>CM076572.1:960070421-960600666 GCA_034641835.2 Pinus albicaulis
CGTTTTCCATTGCGGGCTTGGGGTGAGCAAACACTGTTCACCCCAGCCAATGAGAAAGCGTTCTCTATGCGCATGGAACCAATTCAAATTTTCCACGTGTGGTCTCCGTAATGGCTCGTAAACGGGTTTCGCCTTTCGAACCGCGGGTTTAAAGAATGGAAACGCTCCAGTCTACGAGCAACAGCGGCAGCAACCATTAACCAGGCGGCCATGGAGATTCTGAAAAGGCGCGTGGTGTGGACATGATCATGTCTCCTAAGGCTGCAGCGCCCGAGAAGAAACTTACTATAGTTGCCCTCAGGCTTGCCATTCTGGAAAAAGCCACCCTCCATCAACATCAGCGGAAGCCGAAGCACCGACAGACTGAATACCCCTTCTGCTCTGGAAAGGGATTGAAGTAGTAGAATCGATTGGTTCTAGTAGAGCCTCGCCATTTGTGAGCTCCGATTCTATTACACCAATGGCAAATGCTGGGCGTCTGGTCATGCCCACTCCTGAGCCAGATCTTGCAAGGGCAGCAGCACTGCCCAGTGGCTCAGAAGAGTTCGAATTAAGTGCGGGGGTTCTGGGGGTGCGGATGTTTATGCTAGCAAGAGTTGGCAACATACCTTCCATACTTGCAAGCCGGGTTCTAATCGCCAATCTGTCAGCTCTCCGCAGAGAGGAGTTTAGACCTTCCATAGTAGAGTTTTGTGAGCTCGGACCGCCTACATTATCAGCTGTCGAATCGCTAACCCCCGATGATGGTGGATGGGAAGTTGTGGTGTGGGTAACCTCCGACGACTCTGGGTGGGCAGTTCTGGATTCGATCTGATGATGGTACCTTCGCCCGAGTATCCGCTCTCGAAAATCCCACGTTTCGTCAAAACCCTCCTCATTTTGAAGTCGCCGAACAGCCCTCAGACGGGTCACGATTCGATCGGTTGCCGCCATAACCAAATCATGGATGCTCTCATTTTGCCTGGGGTTACCATTATCGTTTGAACGCTCAAGACGCCCGCGGCGGTTATTTCTGAGCCGAATGAGTTCCTCTAATCACCTCAAGAGGGGTAGGAGGACCCCTCCTCTCTCACTTTCCCTCTGCCTCCAACTTTCCACCCTCCGGGCGTGAGGTCTGGGCGGTAGCGCGTCCTCGTTAGGGTTAGGGTTTTTGGAAATTTGGCCATTTACTCCTCTGCTGTAAATGGGTATAATGTTTTTATCAGTAACTTCACCCTTACAGACGGGGCATTCCTTGGAAACGGAATAGCAATGAAGCCACTGGTGTATACACGGCCAGCAAAACAGATGCCCACACAATGTAACCACGGGCTCGCAGGCCACATCTAAGCAGATATTACATTCGAAGATGAACGAAACAACAAAGGGATTTGTCCGAAATGATGGTTACCAATTTTGAGTGAGTAGTTTTGATGGTCATCTGGGTGTAGTCAACATGTTTTCATCATAGCATGCATTGTTTTTACTATTAATTCAAATGCCCAGGAAATTTATGCATGTGTTGTTTGTATCACTTGTAACCGAGGGATAATCCCATGCCTGTTAAGATGTGCCGAGTGGTTGGAATTGGTGCTGGTGGACTAGCCTGTTTTTGGAAAAATGTGTCATACCTTATGTTTCATATAAATCGATATTTTCACATTCAGGAGCCAGAGAGTAGTCACACAAGTTTCCCCTTTCACAATAAACAAGGATAGCATATTTGCTTTGGTTCCAGCTTAAAGAGAATCCATATCATTTCTAAAGATGGCAATCCTAACTGAAATCTCGATATTGCTCATGAAAACTTGCTTGACAATTTTATCTCCGCAAGAAAGAGATGCCTGTCAATATAATCACATATCCCAAATAGAACAGCCTCTTGTTGGATCATCCATTTGAGCCCCAAAAAGTCTTGTTTTCAGTGAAGGGGGAAACAAAGGAGCATGAGCCCAAAATTTAAGGCCATCTTTGCAATCTCATGTTACATGCTTAACCATTTTCTGTTGACAAGGCATGCAACATCAATCTTTTCCTGTAGTAGGATGAAGTTGACCCTTTACTGCTGGGCTGTTATGAACGGCCAACTACCTAAGTACTCATCAAAGAAGACGACTTCCAGATACCTTGACAACTCCTTATGTGTGGGATTCGTCAAAGCATATGATCCCTTTTTCACTTCTTAAATGTCAACTTGGATAATTGTAGTTCAGAAACATTTTTTTAGCTGCAAATTGTGTGCATTTGCAATTCATGCAATCCTGTTACTAGTTTGTGTTGTTAATCCTCGTCTCTATACAATCATGTGCTTCAATAAAGTTGAAACCTGTATTAGAATTTTTCTATATATGCATGTTTGATATGTTAATTTCTGCAATGCTGTGCATTGCTCACGTCATTTGTGTAGTTGATTTATAATAATATCCCTGCTTTATTCTGTTCTTTGTTTGTACAATTTTTACTGCCACTTGATATGTTCAATACAGGTCCTTGGAATAAATTTGGTAGTCTGGCAGACAGGTAAATGAATCTCGCTTATAGGTCCTGCTCTTGGAAACAATATTAGTCTGTCCTCTGGTAGCTTTCCAGTTCATATCTATGTATGCTGATTGAAACAACTCAGTGGCTTTGATATAGTTGTAAAGGTCTCCAAAAGTAGTGGGAAGTGATAATCAGAAACTGCTTACTTGGTTTAGGCTTGAGGGTCCAAGAACCACTAGATTTTACTGTAAAATCTGCACAACACTAGCAATCCCATATTCTATCATGCGGTGTGTTTTGACCTTATTCTATCATGTGGTGTGTTTTGAGATGATAAATATATTAGAAAATCCTGTCTTCTCTTCCTCGAGTTTGGAGTTGTTCTTTTGAAAATATCTTGTAGTACATACATGAAGTTTAAGATTTTTTTGTTTCAAAGAGAATTATGATGGTTTTAAAGTTTAACATTTAGAGATGGCATTGCCTAATATTGACTCATTGAGAGTATTTAGGCAGGGCTTTTGAGATTTTATTATTACAAACTCTGTAGAAGACAGTTAACGTATTCTTATGATCCATCAATCCTGCACTGAAGGGTGATGTCTTTTTCAGATAATTGAGGCGGTTGATACACTCTGAACTGTAACTTCTATCAAATCTGTGACTCACAGCAGTTCATTTCTGTTGCTTAAATTATAAGCTTGGGAGACTGATTGAAACTATAATGCAAGCCCAAAGGAGCACCTTGCACCCTATACCAGAAACTTTTGATTTGGAAAATATGTCTGACCAACATAATGTGGATATTGAATCACATATTTATCCAGGTGAGCGACCGAATCTCATGGATGCTCCAAGTTTGCCCGATTATCAGGGTGTAGGGAGCAGCCCAAGCTGTAGTTTCAGAAACATAGGAAGTCAATCTAGTGGCAGTAGTTCTTTTGTCAATGGTTGGCCCACTGGCAGTGTAACAAATTATGATATTTCAGCTGATCAAGGATGCACTTCTGAAGATAAAATGGTAATGGTTTAGATTTTAATTTTAGATGATAATAAAACTTATTTATGTGAATCTGTAATTGTGTGGTTATTTGGATGATTATTAAGGTAGATTATTGTTGTTCAAAATTGTTTTCCGAATTTAAAATAAAGATAAAATTAAAAATACAAATAAAATAGATAAATAAAATTTTAAATTAAAACATAAAAATAAAATAAATAAATAAATAGAAATAAAATAAAAATAAAGATTAAAATAAATAAAAATAAACAAATTAACAAATTAAATTAAATAAAAATAAAATCAAATAAATTAACATTTAATAATATTAAATTAATAATTTTTATTTCTATTAAAAATAAAATCCAAAATTCCATATCGTCACAAACGAACAAAATATTCAGCTCCTTCAGTTATTACACATTTTACCTCTCATATACCACAAAACGATTCACATCTCCTCCTTCCGGTGTTCCCTTGCACCCCAGTGCAATTGCTAGTCAATAGTATGCTTATGATACACGCGTTGAATTTAAAAGTTAAAATACAAACGTTTATAATAGGAAAAATAAAATATAATTTAATTTAATTTTTTAATAATATTAATAAAATTAAGTATACAAATAAATATTATAATAATAATGTAATAAATATTATAATAATAATGTGATAAAGTTAAAAAAAAATTATTATTAATAATTAATATTTATATTTATTTTTAAGTTTTGCTGGGCAAAAGAAAGAAATCAGTTTTTTTGTTAGTGTGATGGCTAGAGTGAGATTGAGATTGTTGAAACCAAATTAGTAAATTTTGCTGAAAATCAATACATTATAAAACAATTTAAAAATATTTATCAAGATATTATAACTCAAAAGTCAATACAATAATATAATATTTATAAGCATGAAATCATTACAAAATTTATTAATCAAGACATTATAATTCATCGTGTCATCAAAAAAATATTTAAATTTAAATAAAATAAAAATAATTTCAACTAATCACTCAAAATGACTTCAATTAATATATTTATTATTATTTGAGAGTTTAAACTTTTGTAATTTATATCTAATTTATCATAAATCTTCTCTAAAATCACATTATCATTTAAAAACAGAAAAATATTATAATAATGTGATTTTCCAAAAAAAAATATTGATAAAATAAAATATTTATTACCAATTTTATAAATTTATAATTACTTATATGTATACATACCATTCATTATTATTTCTCCGGCGATCCATGGACTTCCGGCGAAAAAGTCAAAGAAGTTCATGAGTTCAGCGATCCATGGACTTCCGGTTAAAAAGTCAACCATGAGTGTATGTGCAGCAGTAAGTTCAAAATTTCAAATCACAAAAAAATAAATTCAAAATTCAAAGTTTATGGTTGGTGAACTGTACAACATTTAATATAAAAAGTTCAATTTTTTTAATGCATAATTCCTTTAAATAATAACAATTATATAGGAAGGCCAAATTTAATTTCTCTGGTTGGTGAACAGTCACCAACATTGATTATAAGATTGTTGACATTAAATAATTAGAGAACAACATCGTGGGAATAATTAATTTGGAGAGAAGCATGACTCCCCTTAGATCTCCATGGGTAATTTTTTTTTTTTAAGAAAGAAAAGTGAAACATGTAATTTGGTGATAAAAAATAAAATAAAAATAAAAAAATTGGTTGGTTTTTTTTAGAAATTTATTTTCACTTTCATTTTTATTAATGGTTTGAGTCTTTTCTCTGGTTTCTTCATTCAAAATATGTTCTGATGATGGATTCCTGTTGGGATTCGAAAAGTTGACACTCGTTCTCTAGCACTGTGGATAATCCGGAAAGCTCTTTAAAAAATGATCACCACATGAGTTTAAAAACCAAAAAAACAATATCATTACTATACATTTTTATTCTCTTAGAGTAAGAAACAATATCATTTTTTGTTGGAAAAATGTAATATCATTATTATGATGTTATTGTAGGGACTCTGCGTTAAGTGTTATATGTGGACCTGAGTTGTAAACTTCATTGTATCAACGCCCTCACATTACCGTTGGCCAAATATATGTGTTTTCATTAGCAATGTGTTTTCACATGTAATATAGTTATTTGAAGGTATAAATCATTATCAAGATTTTCACATTTTCACTTACGCTTTAAATTGGTTAAAGAAAGTATAAATATTAATTTGTTAAATTGGTTAAAGAAAGTATAAGCATTAATTTGTTAGAGTTAATATTGGGTAGTGTTAAATTTATTTTGATATTAATTAGTTTGAATTTATTTAATTTTAGATTTATAATGTTGTGAGGGATTAAATTTTTTAAGATGGAATTTCGGTTTTGGAGTGTAAAATTTGAAAGTATAAATTTGAGAGATTCCATTTTTTGGCAGTTAGATAGATCTTAAGTTATTATGGATTTAGGTTGGTTTCACGATCATATAAAATTTTTAGATGATCACTTCTGAGATAAATCTTTTTCTTCTTTTTCTTCTTTTTTAACTTACATGAGGAACATTTGTATGAACCAATATAGATATCTTAACTCCATATCTAAATCTACCAAGCATATAAGGATCAAATTTCTCAAAATGCTAACCTCTTTTTAGTGCAAAACTTGAGAAAAAGTATACTCCTCAAGAGATTTGATTCCTCTCCACCCTTGATAAATCCACAATTAAAATTCGATCTATGTTAATTCTTAATAATATTATTTATATTTACATACATTTCACATCTTTATGTATAAAAATATTATTTTTAATTTTAGTAAAAATTTAATAATACATATAGTTACATGTTTTAAAAAAAAATCATATATATATATATATATAAACTTTAAATATGAAGTTTTGAAATATAATAATGAACAAATATGAATTATTAAATAGAATTTAATTTATAAAAATAACACATAAATGTTTTTACTAATTATATAATTATTGATTAGATTTAATTATTTGTATGTTTATTGATTGATTGGAGGTTGGTGTATACTTTTAGATGCAAAACTCGGAATCTCCACAATCTTCATTTTTAGTCGATGTTTTGAGTCTAAATCAAGACTCATCTTCAAGACAAACCTGCTAAGAAGAGAGCAGATTAGGGTAAATAAATAGAGGAAAAAGATGATGGGCAAAAAGAGTTGACTAGTTTCTAATAATTAATGCTACGTCCATGATACATCGACACATTAGATGCTTTCATAGATTGTTCCTTAGAATTTGTTGAGTCTGTCGAATGCCCTGTGGTTATGTTGGTTGTGTAGTTTATTAATTATATGTTTTGAAATATGAATAATTATAAATCATTATTATTGTCCCCTTTTATATATAGAAATATTTTATATTTTCCAACTAAACAAGAATCTCGGGTAGGCAATTTGCTACTTTGGTGGTGTAATGAATCTTGGTGAGTAATGAAGGATGAGGTTGGTTTGAGTGTCTCTCTCCGTTATTATCTTGGAAGACTAGGCACATTCTTATATTATAATTGTGGATTTGCATTTTATAGTTCTCATTCTGGTACGTGTGTATCTTGGTTAAGCTCTTGGAGTTTCCCCCTTGCCAACTATGTGAGCTTCGGAGGTAACTCTATATGCCCAATATTAGATTTGTTGCTTGATTTATTTTGTGGTTATTATATTATAATGCTGTCAATTTAAAGCTCTATTGGTGCAAAGAGATCAGGAGGGCCAATAATTTAGAAGCTAGCTCAGGTCTATCTTTCTGAATATAGGATGAAAGGGTAGTTCTATTGTTTCTTTTTCTTAGTAGTTTTGTATTCACTTTATTGTCGAGGGAGTTCTTCAAGCAACAAGATGACAAGTGGTCCAAAGTATTATGGTGAAAAACTTTAAGGATACAAACACTGAGTAATTGGGTTATTGCACCAACTTATATACTATATGACACCTACAACCTCTACAAACATTGTATAATTGGGGTTCTGGACTGGTATTTATTTCTTTGGTTTTACCCTTTCCAGGCCCTTTGATCTACTTCTAAACATTGGGTAAGAAAGGTTACAACAGGCATCTTGATAGATTGTTTTCTCATGTCGCGACAATGATGCTAAGTCTAAAGAGGGGTTGCTTCTTATTAGGAGCCAGTCTATCGTGTGTGAACTCACATGCACCATAGAATTCAAGGATCCTCTTCCCTTTTCTAAGAACTCACCCAACCAGTGTTCAAGATGAGCTCACCAGTATGGAGGAGGAAGCCACCTCTCACAGGTCTTACCTTTCAGACACAGAATTCCTCGTTGAGCGAGTTGATTGGGTCCTGGACATCATCCACATAAGAGGGAGGTATAAAGAGTATATGCAAACTATCGATCTATATTTGAAAATGAAATTTTTGATGGGTAGGACCATCTTGGATCGCTTTTTAAACATCCTTCATTCATAAGCACATTCACAAGCATCTCAACACTCTAGACAAAAGAATGGACTCTAGTAGAATGCAACTTTGGCACACCCCCTGCAGCAAAATTAAATAAATAAAAATAAAAATAAAAAATATTCATCCAACCTGGAAGCTCCCATTCCGGTAGTAGGATTTGATTCAAAACTTGCAACATGATGCCTAATATTTTTCATGTGTAAACGTATAGATATACTTTTCTTTGTAATTGGCCAATCAGGCCCACATATTAGAAGTAATTTTTTTTTATTTTGTAACTTTCCAATTTCAATTGGCTCTCACTTCCTTAAAACGAATCCATTTTTTATTTTGGTCCAATCTCCCCTCACTTGAATTTTTTAAACTCATATATAATTCCCAGTTTTTCTATTAATAAAAATTACCCAAAAAAACATAAATTTATTAAATTTTTATATGCTTATTAATTATATGATCTAAAATATGAATAATTATTATTTAAATTTATTTTATTGTGATATGTACATTTAAAAAAAAAAACAAAAAACAAAAAAAAAAAATTATGTTATTAATAAAAATGAAATTACAATATAACAAATTGAATTGAATGGATTCATTATTTTTTACCTTTCCCCCGTAGGGGTGTTATTATAGGGTGTCATAACATTGCAGGTTAGGGTGATGGGCATGCCACTATCATCAACCAAAGCCTTAGAAAGGGCAGGTGTGGCAACCTTGCCTCGCACCTACCCAGAACTTGCAACTAATATTGTTCCATATTGCCCAACTCAAGTGAGAGAATATTTGTGGAACATGCACCACATCAAGGAATCAATAATGATCCGAATTTTGATGGGAATTAAGAAACGCAGGATTAAGCATGGCAATTCGCCCACGACTTTCAAGCCATTTTCATTATAAGCTATCAGAGAAAAAACTAATTTGTTCCTCATCATGTTAGGTCTTATTGTTGTTTTTTCCTTGTTTCTAGCGGAAGATCCAAACCTTACTGACTTGGCCTCCCCCTTGAATTATCCTCTATAATTTCTTTACAACGCTCGATCTGAGTGCATTAATTTGGGTTGGTCGCAGGAAAGGATCACATTTATTGAAGCTCATCGAGCATGCCAAAACCAAGTGAAAGGAAATTTTGGGGTTGCAGCTCAGCGAATCACCTCTCACCTTCAACTTCCACAAAAAATTGCAAGCTTCATGGCAACTCTATATAACTCTGCACTCAACTCTCAATTCAATTTCTTGTTGCATGTTGTCAGTAACATTGGCTTGGATTGGAACAGGGCCTTCGTATGCCTCCTGAAACACTCTCCCTCACCCTATCACTCTTAGTTTATCTCTGGTGAGCATGTCTTTACTCATAGTCCCTGGTCTACCTCTGGTACACATCATTTTCGTTCATCTCTAGTGGGTGCATCCCTACCCTGCAATAGGGGTGCTTTCAACCACTCAGTCCTTCATATCTTCCATTTATGTATGCATTGTCTCTTTATTTTGTATTTTCACAGTACTACTCACTCGATATAACCTACATCGCTTCGTTTCAACTATTTTTGTACTCCTAAACACAGTGCCCCGACAACGAGCTAGGTGTCGACATGGCTCCTCCTCTCGACGAGGGGTAGCTCACCTGGTCATTAGTGAGCTCATGACATTTCCCAACAATATCATGACTCCTATCCAAACTGAATCGAATCATAAATTCACCAAGCCTCTTCAAAATCCTGGGTAGAAAGGGAGGAGCACTCTAATTCATAAGTTTTAGAACTTGTGGTTGATTGGCTTTCTGATCCAAGGCATACCTGCATGAGGTGAAACATTTACATATACATAATAGATCTCTATCGACATATGACAACTTTAATTGGAAAAACTCTTTTGGAAAAGAAACAATTCAAGAAATATCTCTCACCAGATGGACTAAATATAGGAGGAGCATAAAGCCATGTTTCTGGAACGCCAAGACATGGAACTCAAAATTGCAAGAATTGAAGCGTTGTTGACTAAAGGAAACATGCCAACCTCCCCTTGCACTCTTTCTACACCCATATATGTCTCAAATCAACCTGATGGCTTTCACACTTTTAGTTTTTTTATCATACTTTCTTAGTTATGACCTTTTATATGTTATTTCTTATGTTCTACATCTCTTTTTTTAAACAACGATATAAACATTGCATAATGTTTGTAAAATTTTGGTCAAAAAATTTACTCTTCCATTATTGGTATGGTTTCCCCAATGATAGACCGCGATAAAAGAGCTCTTGATATGGATGTACATGATGTAATTTCTTGACTTAGTAATAGAATCTAAAGCTTAAAAAGAAACCTTTTTACTTTTTATTACTTTTTAAATTGAATTGGCATTATACTTTATTATTACTTTTTGTATCTAATGCTTCATTTTACGGACACTACAACATCTCCCACATATTGAGCCAACACTTATGTTTACACCCATTTACAACCACTACAACATCTCCCCCATATTGAGCCAACATTTAAATGCTTACACTCATTTACGGAAACTACAACATCTCCCCCATACTGAGTTGTAGAGTGCCTCTCAACATAAGGAGAATTTTTGTTTTTTTACTTTTCTAAATTAGGCTACTTCTATTATATCATACAGTCCAAAGGATTACAGTCCTCATCCTCCGGAGTTGGCAAGCGAGTTCCAGAGGGAAATTTCGTTTTCAAAACAACAAAAAAGGGGCTGCCCCAGATGAGGAAACCAGCCCAAGAGAAGAGTACAGAGAGTCTAGAATATTCTGCCCGTAGTGGGAAACCAGCCTTGTGCATTACATGTTCAAGACAAAAGTTAAAACCATAAAACTAGTAGCAATGAAATAGCAGAAAATTGACTAGAATGAGAGAGAAGCACCCAAAAGTTAAGCAGATGGAGTATTATCATCCTTTTCTGGTGGTTGGAACGACTCCTCCTCAATTCTGCACGCATATTCAAACTTGTCATCCTCCTGCTTGGATGCATGGGTTCTCGACAGAGGAAGAAGCGTCGTGTGGCATCAGGCGAATAGGAGGAAGTTGTGTGAGCCTCAGCACCCGCACTAGTGCCATCCTCGTCCGACCTCGAGTTGCCATGATCGACGTTCGAGGCCTGTTGAACCGGTAAGGCCACCATCTTCCAGGGGGAGAAGAGGGAGGCGGGAGAGATGGTGGACTTGCGACATCTTTTCCTGGAGCAAAGACTGAAGCTAGAGGCTTCAGAGGGAGATTTGGGGAGGTGGAGAGACAGGTGAGCAGTTAGATTAATGGGGTTCAGGATTTCCATCTCTTCCCAATCAATCGAGAGATTCACTGTCTTGCTAGCAGAGGTAGAGATGGGAGGCCTAGAGGGAAGACTACATCCACCGCCTCTGCGGCACTGCATGCGGTGGCGTCTGGGCATGGCGGAGGAATAGGAGTGGGGCTTAGACGACTAAGGGAGCAGAGGGGGAGCCGAAAGCCAGAGTGAAGCAAGCTGAGGAGCAGGGAATCAAGCAATGGAATAGAGGCTTGGCAAAGGCACAAGGAGCATTTGCACGAAGCCAAAGGGAGAGCCGACTACCAGAGCTTGGAGCAGGGATAGCAGATTTATGGGCCATGGAGGGTGGCGAAGGCATGATAGTCAGATTAAAGGAGCAGAGGATAGAGTTAATGGCGGAGAGCTGCGAGAACGTCATTGGGGGACGTTCGAGGGTGGCGAATAAATTCCCAACACACCAGCATTTAAGCCGAGTAGGGTGACCATGTGCATCTGCGTGATGAGGACAGGTGTCCTGCATCCTCGCGACCATGTGGCAACGCTCTTTATTCCATGCTAACACCCGCATCTGGGGGAGAAGTTGTGTTGCGAGATACAACAATTACATTAAAAGAGGGGTTATTCCCATTACCTAGTACACAATTATATCCATCTTTATAATTCCCACTATGTAAAAAACTATAAGTTTCTTTATATGAAATTTATTTCTCCTATATGCATATATACGCCAAAAAAATACAAAATTAAACAACATTTACATACTAAAATATTAATTATCTAGAGGGGTGGTGCATCTCCAAGATCAAATGTCCCCCTTTGAGGGGACATTGTTACATTTAGATCAAAGAAAAATTGTGCCACATTGTTGATGACATTGCTTGACAAAGAGGATTATGAAGACCACTTGTTGAGAGAAGTATGAAGCTCTTATATTTGTTGAGGAAGACTAGAAATATCATCCTCATTTTTGTGCCTCAAAGTCTGATGTTCAACCAACAACTCCATAGCAGTGGTCATACCAGATTTCAATTGGTTATGATGCAACTAGAAATAGATCATTTTTTCTTAAAGTTTAGTGATTCACTCCATTATCTAGTTGTATTTATCAATGAGAATTCATGACATCATTCTATCTCTCCACGTTATCACTTTGCACTCATTACTCAAGTTGAACAAGATCAAAAGTCGGTAACTTATCCAAGAATAGAAGAAGACCTCCACAAATTTTTATTATTTTCTTGAAATCACTTGTGTTACTGTTCACCGAGTACCTTGCATGCCATTGACTGAACCATAGTGTTTCTCATGATTCTCTGCTAGTGCACTTCAATTCAGGTGGTTGAAGGAACCAACTAGTCCAAGTATTCAATTCCCTATTGTCTATTTGAACCCACCCAAAGACATAATGTATCTGGTGTCTCCAAGCCTAGGTTAGGGCTTCTTATCCATCCCCTTGAGAGGAAAATATTTGTTTATGGTTTTAAATCACCCGACCCGTATTATGATACACAATATACAGATAATGCCAGAAAAGGAAAAATATTACATGTGATTTTATGATAACAATTAAATGCTTCCCTTGATGGGGCTAAAGAAGATTCACACAGAGGAATTTGTTCCCATAAGTTTTGTTTTCCCTTAAATCATAATTTTTTATCTAGGCATATGAGAAGGGGAAATTGAAGAAGGCCCTAGATTGAGATTAATGGGGAATTGGCTTTGTTCTAGAGCTCAGAGGAGTTCATTGATTTTTCTTGAATTAAATATCTCTAACTCACCTCATCTAGGACAATGTGATTGTAAAATTGTAACTTTTGAAGAGTGCATTGTTGGGTAATTTAATTGTGAGTTAAATTACTTAAAATCAAATTATCAATCCAATTTTTTATGCTTGTGAAGTACACTTGTACAATATATGCTAGGAAATCAACTTTCAATTTCATTTCTAAAAGAAGAATTATAATACGAGAAATGGATGGAAAACCTATGCAAATGAATCAAAAGAATGTGATGAAGTGAAAACAAAATCTTAATCCAAAAAGAAAATAAATTTTAAAGACAACAAATGAAAGGAAAATCTATGAGATGAAATCTAGTCAAATGAAACACACATAATTGATTACAGAATGACTATCCTTGAAGGTAGTAAAAGCAAAGGAAAATTCTAATCTAACGAAATCAAAGACAATATATCTAGGAAAGAAAATAACTTTTAATATAATGAAAACACTTGAACTTAATCTAGGAAAGCATTAGAAAATTAATCAACAAAAGCAGGTATACAAACACAAGAGCGGAGATATTGGCTCTATGGCGATTTCTCTGGTTCACTAAGAAGAGGTCTTTGGATTGTGTACATATATATAGATATTCTAAGTACCTCATTGAAGGAATTTTAGGGTGCTCAAATGTTGCTCCTCCAAACCTTTGTTGTTGGATGGACCATATCAAATCACTAAAGATGTCCTTCTAAAATATATCATTCCAACACATTTACTCGGATTCAAACATGGTTGCAGATAAGCTATCAAAAGAAGGTCTAAATGCAAATGTTGTAATTATAAATTACATGTACATGGAGGACAATATAATTAAGGAAGAGGGCTCAGTTTCACTCCCATAGGTTATGCCTTATCTATCTAATAGAGATGAATTTAGACAAGGTTATTTTGTAAATTGCTTTGATATATTGTTTTTGTTCTCGGCGGTAGGGGAACTTAGTTATATTGAGACATTTGGCCTGGATAATTATGGGCAATCCCATGTGTTTGAGGCCAATTTTGAAAATTTTATGAGAGATTTATTGGTTTCTATTTACATAATACAATACCAATGTTTTTTCCCTCTGGAAAAAAAATAAATAAATAAATCTAATCTATAAAAGCATGTAAAACTAATCTATGAAATCAATTGAAATGTTGTCTATGAAAGCATGGAAATCTTTAATCTAGGAAGGTGAGTAAATCTATTCTATGAAAGCTTGTAAATTTAATCTATGAAGGCATTGAATATTGTAAAGCAATTCAAGAATTCAATGTGTGTTCAAAGCTTATATTTCATTCATAAATTAAACCCATGATTTTCATATGAATGCTTGTGCAAGAAAACTATGTTATGAAATCATGTATGTGAATGAAATGAATGTGCTTGACCTGCAAAAGAACATAAATGGAATGAGAAACAAAGCATCTAATCAAAAGACTTGAAATAAATATTTAAGAAAATGAGCATAAAAGAAACTAATCTATCTTTCAAAAATGAAAATTAAAACACACCCATTCTCATCAAGTGGTCATCTTAAAGTGCATGAGAGGTGGAAAGTTCAGGAAGTTATTTGATCAAACACCATATCTCATCATTGTAACACCCTCCTCCCAAACTTACCCAAGTTTACCGGTCCACTGAGGTAAATATGCGACGAAGAGTTACAATGATACGGTTTAACCTCCTAGATTACCTTAAGGAAGTGGAATCAACAAAACAAAACCTTATTGACCTTCCTCAGGTGCTACAGGACCCCCAAGGGCTAAACCACCCTTCCAGGTGTCCAAACCTTGAGTTAACTTGTCTTTTCACTGTTCTGGACTCTCATTCGCATGCACAAGCTTGCATCCATGCAACTGTAGGCCTCCAGTCGCATGCATAACCACTACAAGGGTGCGCCTACAGTTTTTTTCAGCCAGTCATGTGCCTAAGACCGTGAAATATGTGCCACCTTTCTAGGGCTAGACTCTAGGTCACTGCCCAAAACTTGGTGAAACTCTCAGAAATGATAAATAACAAGATGATAAGGCTGACAAGGCCTTCAATACAAAACTTGAACAAGGAGCTGACCTGACAAGGCCTAGCCATGACATACATTTCATCAAACAGATTATGAACATGTAATCTATAGGTCATATAAACACATCTGAGCATAGGGACTTCATACTTATCTGAGAATCGTCAAGAAGGACTGATGCCCTCTCATAATAGCTTCAATATCATCTATTAAGTCATACATTTATTATTCATTCATTTACTAATCAAAACATGATGAAAGCCATAACTCAAGTTTGTCATAAACCATGCTTATAACCAACATAATAGCATTGATAGGACAACAATTAAAACCACATAATAACAAGTACAAATACTTATGAAATACAAGAGGAAAAATTTCTTATTAACATATGAAAAATCCAGCCAATGCCTATGTAAAGTTCTCTTTTTATCTAATATAGTTTAGCCAAACTTACCAAAAAAAACATAATTAAAATATAAAAATTTATAAATATATAAAATAATATTCATGTTTATTTTTTGGCAATTTATGTGTGTCTTGAAATCACTGTAAGACTAACTTATGGCTTGAGTAGTCATGACCCAAGGGTATCTAAGCCGACTGTACAACTAACATCTAGCTTGAGTAGTCGTGACCTAGGGGTATCTAAGCCGTCAAAATTATATGAAGATCAGGCATGACCTGGGCCACACTAACCCTTAGCATCACTTGTAAAACTCAACCCTTAGCATGAGTGAATTTTTTACCGGCATAATTTCAAACTAGTAACCTTTACACTAGAAAATATTAAGAAAACACTCTATTATCATCTATTCTACACTACAAACTATAAAAAATCAACTATATTTTTATTTTTAATATATATATATACACACACACTAAGCACATCTTTAATTGAAAAATGTCATTCTTTTATATATATATATATATATATATATATATATATATATATATATATATATATATATAATTGAGAGATGTCATTCTTTTTTATATATGTATTGAATTCAAAAAATTAAAATATAAAAATTTATAATATATGATAATGGAAAAATTGATGTATATTTTTATTTTAAATATTTAGTTAGGTCGATAGGCCTTTTCTTTTGAATCAATACACTTGCTTAATGACAAGTGAACACACATTTTTTAGACTTTTATTAAATTTAAATTTTAAGATTTTATTGAATATATATTACTGAAATTTAGAAACCAATTCACTAAATAGTAATTACTATTTAGTAGTTTAGTAGGAAAACGTAAATTTAGTAGGAAAGAAAAACATTAGCAGGAAATTTTTTTAAATTTTAAGATTTTACTGAATAAATATTACTGAAATTTAGAAATGAATTCACTAAATAGTAATTACTATTTAGTAGTTTAGTAGGAAATAGTAAATTTAGTAGGAAAGAAAAACAGGAAAGAGAAATCTGCTGCTAAATAGTAAATTTCCTTTTCATCTACCTTTCTTCTCTCCAAATGACACTTGTACACACATTTTTTGGGCCTTGATTGATTTCTCTGGACATTCGGATTTCTCTCTATTTTTTCTAATCTATGCGGGCAAATGGACAACTACCTAATGAATTAATTAATGGCATTTACAGAAATAGCAATGGTTCTGCAAAAATTGGGCAAATCTCCCGTTTAACAACAGCAGCAGCAAGTGGGGGAACAGCAGCAGCAAGTGGGGGGTGCATCATTCTATGGAGGTGAATGCCCCCATTGCGACCTTAGCAGCCTGTTGTTGTGTACAAATTCGACCATTAGTTTTAATTTTCTTTCATTGTTCAATTAAACAAAAAATAGATTTAAAGTGGCAAGTTATTTTCAAATAAATGCTAATTATTTTATTCAGCAGAAAATACGAGTTTTGCAACATGAATGTAATTGTGCTTTTGAATGCCTACTCGCTGTGATCGGTGAAGTTTAGTACCGTTGAAAATAACTGCATTTGTAATATTTATCAGTCTTGTCAAGTTATTTTGCAGCCTTCGAAAAAAAAACTCTGTAAATTTGTAAGGTTATGAGGTGATATTTAAAATATCAAAAATTTAAATTTTCTTACAGGAAATAAAAAAATATTTTAAACGGCCAATGTGGTGGAGGTGGCCACCTACCAAGATTCATTTCCCGAGAGGCACCTATCAGGCTGGGGCCAGGAGCAATTCCCAGGTGATTTTATAGAAGGTTAACCTCTGTTCTGGCATCTTAAATAAACAAAAATGATTATGATAAATCATTCACAGGCCATTCCACCTACAAAATGGGGTTCCTTGTGGTGCCTTATGTATTCATGGCAATTGTGTTGCTTCTAGATTGTGAAGAAAGCACTTTCCAAAAACAAAATTCAGAAAATGGAAGATGAAAATGGAGAGGCCTAAGTAATTATCAATTTCACATTGAGCAGAGTGAGTTCAGTTTGGGACATGTTTCCTCCACAGGCCTTAACAAATACTCTAAATGCAATCCAAGCTAAGGCCTTTGCAATAGAATGGAATTCCAATTACAGTGTCTTTGTGCAAGTTGGGATTGGCATTTTTTTCTATGATATTGTAATTCTGCAAGTTGGGTTTTTTCCCATTACACTCTAATTAAATTTGAGTTAGTCTTTCTGCAAGTTGGGATAATTATATTAGTTGAATCCCACATCTTGTTGCTATATTGTTATGATAAAGCTTATTTTTTATTGCAATGTATGATCCGGATTTATGAAGGAAGATATACTTAAATATGAATTCAATGTCTTTGCCTAGTGATTTGATTCCTAGATTGCTATTTTCTACCTTTTTGAATTTGAACTTTTAACCTTTTACAAGAAGGCATGCATTCTTAACTATTAGAACTACTCAATATACATAAATGGATCCTTCACACACTCAATTTTTGTAAATTAAAATATCATCTCATCTATTAGTTAGATTACTTTAAAATATAATGAAATCAATTTAGTATTTAATATTCCACCATACACTTGTAATAACATTGGAAAATGTTTTTGTTAAACAACTTTAATATAGTTACATATTATAAACTTAAAAAAATACACAAAAGTACAATATTTTTTACCTCTCATTACATCTTTTTGGGGCAACTACTAATATATATAATACAATATAATACTGATAAATGAAAAGTTTCAATATAAATGAATTTAAAAATATATAACAATGTATCAAGTTTCGATGTAAATGAATTTAAAAGTATATAACAATGTATCCCGACTATGTGCATCTTTCATCAATAGTGTGCTTATGAAACACGCGTTGAATATAAAAGTTAAAATACAAACATTTATAATAGGAAAAAATAAAATATATTTTAATTTAATTTTTTTAATATTATTAATATAAATAAATATTATAATAATAATTTGATAAAGTTAAAATTTTATTATTAATAATTTATATTTATATTTATTTTTAAGTTTTGTTTGGCAAATGAAAGAAATCAGTTTTTTTAGTCAGTGATGGGTAGAATGAGGTTGTTGAAACTAGAATAATAAATATAACTAAAAATCAATATAATAATATTTATAAACATGAAACTATTGCAAAAATATTTATCAAAATATTATAATTCAAAAGTCAAAGAAGTTCATCAGTGTATGTGCAGCAGTCAGAGTTCAAAATTTCAAATCACATAAAATAAATTCAAAGTCTATGGTTGGTGAACAGTACAACATTTAATATAAAAATGTTCATTTTTTTACACATAATTCCTTTAAATAATAACAATTATATATGAAGGCCAAATTTAACTTATGTGGTTGGTGAGCAGTCACCAACATTGATTATAAGATTGTTGTTATTAAATAATTGGAGAACAAACATTGATAATAGGATTGTTATTAAATAATTAGAGAACAATTGTAGTACAGGTGAACTATTACAAGCTATACATTACATAATCCATCCCGAAACTAGATTATAAAATAAAATATTACATAATCATCCCAAAATAGAGTATAAAATAAGAACGTGTCAAAGAAGAGGGCCTATGTCTCATTGTGGGGCTAATTAATTTGGAGAGAAGCACGACTCCTCTTAAATCTCCATGGGTAATTTTTTTATTTTTGAAAAGAAAAGAAAAGTGAAACATGTAATTTGGTAAGCAATATCATTATTATACTTTTTTTAATTATCTCATAGTAACAAACAAAATCATTTTTTGCTAGAAAAAATGCAATATCATTATTATGATGTTATTGTAGGGACTCTCCGTTTAGTGTTATATGTGGACATGAGTTGTAAACTCTATTGTATCAATGCCCCCACATTACCGTTGGCCAGATATATGTGCTTTAGCAATGTGTTTTCATATGTAATATAGTTATTTGAAGTTATAAATCATTATCAAGATTTTCATATTTTAACTTACCCTTTAAATTGGTTAAAAAAATATAAATACTATGTTAATTTGGTTTAAGGAAAGTATAAGAATTAATTTGTTAGGGTTAATATTGGGTAGTGTTAAATTTATTTTGATATTAATTAGTTTGAATTTATTTAACTTTAGATTTATAATGTTGTGAGGGATTAAATTTTTTGAAATGGAATTTTGATTTTGGTGTAAAATTTGAAGGTATAAATTTGGGAGGTTTGATTTTTTTGGAGTTAGATAGATCCTAAGTTATTATGGATTTAGGTTGGTTTCACCATCATACAAAATTTTTAAATGATCAATACATTTCAGAGATTAATCTCTTTTCTTCTTCTTCTTTTTTAATTTAATTGAGGAACATTTGTATGAACTAATATAGATATCTTAACACCATATCTAGATTTACCAAGCACACTGAGATCAAATTTCTCAAAATGAAATTTAGTAAAAATTTAACAATACATATAGTTACATGTTTTATAAAAGTGTACACACACACACACACACACACACACATATATATATATATATATTACATTTTTATATGTTTAATAATTAATTTTAAATATGAAGTTTTGAAATATAATAATTACAGATTTGAATTATTAAATAGAATTTAATTTATAAAAATAAAAATAACACATAAATGTTTTTTTTTTTTTTTTTTTTTTTTTTTTTTTTTTTTAAACGGGTAGAGAGATATATTAATTCTGGCCCAATGCCTCAAAACTGGATACATATTGATGAGTCGAGACCAGCTGTCTCCATGACCAGTCCATTGCCTCTTTTTCTTTGCACCCCCAGAGATTTTTACATTCTATATTTCGAACCACCGCCTCAATCTTCCCCCCTTTAAATATGCAGACAAACTGCTTCAAAAAAAGGTTGTAATACATAGACCAGTCAATTAAGGTATGGGATCCCGACTTTCAACTCCATCTCTGACGATGACTCTGAGAGGGAGGGTGACCGCTTTATTAGCCTCAGCATCAGCATCTTTATTATTGTCTCTCTTAATATGATAGAAGTTTAAGCACTGAAATGAGTTCGACAGAGTTCTTATTCTTCTGATCAATCTAGACAGTCTTAGATCTAAGGGAGAAGCATTGTCAACCATGGTTTTAATGATGGTCTGGGAGTCTCCAAACACCAAAGCCACTAGAATGCCAAGCGATTTTAGTTGTTTGAGGCCTTGAAGAAGCGCCAGGGCTTCAGCCTGGATGCTGGTGTTGTAGCCCACACCCCAGGCGTATCTAAGAACAATGCCTCCATCAGCTTTTTTGACCACACCACTGGCTCCGGATCTGCCTAGGTTTCCTTTCGCTGCGCCGTCAAAGGAAAGAGTGTTGTGCGGCTTCTTTGAGCAGAAGGACATGAAATCGGATGCGTTTAATCTGATCTGCCAGTCATGAAGAGGGATGAGAGGCCTGTCAGCAACAGAGAAATGTAGATCAAGATGCTCGCTCCAAACATAATCGTGCTCCCTCAAGCCAGTGCCATCAAGATGATCGCCAACGCATTCTTTAAGCTGGGCTTTGATTTTAATCCAGATAATCTTGTGATCACACCTCTTATCGCTGAAAATCCTCCGATTTCTTTCCAACCAGGTATGCCAGCTAATTAATTTAGGGAGGACGCACCAGGCATACTTGAGATGCGAATTCTGGGGAGAGCCTCCGGGATAAGAGCGCAACCAGCAAGAGAACAATTCCGGAATGCAATTTGGGAGGGCGAAGTCCTGAGTCCAAGGGCCTAAGGCTTCAACCCATAAATCATTCACAAAATTACAGTGGAGCATCAAATGTGCAGCAGATTCGGTGCTTTCTTCACACATCGAGCAACGGGAGGGACCATAAAATCCTCTTTTCCGTAATCTGTCCTCAGTTAAAATCCTCTGATGGCATAGGAGCCAACAGAAGTGGTCTATTTTAGGCAGTGATGGATGAAACCAAATTCCTTTCCATGAATTCGGATCTGGAGGGACGTGAGGGATTGAAATGATCTGCCTGTAGCCCTTTGAGACGGTGTAGTGCCCTGGAGATGGTCCCCATCCACGAACATCCAATTTCCTGCAGCGCAAGGGAGCCTTACCATTTAAGTGATCTAAGAAAGTAGCCAGCTCGCTAGACAGGTTCAGAGGCACCTCGAAGCTGAGCCAACTATGCCAAAATCCGTTGTCCCAGATAGAAATATCCCACAGAGTGAAGTAACCGGCTCTATGCATCCAGTCTTTCAACAAGTGTAGAGAACGATCATCCTCCAAGGGTTCACATCCCATTATCCGATCCTCCCAGATTCGAATTTGCTTGCCATTACCTGGTATCCAATGAGCATATTGGCTGATGAGGGAGGCGGATTTTGCACATAGCTTTTGGATAACCGAGCTGGTTTTGGCTATGGACTGCTCCAAGCACCTTGTTCTCTTGCCACGGAAATATTTCTTCCACAAGGCACGCTGCGCCCACCCCGGGTTAGGGGCAATAATCCTCCAGATCAGCTTTGCTCCCAAAGCAACATTCTGAAGGATAAGACTCTTAAAATTCAGTCCTCCTTCCAGTCTGGGCATGGCAATTGTGGCCCAGCTTATTAAAGGAATTTTCTTAGCATTGTCCTTCCCGCCTTTCCAAAAGAATTTTCTAGTCAGGTCCTCCATTTTCTTTATTATTCCAGCAGGGGCCAGCAGTACTGCAAACTGAAAGATGGGGAGGCTATTTAAGACAGCTTTTATAAGCACCGACTTCCCAGCCAGATTTAGCCAATTGAAGCCCCAGGCACGAATCTTAGCTTCAAACTTGTCCAACAGGGGTAACCAATCTCTGCTAGCAGCACTTTTATGGAAAATAGGGAGGCCCAAATATTTGTATGATGACCAGGATGAGGAAGCAGCGAAGCCTAAGCAGCTGGAAATGGCATGGAGCGTGGAAGCAGGAGTGTTCCAGCAGTAGATTTGACACTTACCTTTGTTGAGACTACTTCCAGATTCATGACAATAAAAATCAATCACCTCTTTAAATCTTCTAGCTGAGGGCACTGAGGCAGCACCCAGAAAAAGGGAATCATCTGCGAACAAAGCATGATTTATGTTCTGAACTCCTCTAGCGATGCTCAAGCCCAATAAGTCTTGATCCTGAAGTTTTTTGTTCAAAAGGAAACTGAGGACAGAGGCTTGGAGGACAAAGAGGAGGGGGGATAAAGGACACCCTTGTCTCAAACCTCGAGAAGCTTTGAAGAATTCAGTGGCTCTGTCGTTCACCAGAGGGGCGATCCAAGGCTCGTTGATACAGGCCTTGATCCAATTTATGAATTTGGAACCAAACCCATATTTTTGCAGAACATCCAACAGGAATATATGTCTCACTCTGTCGAAAGCGCTTTCCAGGTCTAACTTGGCAGCCATACCCTTCTCTTTGCGAACCACACTGGAGTGAATTGCCTCTTGGACCAAAATGAAGTTATCCACGATCTGTCTTCCCTAAATAAAGCCTCCTTGATTCTCAGGGATGATGCCAGGAAGGATGGATTTTAGTCTGTTGGCAATAACTTTCGTGATCAACTTATAGCCTATATTGCAAAGAGAGATGGGGCAAAATCTGCTGAAGGAGTTGGCGCCTTTTTCCTTGGGGATGAGAGCCAAGAAGGCTGAATTAGTGCTACCCCCGATTTTCTGGCACCCTTGGGATTTCCGAATCATTCTACACAGTTCCTTCTCCACAATGGGCCAGCAGGATTGCAAGAAACTAGCGGTAAACCCATCGGGCCCCGGGGCCTTATCCGGTTCCATAGCAAATAGAGCGCTTTTTATTTCATTATTGACAATCTCAGCTTCCAGGAAATGGTTCTGACTGTCGGTTATCAGAGAGGGAACCTCGTTCACAAGACTCGGATCCAGATCCAAGGCCTCATCTTCGGTATAGAGATTTTTGAAATGAGTGAAGGCAGCAATTTTGATATTATGGATATCTCTATACGTAGTGGTCTCAACTGAAATTTCAGAGATGGAGTTGCGGCAGTTTCGAGCCTGAGCTTGCTTGTGGAAGAATGAAGTATTCCTATCTCCCGCCTTGAGCCAGAGGCTGCGGGATTTCAATCTCCAGTGTTCTTCCTCTGCCAAGCTAGCCTTGAGGAACAAGTGCTGCAGAGAAGCCTCCTCATCAAGAGTATCTTTGGTGATCTCGACATTTTCCGAAACCAGTTGGTGCTTCTCCAACCATTCCTGAATCGATTTCCTTTCCACAGCCGGATTGGGTAAGGTCCTAACCCAGTCTTTTAAAGCAGATTTTACTCTCCTTAATTTCTCCTCCCAAACAAAAAATGGTGAGCCTTTAACAGGGATATTCCAAGTCGCTTTTATCAAAGGCATGAAAGTCTTCTCCTTGACCCAGTGAGAGCAGAATTTAAAGGGAATGGGACCTTGATTCGAATGCGCAACCAACTCAAGTTTTATAGGGCGATGATCAGAAATACTACAAGGAAATATATGCATTCTAGACTCAAAACCATGAAGGAGAAAAGAGCTATGGACAAGGAATCTGTCTAACCTTGTGGCGATATGGCCCGGGCCGATTCTTTTGTTTGTCCAAGTGAACTTCCCGGTCAGAGGTTTAACATCGATCAGGTCCCAATCATGTATCAGCTCTTCAACCCATTCCCACACTGGGTCTCTTACGATGCATCCACCACGTTTTTCTGGCGAGGATAAGGTGAGATTGAGGTCACCTACTATTATAATATTATCCAAGACTTCGGACTCAGCCAGACTTTTAATAGTTTCCCAACAAATTTTTTTCTCCCCTACGTTGACAAGAGAATAAACATTAAGGAGTGAAAGAGTCAGCTCAGATTCAACATGACAGAGCTTTGTGAACAACCAGTGAATACTATTAGCTTCTTTGATCCTTATAAATTTATTGGCATCCCAGATAGTGCCTAGACCGCCTGAGGCACCTCGAGCTGAGACAGCTTGACCATCGCTATTCTTCCACAGTTTTTCCCGATCTGGAGAAAGGAAGTTTCCTCCATCTTAGTCTCCTAGATGAGGAGTATATCTGGGGATTCAGTTCGTTTCAGACTTCTCAAGGCTTCTTCTTTAATTCTGCTCCCCAACCCCCTACAGTTCCAGGAGACGATCTTCATCACTTAACTTTTGGGTGATTAGCTCCTCTAGAGCTCTGTGACTGATTTCTATTCTTCTTCGGAGTGTTTGCCAAGAGTTTCTCGAGGGTAGGTTGGCTTCCCTGAATTTTTTCCTTGTAAGTCTCTTGCTCTCTTTTTTCCCGAGCAGTTTTCCGGCCTCTTAAAGACCTTCTGGCTGAGGTTTGCGAAATTCCTATTTCGCCTTCTTCTTCTGAATCATCCGAATCTTGCCCTTCCTCTGTCTCTTCTATGAGGACCTCTTTCGATCTGTCTTCATTGCTATCCACATGCTTTGGTCCATAGGGGGACTCTATGGGGATTGAGTCGTCCTTATGCTTCTCCGGTTCTTGAGAGCCTTCTATGACAGAGCTTAACTGCACAAATTTATTGCCTTGCTCTTCCAAGGTTGGTGTCTGGTTTCTAGGGGCTGCCTGAGAGCCGTTGCCATTTGTATTTCCAGTGCGAGGGGCTTTGTGAGCGTTTTTAGATCTTTTAACCTGTGTCCATCCTTCCTCCTTACCTTTCTCCGCTTCACAATTTTTTGGGCAGCTTCGGGAAAAGTGGCCATAAACATGGCATTTCCGACACTTGAACGGAAGCTGCTCATAATCCAGCTTTTTCAAATGAGTCCAGCTTCCAACCCTGATCTTAATCGCCTCGGGCAATCCAATCTCCAAGTCGACTTCAACACAGATTCTCGCACAGTCGAATTGATCTTTGTTACTTGCTCGATCAACGTACTTGCCTAAGGTGTTTCCAATATGATTTAGAGACTCCCCATTCCAGCAATGAACAGGCATATTAGGTAGCCTAACCCAAACGGGAACCGCAGTGGGCACATCGACTGCAGGGTCAAAGTCGGGCGTCCACTTGTTCAGATATAGCCCCTGAGGGCCCATGAAGTAGGGGCCATTTCGAAAGATTAGGTCCTTATCATCTTTGTCAAAGAACTCAAACAGAAAGAAACCCTTACCTAGGAAGTATGAGGTAACTCTCTCTTTGATCAGCGGTGCCCAGTTTCGAGCAACCCAACTTTCCGTCGTTTTGGGGGAGGGCTAGAGGCCCGTGAACTGGCCAACCAAGGCCCGCTCCGCCAAAGATAGGGCGACCTTGATCGGGCCTTCGGGAGGGAGAGATATCTCAGGGATATCCTCCACACGTTTCACAAACTTTGCTGTCTCTGAGATTTTTTTCTTCGGCAGGGATTCCAGGAGCTTGAGAAAGGCAGCTGCATCCGGGGGGGGGGCGGCGGAGGTGGCTCCATAGCCGCAATGACCACAGAAGCCCGCAAATATAACCACGCTCCTCAGGTCATCTTTGATGGGGACAAACAGGAAAGGAGGCCCCGACGAAGCCTCGATCTGGAACAGAGGAACAACGTCGCGCAGAGATGCAGCGCCTCAATACACCCCAACGCTCAGAGGCGCACAAACAACCCGCCACTCCAAACAACCCCGGGGCCCACCGAGAACAACTACAGCCCACAGAGTGACTGGAGGCCAGCCGATAGCAAACCAGGCCGAGCCAGAGGCCACAGAAGCGAGGAGCCGAGCGGCGGCCTAGGTCAAAGCTTTTCCCTACTGGTTTAACACATAAATGTTTTTACTAATTATATAATTATTGATTAAATTTATTAATTATTTGTATGTTTATTAATTATATGTTTTGAAATATGAATAGTTATAAATCATTATTATTGTCCCCTTTTATATATAGAAATCTTGTATATTTTCCAACTAAACAAGAATCTTGGGGAGGCAATTTGGTACTTTGGCGTTGAAATGAAACTTGGTGAGTAATGAAGGATGAGGTTGGTTCGAGTGTCTCTCTCTGTTATTCTCTTGGAAGACTAGCCACATTCTTATATTATAATTGTGAATTTTCATTTTATAGTTCTCATTCTAGTACGTGTGTATCTTGGCTAAGCTCTTGGAGATTCCCCATGCCAACTATGTGAGCTTCGGAGGTAACTTCGTATGCCCCCTATTAGATTTGTTGCTCAATTTATTTTATGGTTATTATATTAAGGATCCTCTTCCCTTTTTTAAGAACTCACCCAACCAATGTTCAGGATGAGCTCACCAGTATGGAGGAATAAGCCACCTCTCATAGGGCTTACCTTTCAGACACATAAGTCCTCGTTGAGTGGGTTGATTGAGTCCTGGACATCATCCACATAAGAGGGAGGTATAATCAATAAGCTATCAATCTATATTGTAAAATGAAATTTCTGATGGGTAGGACCATCCTGGATCGCCATGAATGTTTGGATATCCTTCATTCCTAAGCACATGCACAAGCATCTCAACACTCTAGACAGAAGAATGGACTCTGATAGAATGCAACCTTGGCACACCCCCTGCAGCAGAACAAAATTAATCCAACCTGGAAGCTTTCATTCCGATAGCAGGATTTGATTTAGAACTCGCAACATGACACCTAATGTTTTTCATGTGTAAACATATAGATATAGTTTTCTTTGTAATTGGCCAGTCAGGCCTTCATATTAGAAGTAATTGTTTTATCTTTATAACTTTCCAATTTCAATTATCTCTCACTTCCTTAAAACGAATCGATTTTTGGGTTTGGTCCAATCTCCCATGGCTTGAATTATTTACAATGATATATAATTCCCAGTTTTTATATTAATAAAAATTACCCCAAAAAAAGCATATATTAATTAATTAAATTTACTAATTTTGTATATGCTCATTAATTATATGGTCTAAAATATGAATAATTATTATTTAAATTTATTTTATTGTGATAAGTACATTTTAATTTTTTTTCTAGAAAAAAATTATTTGTAATTTTATTAATAAAAAAAATTACAATATAACAAATTGAATTGAATGGATTCATTATTTTTTACCTTTTCCCCCGTAGGGGTGTTATTATAGGGTGTCATAACATTAATGCGGGTTAGGGTGATGGGCATGCCACAATCATCAACCAAGCATTAAAAAGGGAAAGTGTGGAAACCTTGCCTCGCACCTAACCAGAACTTGAAACCAATATTGTTCCATATCGCCCAACTCAAGTGAGAGAACATTTGTGGAACATGCACCACATCACGTAATCAATAATAATCCAGATTGTGATGGGAATTAAGAAACGCAGGATTAAGCAGGGAAATTCACCCCCGGCTTTCAATCCATTTGCATTATAAGCTATCAGAGAAATAGATACCTATTAATTTGGTCCTCATCATGTTACGTATTATTGTTTCTTTTTTCTTTTTTCAAGCGGAAGATCCATACCCTATTGACTTGGCCTCCCCTTTGAATTATCCTCTATAATTTCTTTACCACGCTTGGTCTGAATGCATTAATTTGGGTTGGTCACAGGAAAGGATCACATTGATTGAAGCTTGTTGGGCATGCAAAAACCAAGTGAAAGGAAATTTTGGGGTTGTAGCTCATCAGGTCACCTCTCACCTTCAACTTTCACAAATAATTGCAAGGTTCATGGTAACTCAATCTGAATTTGTGCTCAACTCTCAATTCCATTTCTTGTTGCATTTTGTTGGTATAATTGGCTTGGATTGGAACTAGGCCTTCGTCTACCTCTTGAAACACTATCCCTCACCCTGACACTCTCGTTTTATCTCTGGTGAGCGTGTCTTTACTCATAGTCCTTGGTCTACCTCTGGTACACATAATTCTCGTTCATCCCTAGTGAGTGCATCCCTACCCTGCCATGGGAGTTCTCTCGCCCACTCAGTCCTTCATATCTTGCCTTTGTGTCTGCGTTATCTTTCCATTTTGTATTTTCATGGTACTATTCACTCGGTATAACCTGCATTGCTTTGTTGCATACTATTTCTCTACTTCTAAACACAGTGCCCCGACAACGGGTTAGGTGTCGACATGGCTCCTCCTCTCGAGGGGGAGGTAGCTCACCTGGTCGTTAGTGAGCTCATGACATTTCCCATCAATATCATGACTACTATCCAAACTAGATCTAATTGGAAATTCACGAAGCCTCTTCAAAATACTAGGTAGAAAGGGAGGAATACTCTAATTCATAAGTTTTGGAATATGTGGTTGATTGGATTTCTGATCCACGGCATACCTGCATGAGGTAGAACATTTACATAGACATAATAGATCTCTATTGACATATGAAGACTTTAATTGGAAAATCTCTTTTGGAAAAGAAGCAAGTCAAGCAATATATTTCTCAGCATATGGACAAAATACAGGAGGAGCACAAAGCCATGTTTCTGAAACACTAGGACATGGAAATCAAACTTGCAAGAATTGAAGCATTGATGACTAAAGGAAACAGACCAACCTCCCCTAGCACTCTTGCTACACCCATAGATGTCTCAAAATCGACCTGATGGATTTCATATAGTTTCTTAGTTATGACCTTTTGTATGTTATTTGTTATGTTCTACGTCTCATTTTTTAAACAATGATATAAACATTGCATAATGTTTGTAAAATTTTGGTTAAAAAATTTACTCTTTCGTTACCGGTCTGGTTTCCCCAATGGTAGACCGCGACAAAAGAGCTCTTGATATGGATGTACATGATGTAATTTCTTGACTCAGTAATAAAATCTAAAGCTTAAAAAAAAAAAACTTTTTACCTTTTATTACTTTTAAAATTGAATTGCAATTATACTTTATTACTACTTTTTGCATCTAATTCTTAATTTTACGGACACTACAACATCTCCCCCATATTGAGCCAACATTTAAATTCTTACACTCATTTATGGACACTACAACGTCTCCCCCATACTGAGTTGTAGAGTGCCTCTCAACCTAAGGAGAAGTTGTGTTTCGGGATACAACAATTACATCAAAAGAGGGGTTATTCCTATTACCTCGTACACAATTATATCCATCTTTGGAATGCCCACTATGTCAAAAACTCTAAGTTTCTTTATATGAAATTTATTTCTCCTATATGCATACATACGCCAAAAAAATACAAAATTAAAAACATTTACAGATTAACATATTAATTATCTAAAGGGGCGGTGCATCTCGAGGATCAAATATCCTCGTCTGAGTGGACATTGTTACATTTAGATTAGGGAAAATTTGTGCCTCATTGTTGATGACATTGCTTGAGAAAGAGGATTACGAAGACCGCTTGTTGAGGGAAGTATGAAGCTCTTATATTTGTTGAGGAAGACTAGAAAGATCATCCTCATTTCTTCGCATCAAAGTCTGATGTCCAACCAACAACTCCATAGCAGTGGTCATACTAGATTTCAATTGGCTATGAAGGAACTAGAAAGAGATCATTTTTTCTTGAATTTCAATGATTCACTCCATTATCTAGTTTTATTTATCAATGGGAATTCATGACATCGTTCTATCTCTCCACTTTATCACTCTGCACCCACTACTCGAGTTGAACAAGATAAAAAATAAGTAACTTATCCAAGCATAGAAGAAGACCTCCACAAATTTTTTATTGTTGCCTTGAAATCACTTGTGTTATTGTTCACTAGGTACCTTTCATGCCATTGACTGAACCAGAGTGTTTCTCATGAGTCTCTGCTAGTGCACTTCAATTCTGGTGGTTGAAGGAACCAACTAGTTCAAGTATTCAATTCCCTATTGCCTATATGAACCCACCCAAATACATAATGTATATGGTGTCTCCAAGCCTAGGCTAGGGCTTCTTATCCATGCCCTTGAGAGGAAAATATTTGTGTATGGTTTTATATCACCCAACCCGTATTATGATACACAATATTCAGATAATACCAGACAAGGACAAATATTACATGTGATTTTATGATAACAATTAAATGCTTCCCTTGATGGGGCTCAAGAAGATTCACATAGAGGAATTTTTTCCCATAAGTTTTATTTTCCCTTAAATCATAAATTTTTATCTAGGAATATGAGAAGGGGAAATTAAAGAAGGCCCTAGATTGAGATTAATGGAGAATCGGCTTTGTTCCAGAGCTCAAAGGAGTTCGTTGATTTTTCTTGAATTCAATATCTCTAACTCACCTCATCTAGGACAATGTGATTGTGAAATTGTAACTTTTAAGGAGTGCATTATTGGGTAATTTAATTATGAGTTAAATTACTTAACATTAAATTATCAATCCAAGTTCGTATACATGTGAAGTACACTTGTACAATATATGCTAGGAAATCAACTTTCAATTTAATTTCTAAAAAAGGAATTATAATACAAGAAATGAATGGAAAACCTATGTGAATGAATCAAAATAATGTGATGAAGTGAAAACGAAATCTTAATCTAAAAAGAAAATAAATTTGAAAGACTAAAGATGCAAGGAAAATCTATGAGATGATATCTAGTCAAAGGAAACATACATAATTGATTGAAGCAACCGTCAACGTAATGACTATCCTTGAAGGTAGTAAAATCAAAGGCAATATTCTAATCTAACATAAGCAAAGACAATATATTCTAGGAAAGGAAAGAACTTTTAATATAATGAAATCATTTGAACTTAACCTAGGAAAGCATTAGAAAATTAATCAACAAAAGCAGGTACACAAACACAAGAGAAGAGATATTGGCCCTATGGGGATTTCTCTGGTTCACTAAGAAGAGATCTTTGGGTTGTATACATATATATGGATATTCTAAGTCTCTCATTGAAGGAATTTTGGGGTACTCAAATTTCGCTCCTCCAAACCTTGGTTGTTGGATGGACCATATCAAATCACTAAAGATGTCCTTTTAAAATATATCATTCCAACATATTTACTGGGAGTCAAACATGGTTACAAATAAGCTATCAAAAGAAGGTCTACATGCGGTTGTTAGAGTTATGAATTACATGTACATGGAGGACAATATAATTAAGGAAGAGGGCTTGATTCCACTCCGATAGGTTGTCTTATATATCTAATAAAGATGAATTTAGACATGACTATTTTGTAAATTGATTTGATATATTGTTTTTTTTCTTGGCAGTAGGGGAACTTAGTTATATTGAGACATTTGACCTGGATAACTATGGGCAATCCTGTGTGTTTGAGGCTTATTTTGAAAATTTTATGAGAGATTTACTGGTTTCTATTTACATAATACAATACCAATGTTTTTTTCAAAAAAAAATAAAAAAATCTATGAAAGCAGTTGAAATTTAGTCTGTGAAAGCATGGAAATCTTTAATCTAGGAAGGCGAGTAAATATAGTCTATGAAAGCTTGTAAATTTAATCTAAGAAGGCATTGAAGACTATAAAGCAATTCAAGAATTCAATGTGTGTTCAAAGCTTAGATTTCATTCTTAAATTAAAACCATGATTTTTCTATGAATGCTTGTGCAAGAAAACTATGCTATGAAATCATCTATGTGAATGAAATGAATGTGCTTAACCTACAAAAGAACATAAATGGAATGAGAAACAAGCATCTAGTCAAAAGACTTGAAATAAATATTGAATAAAATGAGCATAAAAGAAACTAATCTATCTTGCAAAAATGAAACATTAAAACACACCCATTCTCATCAAGTGGCCATCTTAAGGTGCATGAGAGGCAGAAATTTCAGGAAGTTATTGATCAAACACCATATCTCATCATTTTAACACCCTCCTCCCACACTTACCCATTTTTTTCGGTCCACTGGAGTAAATATGCGACGAAGAGTTACAATGATATGATTCAACCTCCTAGATCACCTTAAGGAAGTGGAATCGACAAAACAAAACCTTATTGGCCTTCCTCGGGTGTTACAAGACCCCCAAACCACCCTTCCATGTGTCCAAACCTTGAGTTAAATTGCCTTTTCACTGATCTATACTCTCATTTGCATGCACAAGCCTGAATCCATGAAACTGTAGGCCTCTAGTCGCATGCATAACCACTTCAACGGTGCGACTGCAATCTTTTTCAGTCAATTATGTGCCTGAGACCGCGAAATCTGTGCCACCTTTTCAGGGCTAGACTCTAGGTCACTTCCCAGAACTTTATGAAACTCTCAAAAATGATAAATAACAAGATGACAAGGCCTTAAATACAAAACTTGAACAAGGACCTGACCTTACAAGGCCTCGCCATGACATACATTCCGTCAAACACATTAATATGAACATGTAATCTATAGGTCATATAAACACATATGAGCATAGGAACTTCATACTTAGCTGAGAATCGTCAAGAAGGACTGATTCCCTCTCATAATAGCTTCAATATCATCTATTAAGTCATAAATTCATTATTCATTCATTTACTAATCAAAACATGATGAGAGCCATAACTCAAGTTTGTCATAAACCATGCTTATAACCAACATATAACTAACATAATAGAAATGATAGAACAACCATTAAAACCACATAATAAAAAGTACAAATTCTCATGAAATACAACAGGAAAATATTCTTATTAACATATGAAAAATCCAACCAATTTAGGGACTTCCACGTACTGCCCGACCATATATTTGTCTGAACCAAATCTTTCTTTCATCCAATCACCCTCATGTCATACTCCAAGCATGAATGTAGGAATCACAAAAAAAACCAACTAGGGATTCCTCAGGCTTTACTGCGATCCACCAAGAGATTCCTAGGCCCAAGTCCTCATATACACAACTATGATTTACTGCAATCCCGCCAAGGGATTCCTAGGCCCAAGCAAGAAACATACACTACCAGGCCTTACTGAGATCCCACCACATACCAGTCCAATGATCACTAGGCCTATATAAGCATGGATGCCTTCAGATCTCTCCACCTAAATTGTGAGGAGCTTGTCCATCTCTACCCTATAGGATTTACTGTATATCCCACCATTCACTGGTCGAGGATGCCTAGGCTCAACGAGGGTATACACCTCTAGGATTTATTGTACATCTCTTCATTCACTAGTCGAGGATTCCTAGGCCCAACGAGGTTATACACAATCAAGCTTTACCGCAATCCCACCTTCACCGGTATAGGGATTCCTATGCCTTATGTTCTCCTCTTGAGACCACCCCACTCAATTTTGAAACCATCTCACAATCCATCTCAACCAAGTAATAGAAACCCCATCACACCATGGCTTTCCAAAAATGGAAAGGCAAGGATGAAAACCACTGTCACACCCGAAAAAACCCATGCTAATGACAACAAGAGAACCAAATACACACATGCATGTACCATGCATGCCAAAACCAGCAAGGAAATCATACATGCAACTTGATACCTGCAAGTAATCTCGTTGTAGTCACTTGATCCCGCACTTACTTGCTTGATCTTTTCTTCCCTTTCCTTTACTGTGCTTCCTTTGTATTTCTTCCTCCAATGATAGAGTGCTCCAAGAATACTCTAAGTTTCCAACAGTATGAGAGAGAGAGAGAGAATAGAGAGAGAACTCCAAAACCAAACTGACAAAAGGTTGTGAACTGATCCTCAGAAGCCTTTTTATCAATGAGGCCTCTATTTTCTTCAATTTCCATTATTTACCTCCATTTTCTCCTCACATGGAACCTATGACCTTTCACCTTCCTTTCCTCCTAATTTCCATTATTTTCATAAATAAAATGCCAATAATTTCCTCTTTCCTTTTCAAATCCTTTGCCTTTGCCTTTTCCAATTTCCTTAGCCATAATAAACCAAATGAACACCTACAATAGGATGTTTTTCCCAACATTAAGCTTGGAATACGTGTCCCGTGCCCTTGGTCTTATTTTTCCTTTATTAACTTTATTACATGAATTTTTAACTTGGGGTTGTTACAATCATAAAAGCATAATCATATCAAAGGATTGTATCAACAGCAATAATATTCATAACATCAAGCATAAGCACATCTTTAGCATTCCCAAACTTAACACACCTTTGTGAGGAGAAGGCGCCCCTATTTATACATAAAACTAATATATTTAATTCATAAATGTAGATCCACAAAACTCTCATAGATCCACATATATGTCCTATATCCACAAATATCTCATGTGGTTACAACCATGTGTTAACGGCTAGCAACTAGCATCTCTTCACATCCTCTCACCAATCTCTCATAGTTTTGATAGGAGACACTTATGAAAAAATCCATGATTCTTCTCCATGAAACATGCTTCATCAATTATCTCAAACCTTCAACAGTTTGAAGAGGAAATTCGAATTTGATACTTAGAGGTCGAATATGATTGTGCTAAAACTTTAAAATATGCCTACACATATCACAAAACTCATCCAAATTTTATATATAAGTGAATACATGTTATTTTTCTAATAATTAACCATAAATTCACTCAAAATACCAAAATAAATGTATTGGAAAATAATATGTTTAAGCCCATATTTAATCACAAATATCATTTTAGTGCATGGTTATGGAGTTGCATAATATGGTAAATATTGAAGGAAAGTGAAAGAAAAGCTGGTGAAATGGATGAGAAGGGGAAATTTATCTAGACATATGAGAAGGGGAAATTTAACAAGGCCCTGGATTGAGATTAACGGGGAATTGGCTTTGTTCCAGAGCTTAGAGGAGTTCGTTGATTTTTCTTGAATTCAATATCTCTCAGTCACCTCATCCAGGAAAATTTGAACATGAAATTCTAACTTTTGAAGAGTGTGCCACCTAAATCCCCCTAATTCACGAAAACTAGGTTTTTTCCATGCATAATTGATCCTGTAATACTAATCAAAATGAACATAGGAAGAAGTAAACAAATTTCCTAAAGAAAAGAGTTAACAAAATGTCGCTTACCTAGTTGGAAGTTAGTTGGGATTCCAATTCTTGGATCAAGGCCTGCATACCATCAACTTTCCTTCCTGATTTTATGGAGCATTAACCTGACCTAGGATACAACTACATGATTGGAGCAACACCCCATCATCTTTTCAACCCTTAATGCCACACACTTCCATTCATCAGAAGGTCATCCCTTATCCATATGAAATGCACGACCATTGTGTTAGGGAACCAGGGATACTCAAAATTCACTTCATAGAATTCAAATCCACCTGAATCAGAGCTTCCCTGGGAGATGAACTTTGGCATGCGCCCCCCCCCTCATCATACTTGTATGAAGGGACACAAAACACGCCAAGTGTTATGGGATATTGTATTACCAACACTTCATGGAGCATAATGGCAAGTAGAGGATCCTCACAGTCACAAAGCATTTGATTTCTTTAAAAACCTTAATCAGATGTCTCAATTCCTCCATTGTGCCATTTGGAACCAAATATTTAATTCAAAATTAAGGTGAAAATTAATAATCATTAGACTATGGGATGGGTCTAAAATACTCATTATCATTGATCGTGATTACTCATTGTACCAGGGAAGCTACTATCTCAGACAAAGAGTCAACAAATTGGTTGTTCTATCTCAAAATATGATGGATCTCATAAGATTTGAATATTTTTAATAGTGCCCCAATTTTCTTAATAATACCCTTTAGAAGCATATCTTTTAGCTAGGCATTCTTAGTGAGATTTTGAATGATGAAATTAGTGTATCCAATAATAAAAAGGATAGGTATATTTTGTTCTTGTGCTAACACTGTCTTTGAAAGAGAGTGCAAGCGTTAGCTTGATTATTGGAGCAAGTTCCTAATCCCCAATAAAAGGTTAATTCAATTTTTTCATCAAGGCGAAGAATAACCCCTTATGCTCCTACCACCCTATATCTTCATGACTAATCTAAACATTTGAAATTTAATTTTTTTCTAAGTTTGTGAGAACATAGAGAGTGTTATTTAAAAGAATTATTCATAAGTTTTGATTTAGAAAAGGTGAAAAATGTACATGGATGTCAATGCATATATACTAAAATCAATACATTGATTTCAATAAACATGTCAATTTATAGATGCATTCATTTAGAAATGTTGAAAAATGTAAAATCAAATCAATAAATATCCACTCAAATCAAGTTTTCTTAGAATTAGAAAGATTCTCTTACTTGTACGTCTTTGTCTATGGATATGATGATATTTTTTCTACAAATATTAAAATGTATTTTTAGATGTTTATATACTAATTGGTATCCATGGTCTTCGGTAGGATTATGATTGCAAATGGTGTTCATCCTCATTTTCCCTCTCTCTATGTCTCTATTGCAGCGTTGTTAATTTGTGTAGCCGAGTGAATCCAATTGATGGATTATGTTCATAAGGCAATAACATTGTTATAATTATGATTCCTCTTGTCAAAACAAAAAATGCAACACGTGGTTTGAATACAAAAATGTCAATTTTCCTCATAGAACTACTTTATCAATGCATGTATACTAAAATCTATAAGTCGATTTCAGTGTACTTTAGCAATTTCAAAATCACTTTCAATTTCTATATCAATTCCTACTTTTATTTGTCTTATTATTTCAATTTTATATTATTAATACATTTACATAGTATGTAAATATACAATTCTCCAACTACCAAACCACCACATATGAGCACCTCAATTTCCTTAATATGTGTAAGATTTATTCTTATTATGCTTTTATTTACCTTTCAGCTAATAAAATAGCCTTAAATTACACGTCTTCACACATTCTTCATATGAGAATGTGGTTGTAGGTAGGAAATGAGGGGCACCTAAGTTTGATTGTTCCTTCCTATACATTGTAGTAATGACTAACATAATATATAAATATATATATGCTGAGATGCTATTGCAAGATATACAGCCCTCCAAAAATAATATGCCAAAGATTTCACTGGACTACACAAACATATTCCATTAAATTATCATTTCAGGTAGATTAATCAATATAACCATTAAAGCTACGGAATGACGGTCAAATCAATAAAATGCAAATCTGAAAGTCATATTTAGTTGCGAAATGGATAAATATGGTAATGATATTTTCACAAAAATTCTCTAGTAAGAGTTTAGATCAAATCTTAAGAGTATTCAATGTTCATTTGAAAGTTTATTTATTCACTTGTTTGAAAGTTTAAATCCGTGTAGTTTAAAAAGCCGCGTTTTCATTCAGAATTTGGTAATAATTTTCAAAAAAATTGACAAAAATTTGTTCAGAATTTTGTTTACAGTTGTTAAACTTTAATATTTTAAGTGCCTTTAAGGTTTTTGATAATGCTGAATCCATTTCCAGCATCAAAAATGGATTCTGAACACTCCAAGCACCTGTTTTTCTGCCATCCAGACTATTTCACGAGCTCGGTAGACAACTTTATTTAAATTAACTCAAATCAAGCTATAAATTCTTATTAAAAAAAATCTTTAAATAAGAATTTTTTTAAGAAGAATTCCCAATTGGTGTAAATGATCTTGGTGTTTATATTTTTTTATACAACCCTCATTTCAAATAGAGTAGCGGTCTATATATCTTGCATACCATTGCCAGACTTATTAACATTTAAATTTGGTTCATAGTTTCCATTGTTATACTTTTTTAGATTATTTTGTATGATTTATTATTTTATTTGTGTGTTTGTATTTTTTTATACAACCCTCATTTCAAATAGAGTAGCGGTCTATATATCTTGCATACCATTGTCAGACTTATTAACATTTAAATTTGGTTCATAGTTTCCATTTGTTATACTCTTTTTAGATTATTTTGTATGATTTATTATTTTATTTGTGTTTATGAATTTATATATTTTTCAATATGTATTAAAATTACATAAGAAAAATGATATTTTTGTTTTATAGTTTGTATAAACATGTAAGAGAAAAACTTATGTTTTTATTAATATCTTTCAATTGTTTGATTTGGTTTATTTAATTTCATTGTATGTGTGTACGTGTGTAATGGGTTCAAAATAAAGTAGAATTATTATTAATTTTTTAATTAAATTGACATTATGTTTTTTAAATTAATTTTTTATCTATTGCTTCACTACAACATCTCTTCCATATTGGGTTGTAGAGTGCCTCTTGAAGCAAAAATAATGATTTTAAGAATTTTTTCTTAGATTGGATATCAAGGAGGTTCCTGGAAGCCGAGCAAGCCACATGACAAGCTCAAGCTAGAGTTTAATGAATGAAGGTCGCTCATGTGAGTACCTACATATGTGGATTAGTTTTGATTACAAAGAGTGTGGGAGGTGGCTCAACTCTGTGCAGTGGAGGTCTTGTAAGGGTGAACCAACTTTCATAAACATTGATGGTGCTAGGACATGTTGGATTATGATGTCAATTGGTTGGGGAATGGCTCATATTACTAAAATCCTACAAGGGAATGGGCAAGATTGATTAGTAAGGGTCTAATCCAAACATGGGCTTGCTTCAAGTAATAATTCAAGTCTCATTTTTCTAGTTTGATTTATTATGGTTGATGCTACTATTCCCCTGCAATCTCTAACCTTTTCCTTTGCCATTATATGTGTGGTTGGAGTGGATTCTACTTGTCTGCTTCCAATTTAGAGAAATATCATTATTGTAGGATCGATTACTTGCTATATGTCATGTTCAAGGGTACCTAGTCGTTGATTATTCTTTATGTGGTACCAACATTACCCCCTCTACTCCATGAGGTTACAAGTCCTTGTAGCAAGAATGAGCTTTTCTTTGGGTCATTTCAAGCAGTGGATTTGAGTCCTTTACTATATTAGGCTTGTTATTGTTGTGGCTCCTCAAGTGAATCTTGAGTCAAGAAAGACAAAGGTGGCTTAAATTCTCGAGTGGTGAAAGCAGTCATGTAAGAGTACCACCTTGCATCCTCAAGGTACGGTGGCTTTGACAGTTGTCAGGCAAGCCAAGCAACACTTCCAACAAAGTGCCTCTCCTAAAATTCAGGCCAAAATTGAAGCCTTGGTTAATTATATTAAATAAAGGCATCAACATACCCCATCCCAACAAATAAAGGTTGAGTTCGAGAACTGGGATGATGATACCAAGTTCTTTCAGTCTTGAGACACCAAGATATTTAAAGTAATGGAGTTTTACTAGTTGGCCCAAACTCTAGTAGCCATTATAATGGAAAAGCATAAATTATATGAACCTAAATTTTGATAGGGTTCAAATATTGGAGGCTAAATTCACGACACATTGTCAGGTTGTTTTTGATATCAACTTCAGAGTTTATGGTAAAGGATATGATGAAGAGGAGATTATGGAGCTCTTAAGTATATCCACATCCAAGGGAACCAACACTAATTCTATCATCACAAAGGATGAGCTAAAGGGTCATAATCCATGCAAAGGAAAAGAATAGGAAGCCTCCCTTTAGGCCTTCCTCTTATGCCCTCTTAATTTATCTCCTTTTTACTTACTCCTCTAGTTATGTTACTTAGTTGCTCGTTGTTTAATAGTTTTAATAACATGCTAACTCTTTAAATGGCACATTTGAGTATGTTAATATACATTTTCAAAACTATTTGGTTCACTTTGCTTATTTAGTTGGACATTTGGCTAAAGTTAGGTTTTTATTTTGGTAAACCTCAACCACCTATACATGTATTGTTTTTTATATAATATAAAGTTAGGCTAGCTTCCCAAAAAAAATAAAAAATAGTCATTTAAAATTATAACTTTTAACAAATATTTTATGGCTATTATGGGTCTTTATCAAATTAATATATATATATATATATATATATATATATATATATATATATATATATATATATATATATATATATATATATATATATATATATATATATATATATATATATATATATATATATATATAACATTTAACTTTCTTCATAAAGATTCGCCAATGTATGAACTTATATTTATGTCAAAGGCATCTCTCTACGGGGTCTCCATGTGCAAACATTGTTCATTCTGAAAAATCACCAAGCTTACATTTCGTCCTCCTCTCACTTATCCGGGAAACGCACGTGTTTGGTTGGAAGTGGACCTGTGCACTAGGTGTGCACATGTACTCCCGAGTGATTCAAACGAAGAGCTTATCATCGATCTCCATGATGTATTTCGTCGTTTTGTGTTCAATCTCACTTGTTCGTGTGGACTGGGATTCGATCCCATGTCTCTTCTCCCCAATCTCCGGCAAGTTCCTTCCAAGCATGGAGGGTGGGGAAGATATGTGAAGAGAGGCCTCGTCCCATAAAAGTCACCATGGAAATCGTGCAAGACAAACAACATCTCTTGAGCAAAAAGAAATTCTTGAAAGGCTCACACTTCCTCCTAGATGAAGATTTAATAAGCAAACAATAAGAGGAGGGAAGGGAAGAAGTGAAGAAAATTAGGGCAACAATAAATGAAGGGAAAAGGGCATGGTTTTACAATGGTAAAGCAGTTATCGCAGTGTTTGGGACTAAGGAAAAAACAGGGCAGCAAGTTGACAGTAAAGAAAAAATAGAGAATTCAGTAATAGGGAGGAAAACAACAAGAGCAACATGGATGGAAAGGGGCGAAGACTCAAATTTGAGTCTTATGTGTCAAACAACGTAGCAGTCAAACCTACCCAGGTCTACCTAAGTTTAGTTTGTTGGAATTGTAGAGGCTACCCTTGGAGGAGGGGACTTGGGTTAGGGCCTATTGCGGAAGGTAGAGACATAATTTGTCTCACGGAAACTCATGAACATGATGGTTGCAAAACTCCTGTGTTGAACGGTTATCTGAAGTTAGAAGTTTGGAACAAGGTAGCAGAAAATGGCAAAGGGTATGGGGGAATATTGGTTTTAGTGAAAGAAAAGGAAGGCCATCACATTCAGTTGATGAAAGAAGGTGAAAATAAACAATATTTATGGTTCAAAATATCAGAGAATGAGAATCACATAAGAATTGCAACATGTTGTTTTTCCCCTCAAGTCTCAAAAACTTACAAAAATAAGAGAGAGAGAGAGAGAGAGAGAGAGAGAGAGAGAGAGAGAGAGAGAGAGAGAGAGAGAGAGAGAGAGAGAGAGGTGTGTGTGTGTTGTTGTATTTTTTTATTATTTATTTTTTTTTTTTTTTTTTTTTTTTACATGTGTATTGTTGTTGGTGTTGATTTATGATTTACCTTTATTTTCCGCTTTCTTGCACCCAGTTCTGGATATTACCTGCTGCGTGGTATTGTTGCCACGCGTTTACCCTCTTTTTCCATCTTTAAAGCAAGATATTGTTGCGTACTATCAGCAGGGAGAAGTGCTTTTAATGGGTGATTTTAATGCTAGAACAACAAATCAGCAAGCTAGTATTCTCTGTTGCAAAGAGGATCAAAATCCTACTGGGCTCACTAAAGAGGAGAATCCCCAATGGGTGAGATGTTCAGAAGATGACAAAGTTAGCAATCATTTTGGAGAGGAATTGCTTACATTGTGTGGGGCTTTCAACTTAATTATTTGCAATGGTTTGGGCAGATGGAAAAGGTCTGGGAACTTCACTTGTAACACATACAATGGGGCAAGTGTCATTGATTATGTGATTTGTTCACAAAGCTTGATAGAAATGATAGATGAAGTTAAGGTTGGAGAGCATAATTGGGACTTAAAATTAGACCATAACCCAATTTATATGGAGTTATCATGGATAGAAGAAATGGAGCATAAGAGAAAAGCCCAATGCTCTTCACAATCACTACCAAGGGTCAAAATTCTTCTAACACAAGAAAAATTTAATATCTTCAAGACAATGTTGGAGAGATTAATTTAGAAAGAGAAAACTGGTTTCCAAAGCTTCAATATTCATGAGTTAACAAATATAATTCAAAGGGCCCTTGAGAAATGCAAAAGAGAAAACAACGGGAAATCAGAATCAAATTGTTTTCTTGTAAATAATTGGTTTGACGAGGAATGAAAAATGGCAAGGAGAAACTTGAAAAAGACAGGAAAGGAGAAGATGAATGTAAAGTTATATAAGCAGATACTAAAAAGGAAAAAAGATGAGTTCATGCAAACAAGGAGAGAAGAGTTAATATATCTATGCAAGAATAACCCAAAAAAAATTTGGCAGGAACTTCAACCAAGGAAGAAGCAAATCGAAAATAATATTATAGCTAATCAATGGTTTGAATATGCAAGACAACTCTATGAGAAAGAATCATAGGTTGAGCCTCCCCTAGGGCTCAACACAACTACAAAGCTCTTCACATTACAGAAGGTGGAGATTGGAATTAAAAAGCTGAAAACAGGAAAGGAAAAAGACTTAGTTGAACTTCAAGCATAGTTTCTAAAATGGGGAAGGAACACTCTTGCACCTCACATCATGGAAATATTCAACAACATCATTCAACAAGGATTCCCAAGAGACTGGACACCTAGCCTAGCAATACCCCTTTTTAAAAGTGGAGACATTAATAATCCGTCCAATTATAGAACCATTATGATCAATCCTATGTTTGCAAAGCTTTTCGGCAGCATGGTAGAAAATAGAATCAGTAAGTGGGCAGAAGTAAAAGAAAAGAGGGCAAAAGGACAAGCGGGTTTTAGGCCAAAGCATTCTACAGTGGATCACGGCATCATGTTGAGACACATTATTGAAAAGGTTTGGGGGGATAAAGAAGAAGCATGTTGTTGCTTTTTTTACTTCAAAAAGGCATTTGACATAGTCCCTAGAGATAAGTTGTGGCGTAGAATGGAAGAACTTGAAATTCCTTTGCATTATAGAGTTGTTGTCCATAGACTTTATGAAGAGGTGAAAGTCAAAATTAGAACCTCAACACGTATTTCAGAAAGCTTTAGAAGTGACATTAGAGTCAAGAAAGGTTGCCCTCTATCCCCTACTCTTTTTGGTTTATATATTGATAAACTAGAAGAGTGGCTAAATTTGCAAGGTGGGGATGGTGGTCGGTTGGGGGATTTTGTGATAAAGCTTCTTTTATATGATGATGATCTTGTATTGATTTCTAAATTGGCCCATGGATTGTAGATGCACCTATATGCCCTTGAGCATTTTTTTAGAGCAGTGGGGATGCAAGTCAATATTGGCAAGACCAAGATAATGATTTTCTCTAATAAAAGGAAGCAGAGTCAGCATACATTCTTCTTTGAAGGCAACATTCTTGAAGAAGTAAATGAGTACAAATACCTCATGATCGATTTCAACAACAAACTTAATTGGGAGGATTGCAGAAAGAAGATAGTCTTAGGAGGGTGGAAAGCATTTATTCTCTTCAAAACAGATGCAGAGAGGCAGAGTTATGGGATTGGAAAACGATTAAAGTGATTTTTGGACTCCCAGTTTGTCCAGTGATGCTATATAGGTGTTAATTGTGGGCTAGCAGCATCCCTATCTCAAAATGGAAGCAAATTGAGAAAATCTAAAAATGCTTGATCATGAGCAAGTTCAAAATAAAAAGTTCAGTACCTTATGAGATAATGTTGAGTGAAACAGGAGCAACTCCCATCGAAGCAATTGCTATGGTTCGGCTCATAAGATATCTAAAAAGAATTGAGAAAATGGGAGTAGGTAGATGGCTGAATTTTATCTTCAAGGAAGGCATGAGTGAAAGAAAGAAAACATGGATGAGACAAAACTACACATGGATGCAAAAATGGAATATCTACCTCAATGCTTGTCCCACAAATAGCAAGGAGCTATAGAATTTTGTTATGGAGAAGAACATCTTGTGTTGTGCAATTGATATACTTCTTTCTCTTACTTGCATTTGATTAAGCAATCATGTTTTATATTCTGCAAATATTGTAGAATGATTCAATACCTTGTTTTAGTACATCACAAGATCGGATTGAATCCATTGGTATAGAGCTTCTGTATAATTTTTACATTGTATCAAAGTGTCAGGAATTACAATAGAAGAGAAGAAATTGAGTTTGTCTTGAACAGGTTCAACTTTGTAGATTTATTCTTCATGATCCAGCAACAGATCAAGATGTCTTTCAATGGCTTGAGACTTGAATTTTCACTAGAGGGAAATTCAAATTATATTGCACTCGAGGGATGGAGGCAGTGTTGGAGGGAAATGGGTTGAAGGAATTCATAGATTTTGATATTCCCAAGCCCGCAGCAACATATGCCCAACTTCTTGATGCTTGGTAGAAGAAGGTAGCAAAGGTGAGAGAGATCTTGTTAGAGGGAGTTCGAGATCATATTGTCTCGAGTATCCATGGGAAGGTGAATCCATATGTTATGTGGAAGGCCTTGACATATTTTTTGACCACAGGAAGTTGGCATTGAAGGACAAGCTTAGAAATATCAATATGGAGGAGGGCGAGACGATACCAACATACTTGGCGAAGTTCACTGAATGTCAAGATGAGCTTGAAAGTGTTGGTGTAATTGTATCCCATGATGATTTGGTGAGCCTATCACTTCTAGGCCTTCCCAAGAGCTGGCATAGTTACCAAGACTCTGTGAATGGGAGGGAGAAGTTACCAAAATGGGAGCGTTTGTGGTCCGACTGGGTAATAGAAGAGATAAGGCAGAGCACCAGAGACGGGACCTCCAGCACCAACAAAGAAGAAGATTGTGCATTGGTGGGAAAAGGAAATAAAGCCAAGGGAAAGAAGTCCCAAGGTGAAGAGGGCAAGAGAGACTTGTCCAAGATCAATTTTTTTCACTATCACGAGCATGGCCACTATGCCTCGAATTGTCCACAGAATAAAGCAAGCAAGAAGGAGCCTGAAGTTGTAGCGGGTGAAGCGTTGGCTTCACAGTTCAAGCTTGATTTTACTCTCATTGCATGCATGGCCAGCATTGTAATGGGATGCACATGGTATCTAGACAACAGTGCCTCGTTCCATAATATGGGGAATATAGATCTCTTCAGTGACTTGAAGGAAAAGGACCTCCAACAGAACATAGAGTTTGGAGATGAAGGGAGGTATAACGCAGCCGACATAGGTACAGTTACCTTTCAGAGGGAGTTTTGATCCCCTCTCATACTAGCATATATTTTGTATGTTCAAGGCCTAAGGAAGAATCTTATCTCTGTAGCCGTATTGGACGACCGTGGTTATGATGTGATGTTTAGAAAAGGAAAGGTTTTCGTTAAAAAGATAGCCACTGGACAGGTGAAACAGATCAGTGTAAGAGTCAAGAACTTGTATGCTCTTGAGGTTAAGGATGCATGCAAATATTTGAGCAGCAAAGAAGTGGTTAATGACTTGATGGTTTAGAGGGAGCAAGAATTATATCTCAACATGCAGCCTCAGAAGTAGTCTCAGAAGGTTGTGGAGAAGCCACAATTGGAGGAGATAGAGATCAAGTGGAAGATTCCACTCAAGCAAAGACCTCCAGGAGGGGGAAATTTCGAGCCAGATGGGAAGAGGGAGTACATGCAGCTATACCTCCAGGTGTGAGGTGGGGCGATGTGCATATATAATCCCAAGAAGAAATTTGGGCAGGGCCCATTGAGATGGTGTGTCTCATGGATCGAACTTGGCCATGAGGAGCCCACATTACAACAATATCAAGAAGGATCGGTTATATTGATGCAGTCAGATGTCAGGAAGACAAAAATCAAAGTGACAGATGTCAGATACTCGAGTGCATATCTGATTTGGCAACATTGTAAAGGACATGGATGCAGATGTCAGTAGCAGCGCATAGAGTCTAGTAGACAGGTGAAGTAGGATCTAGTAGTTAGAAGTCTCTGATGACAAATGCATTATATTGATTCAGTTGTTCGGAGGCTATTCAGTTTCAAGAGTTGCAGGTGCAAACAACACTATAGAAGTGTTGCATGCAGAACATTCCGAAGGTACCAAATCGGGATAGATTGAATTCCTTTCTTGTTGAGAGGGAGTGTTGAAATTTGCAACAAGAAACAGTGAAATTGGCAACTGGAAAGGACAAAAATTGACCACATACTAGTGTGGGATTCCAGTCACACATTAGTGAGGAATTCAGTTACACATTGATGCTAAATGTGAGCATCTAATTTATTTTTCTCTTAAATAAATTGGGCAATAAATTGTAATTTCACCTCATAACAACTTGTATTAGTTAACTAAGTCATGAAGATTGAGTTAGCTCAATAATTTTGAGTTGAGGGTCTAAGATGAGGCGTATAGAATTTCCTTTATATTTTGGGGGTCCAATTGCAGTTGTAGCACTAGTGTGGTGTGAGTGTAATCATTTAACTCAAATTAATTGATTTAAAATAAGTTTAACTAGTTCTAACTAAGTGATGAGCTAGTGAGAGGTCCAATGAATTAAATTAAAAATAATTCACAAGTAGTGAACAATCAGATAACTGATGATTCACTATTAATAGATGCATGCATGCCAGTTTTGATGGAGACCCAGTTTAGACAGAGGTTAAAGGGAAGATAACTATCAGTTGTATTATTAGCAAATTGCTCGGGAACAATTATAAAGTCACAAGAAGGCCATGATGGATTGCACAATCAAGGAAGGTTGAAATTCCTATTTAATAGGGATTAAATGCCTACAAATTGCATGAGCAAGGTTGGGCTTAGAAGAGGCTGAGAATTGGCTAAGTGTTTGTCAAATTTTCCTGAGCATTGTAAGTCAGTCTTGAGCAAGATCGGAGTGAGACAGTCAAGGGAGTGCATCATTTTCTTAGTGTGAGAAAGCATTGTATTGTTTCATGATTCCTTGACTTTGTACAATATATGATACAGGGGTTTTGAGTAGTTGCTTTCCCCAAGAACATCTTGTGTTGTGTGATTGATATAGTTCTTTCTCTTACTTGCAAGCGATTGAGCGATTGTGTTTTATATTCTGCAAATATTGTAGAAGGATTCAGTATCTTGTTTTAGTACATCACAAGATCGTATTGAATCCATTGGTATAGAGCTTCTATATAATTTATACAATAAATATAATTATTATGATATTTCAGGACCTCTCGATTACATATATGTTTTTGACTTACTTGGATATTGAATACTTACCCTCCAAAAGGGTTATGAATCCAATTTGATTAACTAAGGGATATGAAAATGGTACCTATAACATAAACCATGATTTTGAAATTTATTTTTAATTTTCTTTTGCAAATATGTTTTATAAGTATATATATATATATACTTTAAAGACGTAACTATTCCCATTTTAAATAATTTTTTAATTTATTTTATAGTTACATAATTTTAATTTAATTTTTAAATATTAAATTATGTTTTTAAATCATTTTGATGGAATTTTTTTTTAACATTTTTTTATATATAAATAATTAGTTATATGAATTGTTTTTATGAGTTAAATAACAAATATTTTTTGTTGGCTGGTGGATCAACATCGAGAGGTTGAAGAAAATATTGCACAAGAGATAAAAAAAAATATCTTAAATCAAAGGCTAAAGTCGGGAGAATGAAACGATTTGTCGCCTTTCTCAATGGAAGAGATAAAAGAGATGAAGAATCTGCAGGAAACACTTAGCGAATCTCTCTGGTTGCATCCCTCTACTCCGATCGATTTGGTGGAGATGGAGGATGGTGTGCTGCCCAACAACATGAAGTTGGAGAGGAGGTCCATCGTCATGTATTTCATCTATTCCGCGAGCAGTTTGAAGAGTGTGTGGGGAGAGGATTCAGGGGTATTCAAGTCGAAGAGGTGGATTAGGGACAGGAAGGTTGTGAAGGAAAATCAAAGTTCAAGTACCTGATTTTCAACAGCGGGTCACGAAGGAGTGCCAGGAAGGAGTTTGCGTTTTGGCCACGAAGTTCACCCATCCATTTTAGTACAGTTTTTTGAGTTATCTTGGCATAGGGAAGAAGGGAACTTATGTTTCGGGTAGTTTGAACTGGTGTGAAAATTTGATCAGTCGAGAAACCCACAGTCCAACCCAGTCAAGAAATTAGTCGTTGATGCAGCCATAAGGCCACAAATACCCACATATGCAAAATTAAGTCTTAGTCTGCCCAAAACCCGAGGATAGAGTTATAATATCTCTAAGAAATTTTACAAACCCACTTTAATCATTATTAAATTCATATGATTTCACAGAAGCTCCTTTGAAAAGTGGTTTCAAGTTTAAAACTCAATATACCATATCAATACGCTTTTCTCCTTTATATCGTTAACCTTACCTTTAGGCTCCTCCGTATACACATATGGATTCAGTATTCCTTCACGGGATCGCCTATGCATCACCTCCATATCGCATCGCATCTTTCAGCATATTTTGATTCCATAGCGCATACACTGTAGCGCAATACCCGAAGCGCTATTTTGCAACTTTGCCGATTTCGCACATCGGCAAACATAAGACTTCGCATATCGGTGATTTTAATATATATCGCAAATTGCAACACATAGCTTATCACATGTTGCGGAATTTTACCCGTCACTCTTCGACTTGTCGCACATATAACCTCGGCGGCACTTCACACATTTAACTCATCACCGTTCGCGATTCCAACCCGCATCACAAACTCTACTTCTCATCACAAATCGCAAATATTACATTTCGTAAATCAGAGATTATACCAAATGCGATATGCGATGAATCCTTCCGCTGACACATGTCCTCGTCGCAACTTTCCCAACTTATCTTGTGAAGTACTCGGGGTCGTCGATCTTCGCTCTGGACTTTGCGAATTAATTTGCACCATCCATGGTTCTCCTTCCAGAAATATTCTTAAGGGTTTTCTGCCTTAATTGATTTTATGTTTCTCCGATTGCCACCACTCTGCAACTCCGTCTCCTCCACGCTACTCCTTCCTGGGATTTAATTTATGTTTATTCGTTCAGATCCATAACCATTACGATGTCTCAAGCTAGAATACAGAACACCCTTTTGTATTACTTCTCCGAATCCATAATTCAGCTTTATTTCTTTATCTCGACCTACACACAATTTTTATCTACACTTATTTGTTCTCATCAGCTTCACACACAGTTATTTAATTCCCGGATTGGAATCATACAGATTCTACCTAGCCATTAAGTCTTTTATCACTCAGAAAAACTTATTCATTCAATTAGAATTCATTATAGGGAATTATTACATTGATATCAAATTTGTTCTATTACGGATCACTCAGCACATAACAGAAATGGCACACAATCACAATGACATTCAATTTCTTCATTAATAAATAAATCGTACAGATACAAATAAAAAAACCTATTTACAATTTGGCTTTGGCCTGATGGGCCTTTTACATGGCCCTTTTCTCTTCCTCTCTCTCTATGCCCGTAGGCTTACAATTAAGTTTACTCTATTATCTATCTAAGTATCATATCTCTTAATTCCTTTGAGGCTTTCAAATATATACAAAAGGTTCTGCAACCAATTCTGGTTCAAATCCTCAATATTTTCAACTAAATCCTAAGAATCCTCTAAATCCACTAAATCATCAACTAATTCCTAAGTCTAGGATTCACAATCCCTTTGAAATCTCAACCAGCCTAAATCTCTCATGTTCTCCTACATTCAAGAACATTTACAAATATGCCTCACAATATTTAATTGAATCCTATTCTAAATGTCTCACATAAAATCACTCAAAACAATGAAAATTACATTAATTCAATACTTAGGAAACCAACTCCCTTGAAAAACACAAGACCCCCTAGATTCTACTAAATACAAATTTTTGGAACCATAATTCTCCTGCATCAGTCGTATTATTGTTGAGGCCAACCATATGAGCTATTCAAAACCATCCTTGTTTATCTATGGTAAATAATCATCATTTTCTTTCTTTCTGATGTTGCAATATCACATTGCTTTCAATAATGGTTAATGGGTCAAGATCTAACCTATGAATGAGGTCGAACGGTCTCAATTATCACTTGATCGATGGTCATATGACCATAATCCATAGTTTATGCTATTGATACCCGATGTTTGTATAAGTTGTAAAATAAAGTGTGTAATACCGCGAATAAACACCCATAATCCATCAAATTTTCAATTTTCACCAGTGACAGGACCTTGCAATATCCCCCAGAACAACCAAACGAGCGGGCCAAACTTAAGATGACCTATCGGTTACACATCATGGATCGATCCTTACACCGCTACTTGTTTTATACAAAATATCTTTGAGTTTACAGTTCACTTCTTCCTCTCCCTCCACGCAAAGGAAGATAGAGAGAGAGAAGTTGAGATGAAATGAGCCAGAGCCACAAGTGAGAGTCACAAGGGAGGAGAGAAAAAGAAAATGAAGTTGAGACATAATGGAAGAAAACCACAAGCATTGATAATAAAAATAAAAATATTGGCCTTCTTAAGCTTTCCGCGTACTTTTGCAGCTCTCGGTGCAATTTCTAGTTTACATATTTATTATTACATTAAAATTTTGTGCCACTAAAATTTATAGCTAAAAAATAACTTTTCAAGAATTAATGTTTTGAATGGACAATGTATCCACTATCCAAGGATAACAAACTTTTGAAGGCTCTAGTATAGACTTTTCGAATTATTAGAGAACATTTGGGTCAAAAAGTTTGCAATTGTGAGTAGGTGAGGATATGAGTTGATTATGTTTTAGGATTCGGTAAGATTGTCGTAATATTTTATTGTTATTTTTCAAGAAAGAGGAGTTTGCACAAGGTCCTTCAGTTATAGACATTTGGTAGCAAGGCTAGAGATAAGCAAATTCTTTGCAAATGGATGGTGATCAAATAATCTTATGGAACACTTATCTAGAAAGTCCAAAGAAAGGACATATTAAATCAAGGGAGGCTATGGACACTCCTACATGGTAACAGAATAAGAATGGAGGAAAATTCTTTGGTCATGTCAGTTATAAAGTTGTGTTTTCTTCAAAAGTTCAAGAGCTTATTTAGTGGTGAGTCAAATTAGAAATTAAAATCTCTAGAAAAACCTAGAATCCTTTTTGGGCTTGTTGACATGTAACGCATTACATAAGAGTATACAAGGTCTATGGATGTGCATGTTGCATAGAAAAGAGTTGGAAACTGAATTTCATTATATTATTCATTGTCCATATCCTCAACGAATTTGGAAGGAGGTTAAATAATTTTCAAAAGTGTCAAACTTGTGGGTTGATGAGTTAGTAGAGGATTGTTTAAGGATATGGTTTAATAAAAAGAAGAGTTAAAATAATAAAAATGTATTCCATGTCTAGTCTTGTGGGGAATCTACCTAACAAGAAGCTCCCAAAATTTTTATACAAAGCTTCTTCCATTCTTTTCAAGTTTATGCTTAGGTGAGATTTAGGATTTTAAACTAAGGAATGCTTATTAATCAAGGAGGTTAAAATCAATGGGGTGAATTGCAAATTGACTAGTCATTACATTGGGGTATGTTTATATAGATAGGTAGGGTCCTCTAGAGTTTAGCAGCGTTAGAGGTATTCTTTATTTTTCTTACAATCACCATGTAAAGTTCAAAGCAAGTTTATTGGTTGGATTGAACAATTATGCAAAGCTCATATCATTGAGACTTTTGTGAAAATATGCATTGAGAGGAGTGGAATCCACATTCATATTTTTGGAAACTCCTCTCTAGTAATCAATTGGATGCAATAATCTTCTCGAGTTCACAACATTATTCTTGGGCCAAATAGAGAAAATAAAAAAGAAATTTTATATTCTTTCGAATTCATTTCTTTTACTCATATTTTCAAATAATTGTGTATGGTTGCAAAATATTTATCAAATGATGGTCAATGACACATACAATGATTGTTGGCTATGGAGGAGATTAGAGGGGGTGTATTTATTCATTCTCTAATTAATTTTTGATATATTTCTTTGTTTTTCTATTTAAACTCCTAATATTCATGTTTTTATAAATAAGTTTGTTATGACATTATAGAAAATGTTGAACTATAATGTAATGTTTTATTATTCAAGACTATATCTTTATAAGATTTTTTTGAAGAATTGTGATAATAAATTTATAAAATGATATTTTTACAAAGGAATATAAACCAAATATAATGATGAATTTTATTAAAGAACAATCCCTACATAAGTGTTTGATAAAGTGAATTTTATAAATATTTTCTATGTTTAAAATATAATACTAAAAACACGCAAAAATTATAAAAATATAAATGTAAATGTAATACCCGAATATGTTTTTATATAAATTAAAATGGTGAACAAAAAAATATAAACCAAGGTATTAACATAAATGTAAAATGGAAAAAACCTCAATACAACAAAAAAGAAATGTATACTCCAAGAATATAAAGTCCCAATTTCCTAAATATTAATTAAACATGATTACTAATATGTTATAGTCTAGATCTACTTTATCTCATTCACGCACACTTAAAAGTTTATATTTCAACAAAGATAATATAAATGCATGTTTTTTGTCCCCACGACTTATTTTTAAATTTGCAACATACTCATAGTATTGGTCATACCAACCTAGATACATCTTAACTCTGGATCTACCAAGTGTTGAGAGGAATCAAATATCCTTTCACTCTAAAAGAGGTTTGCATCACAAGAGATTTGATCCTATCGGTGCTTGGTAGATCTGGAGTTAAGATGGATCTAGGCTAGTTTTATTATTAATTATAATTAATTATAGTTAAGCAAGGGTGTCCCCTCCCCACTACCCTTTTTGGCATTTACATCGATACACTAGAAGAGTCTTTGGAAGTTGCGGGATGCAATGGCCCCAAGCTTGCTAGTATGGTCATTAAGCTTCTCCTTTATCCTCACGATATCGTTCTTCTAGCCATAAGTCATATGATCTCGACAAGCAACTTAAATTCATCCATTATTACTACTCCAGGATGGGTATGATTGTTAACACTGACAAAACTAAATTCATGATAATGAAATCCAAAAACATCAACCATGATAATTTCGTGTATGATAACAATTACTTGGAGAAGGTTTCTTCATACAAATATTTAGGTATTTATATTAATAATCAACTCAACTAGAATTATAGCATTGAAAAAAGGATTATTGGAGGATAGAAAGGTTATCATGAGCTTTAAAATATGTGTAAGTCGACTAATCTTTGGGTTTGGAATAAAAAAAGTTCCTCTTTGAGACTCTCATCACCCTTATTAATTTATATACCTGTGAGGTTTGGGGTTGCAGTATATCTAGATAATAGTGGAGGAGGATCAAGCTGATCCAACATAAATTTATAACCTACAACTTCAAGATTAAAGGAAATATTACCTATCCTATCCTCTTGATTGAAGCTAGCTTTTCCCCCATCAAAAGCATGGCTATGTTTAGGTATTTGAGATATAAGATGAAATCTTATAACATGGAAGCCAAGAGGTTCCCCAAAATTTCTTCTAACTCTAGCCAAAGCCCCCACCTCCAACTCAAGTAGGGATGGCACAAGGATGCCCAGGTTTGGATCGACTAATGGGGGATAAAGGAGGATATTATCTTAGAGAAGAAGGATAATATTAAAAATACTATCACTTCCAAATTTAAGGAGAAGTTGTGGGATGATAAGGAGCTAGTGTGGAAAAAGAAGCTAAGGTATTATAAGGAGGTGATCAACCCCACTCTTGCTAACCAAAATTATCTTTTTGTCTTGACCAATGCTAAGAAGAAAATGAACATTGTGAAGATAAGAACTAATTCTCATGAGCTTCGAAGTGCAATCGGACATTGAGTCTATTCCAAAAACACATTTGATCCGGATTTATGCAGGAACGCAACAAAATACACATATAACCATAAATACAAAGATGCAGCAGAAATAACACTTCATTTCATTAATATCAAAGAACTGAAATTTGCTTACAGACAGAATGGAAATAAACTTGCTAGGGTGCTGGTAGCATATCTCTGAGAAGATATGTGGCAGCTACAGACCTTTGAACTGTGTTACAATGAGGCTCTAGGGCCTATTTATTATTGAGAAACAATGGAGAACTCTAAACATCCAAAAACCTAACCCTAGGAGATGAAGTGCCAAAACTATGGGCCCCGTTTGGGTAAATTGGTGTTTCAACTTCCCGGGGACGTAACTTCGACATACGATCTCCGTTTAACGCGTATCATACCTTGTTAGAAAGACATATCTGAAGAGTACAACTTTCGATGTGAGAAACAACAATCTCGATTTTCCCAAAAAAACGTCGTTTAGGGCCTCAAAACGGCTCTGGAAGTTCGAGACCCGAAAAACTGCTAAAAATAATAAGTTGTGCCTCAACCTAAAAATTGAACGAACTGATGTTGGGGGTTCAAATGGAATAGTTGGGTGGCCACCAATATCCACCTGGATCATTAAGGCCCCAAAACGGCTCCGAGAGTGCGAGACCCGAAAACCTGCTAAAAATAGTAAGTTGTGTTGAATGTGAAAAGATGCAAGAATTGATGGTGAAGGTCCAAATGGAATAGGTGGGTGGCCACCAATATCCACCTGGATCATTCCTCCCTCCTTAGGAAGCAATGGTCCCCATTGCGTTGAGATCCTCCATGAGATGAGGCAAATTCTGTTGAAGTGGGTATTAGATTTGTCGAAGATGTTGTGGACCTGCAGGCGGACATGCTGGATGCGTTTAGTAATTTTGGTTTCTTTATTAGCCTCATACAGTACATGTGTGGATTTTGTATGTGTAGTTGCAGGAGGTATGACAACATCAGGCGGCAGTGCGTCGAGGGTCGGATCAATGGAGTGCTTGTCCTAACAGTGTAGAGGAACCTCTGTGAGTGAGGAGAAAATGTCCTCGTATTCCTCCATGACTTTGTCCATCTGCTGCAACCATGCAGGAGAGCCCTGTTTCGAGGTTGTGGCCACAATATTCTTCTTTCCCTATGAGTGAGTTGTAAGGAAAATCAATTTCCTGGTTTGGGAAACAATCTTACTGCGTTGTTTTGCATTAGTCAAAGAGATGAAAAGAGGCGGTACTACCTCCGGTATCCTGTACAAATTATTTCCCAAAGTAATAATAACAGCATGAGGCCTAGACTCATAAACAACATGTCACCTCCACAAGTATGGTTGTCCCAATAATACATCAGCTACATCAAGAGGAGCAACATCACATAATACCTCATTCGTGAATGGCTTGATGCTATACAGAAGGCAACACTATTGGCGGATGCAGATATCTCTCCCTGGGTGAAGCCACCCAATGGTATATGACTGCAGGTGTGCTATGGTCGGTAGGCCGAGTCGCTTCATGACCTCTGCTAAAATGATGTTCTTTTGGCTTCCGCTATCGACAAGGAATTGCAATGGAGAACCCTTCACCCAAATCTGTGAATGGAAGAGGTGCTCCCCCCTCCTCTGGATCCTCGGGATCCTCCCTCTGGATCTTGGTGGTGGCAACAATGGCACTGGGATCCGCATCAATGATTTGCTTCCCTTTTTAATTTCCTTTGTCTGGTTTTGACTCGAGATCAGGAAATGCATCTGATTTGGTTTCCTTTAGTTTGGCCACCAACGACTTTTTGGCCTGACACTCGTTTATGCTATGAGTGGGGTTGTTATGAAATTCACACTACTTCCCCATGTCCTTCTTTGGATTTGTGGTGTTGTTCTGAGTCGCCCCGCTTTAGCCTTTCTCCTTGTTCTGCTATTCGGGGGCAACTTTTGCTGGCTTCGGATTCGCAGATCCAAAGCCTCACTTCTTTTGCTTAAATTTCTGCTCGATCTTGGTGGCATAACGATATGCCATGCCAAGCGATGTAATGTCGAGGAACTCCATTTCCTCCTGGATGTGTTTGTGCAGACAACCATGGTACTTGAGCACCAAATGTCTCTCGGAGTCTTTAATACCCAACTTTGTGCACAGTATATGGAACAAATTCGTCAATTCGTGCACATCTTGATACCTTTGTTGCCGCAACGTGGTCCATTGGATGTATTTGTCCTCATAGCTCCCCACGGGGTAATATTGTTCCTTGATGTCATCTCAGAACGAATTCTAAGTGGGTGTGGCTAAGAATAGAGAGGGTTCCCCTTCGTCCTCTTTCTCACAATAGGTTTCCCACCAGTCTTTGATATGGGGAGCAGCTTTGAGGAGTGCAAAAATAATATTTTCTCGATCGGAGAAATCATGGACTGAGAAATACCCTTCATGCAAATTTAACCATCTATCTACGGCGTCTACATCTATCTATCCTTCAAATACAGGAATGTCAAAGTTTACTTGTACCTTGAAGGGAGTGGTGCCTCCAAGGTGGCTGTTGGATGCCGATGCGCCGTAGGTGGGCAGTCGTTGAAGGATCTGAGCAAAGTTATCCATTGTCGTGTTCCTTTGTTTCTTGAGGGCCTCCTCGAGCAATATTTTCATAGGATCTCCTTCTCCCCCATCTTTCTTTTCTTCCGCCATGGGAGGTCATCGGGGTTTGCGAGCCTGATCTTTCAAGGGTTCAACCAAATCGAGCCCTAACTCGTTATACCCTGACTGCGTTGGGGACATGCAAAGAAAAATAGAGAAAGAACATACCCCTCTGATACCACTGATCCAAATTTATGCAGGAATGCAACATAATACACATATAAATATAAATACAAAGATGCAGTGGAAATAACACTTCATTTCATTAATATCAAAGAACTGAAATTTGCTTACAGACAAAATGGAAATAAACTAGCTAGGGTGTTGGTAGTGTATCTCTGAGAAGATATGTGGCGGCTACAGACCTCTGAACTGTGTTACAATGAGGCTCGAGGGCCTATTTATTATTGAGAAACAATGGAGAACTCTAAACGTCCAAAAACCTAACCCTAGGAGATGAAGTGCCAAAACTATGGGCCTTGTTTGGGTAAATTGGTGTTTCAACTTCCCAGGGACGTAACTTCGGCATATGATCTCCATTTGACGCGTATCATACCTCATTAGAAAGATCTATCTGAGGAGTACAACTTTCGATGTGAGAAACTTCAGTCCATCACCCTATGTTGCTCTCGGTTTTCCCAAAAAACATCATTTAGGGCAACAAAACGGCTCTGGAAGTTCAGGACCCAAAAAACTGCTAAAAATAGTAAGTTGTGCGACAACTTACAAACTGAATGAACTGATGGTGGGGGTTAAAATGGAATAGGTGGGTGGCCACCAATATCCACCTAGATCATTTAGGCCCCAAAACGGCTTCGGGAGTGTAGGACCCGAAAACCTGCTAAAAATAGTAAGTTGTGCTGAATGTGAAAAGCTGCAAGAATTGATGGTGTGGGTCCAAATGGAATAGGTGGGTGGCCACCGATATCCACCTGGATCAACATTGGGATGAAAGAATATGTCACCTTTGCGATTCTAAGAGGGTTGAAGATGAAAAACACTTTCTCTTAGATTTCCTAGCTCTTACTCATATTCGTTCTTATTTCCAGAACAATTTTCACACTATCTAACTTCTTGACTTGTTAAGTCAGCAAAACTATAGTGATCTAGGAACTCTTCTTTCCCTTCTTTTTTTATCATAGAAATAAAATATTAAAGAGTCTCAATTAATCTATTATCTGAAGCTCTGATAGACCACATTAGTCTTAGTGGATGTTAATCATCATCATCATCATCAATTTTACCGAGTCAAAATATTTTATTGATAATTATCATTGTTAATATATATATATATATATATATAAGTTATTTTATTTTGACTGAGTCAAAATGTTTACATGACATTAAAACATATCTACATACTCGGTTGGAGAGCACCTCTCTAGGCAATTACTTCTAACCTTTTATTATTTTTAAATTGAGCTCACATGCAAATGTTTACAAATATTTACACCACTACAACATGTTTAGTAGCTTTTTTATTTTAGATTTAATTTAAAAAAATGTTAGAAAATAATTGAACTGAGTTATGATTTTTGGGCAAGTGGAATTGATAAGCCATGGTATTTCCCCATAGTATTGTTACAAAGCCTATTTACAAGTTACTAATATCCATGATAAATTGAAGGCTAATATCCATGGTTAAGAATCTTATTATATTGCATGTTTATTGTAAGTATTAAGTTTTAATTTAAAAACTGTTAAAAAAATAAATTAAATTAAAATAAAATATTTATAATTTTATTTTATTTAATTAATTTATTTATTTTTTAAATTTTGAAATGAGTTATGGTTTTTGTGTTAGAAATTAATGGAGAATAGGTTACGTAGTTATGATTTGCACTTTATTTGACATTCAGTTCCTATTAATTAGGAATCTGTTTTGCCTATGTATCTATTTAATTCCTGATGCTTAATGAATAATCCCAAGCGAATGCATTGCTGGGTGGGAGCTCCGGTGATCCCGCACCCGTGAGCTCCCGTGTGTTTGTCAACTTCGTCTTCTGCATTTCTTATCTTGCATCGTAGCTGGGAAGAGCTGCGTTCTCGTTGAATGCGTGAGGGAGATTGTATTGCCGTGAAGGTGCTTTCAAGGCCGAGAAGGCGATTTTGTTTGGTGTTGCCCGAAAGTGGATCGAGGCAGTAGTGCGTAGGGAGCTGAGAGAAGACCTCGTTGTTTGTCCGAGTCTGCGGTCTGTCGTCTGGAGAAAGAGAGCCGCCGACCCACCACGAAATCTGCTTTACCATCGAGTCGTGACCGCCGTCTTTGGAGTTGGAATCGTAACTACGTGAATTAAAATTGCAGTAGCGAGTTTTTTTTTGTGATTCTTTGTGAACGCCAAAACAAGGGAAAATTTTTTCGAATCTGTGATTTAATTTGTCGGTACATAGAAATTATATCAATTTGTTTATTTAATACACAAACTTCCGACTTGAATCCTTGCGTAGTCATTGTGCACGTTCATGTCAATTTTTTGAGGCCCGCACAAATTTTGAAGACTGTGTATGTGGCCGTCGTCAATTTCTCGTCTAATTTTTTTTAGCCGATTTGAATTGAATGAAAATTTGAATGTAAAGGCGTGAAGCGAGGCCCGGTAAAGCGTTACAAAGAAGAAACAGGGTGAAGGCGTGAAAGCGTGCCGGTAATCGTGAGGTTGAACAAGAATAAACCGGGTTTGATTGACATCATCGGCACTCATGTCCGCTAATATCGGTGAGTGGTTTATTGTTGTGAGAAAAGTTCCGTGAAAGTAATATCCATTTCCCGGATGATTGTTTTTGATTCACAAGTACAATTGATCATTTTCAGCCCAGAGACTTGCGTTTTGTTATTTTGATGAGCTTCCATACTGCTCGCAGTACTTGTCATTTATTTTGATGAGATAACGCTCGCTGAACGATGAATTCTTATGATTCTTGAAGCTCGAAATGATCTAGCCTTTGTGTGAAATACTTGGTCTCATACTCATACTCGTGTTGTAAAATTGACCTTCTCTCGGTTAATAATTGAAAATTCGCCCGAGGTTCGGGCCCTCTAGAAGGAAGGACGCCCTACATTTCAAATTCTTGTCTTCCAAAGGTCTGTGGATATTAGTTGGAAACGAAAGGGTTATGGAGATGTCGTAGATGATCTTAAAACACCGCAGGGGACCATTGTGCGATTTACGGCATTTTTTTTTTATGGCCTTCATTATGAGCATACTTGTCTGCTAAACACACAGGAAAACAGATTTTTTTTTTTCAATAGGCTGCAGTCAGATTTTTATTCATAATTTGTGTTTCACAACTGTTGTAATTCAACCATATTCAATTTGTTGTGATAATCGAGAGTTGTTCATTTTTTTTAAGTTGCCGGAGTAGCCTGTTTTTTTCTTTCTTTTCAAGATGAATGCTCAGATGGCAGATTATTTAAATGAAAGCAGCAAATTGGATGGTTCCAATTACACAAATTGGAAATTTAAGCTTCAGACTTTGCTTGAAGGTCAGAATACCTATAGTATTTTCATCGGCGATGAAGGTAAGCCGACGGTTGCAAATGGTGGAACGAATGCAACAATTCAAGAATGGGAGAAAAGGGAGCTGAAGGCAAAGGTCCTACTAAAATTGTCAGTTAAAGATTGCATCATCCCTCATATTCGGGATTGCAAGACAACGAATGAGATCTGGACAACTCTCAAAGACATGTATGAAATCAAGAACACCAGCCGAACCTTGTTCCTCAGGAAGAAGATCCTCTCAATCAAGATGGAGGAGAATGAGTCTGTTTCGTCATTCTTATCCCGAATAAAGGAAGTTAAAGATAAACTATCTGATATCGGTCAAACCGTGGCAAATGATGATCTGGTGACAATCACCATGAACGGTATGACAGATGACTATCAGATGTTTATAACTGGACTGAATGCAAGGGAAAAGCCTCCGTGTTTTGAAGAGCTTACTGGAATTTTGCTACATGAAGAGGAAAGGAGGTCGTCTCTCAAGCCTCAAGATCCAGATCTTGCATTGATAACAAAGTTCAAGCCAAAAGGGAGAGCGATGGCTGATCAGAGGAGGGGCAACACATCAAAAATGACACCACAAGGTATGACCTCGTATATAAATGACTCTGCTCCTGAATGTTTTTATTGTGGTAAGATAGGCCATATTGCTAAATTTTGTCGCAAGAAGAAGGCAAATCAAGAGAGGTACAATCAGAGAAGGCATGCAGGTCATTTGGCGGATGCAGATGCAGATACAGACCCAGATCAGAATCTGGATGTTAGACTATTTATGGCCGAGGCCGACACTGCTACTGAGGAGGATGAATCAGATATTTGGTTCGTGGATTCTGGAGCCTCCTCGCATATGTCAGGTAAAAAGCAATGGTTCAGAAATTTTAAAGAATCCAACTCTGGAGTAAAAGTCTATCTTGGAGATAATAGTGGGTACGAGATCAAGGGACATGGAGATGTCCTTGTTACTCTACCCGATGGTAAGATCAGGAATATATCTGATGTGTGGTATGTTCCCGGCATTAAGAAGAACCTGATTTCTGTGTCCAAGATTACAGATCAGGACCTCAAGGTAGAATTTTTTAAATCTTATTGCATTATTAAAGATTTGTTGGATCAGATGAAGCCCATTGCTACAGGTATTCGCATAGGAGGACTCTACAAATTGGATGTGAAAAGTACACCTCAGCAAGCCTTGATGGCGTCAAATAAGTCTGCTGAAAATTTGTGGCATCAGCGACTTGGGCATATTAACTTTGGTGATCTCTTTCTGCTGCAAAACAAAGGTATGGTAGAGGGTCTTCCTGTTTTGAAAAAGTTGCATATTGATTGTGAGGCATGTGCGTTCGGTAAACAGCATAGAGATGAATTTCCTGCTGTTAAAGATAGAAAACAGAGGGATATACTTGAACTTGTACACACTGACTTATGTGGCCCAATGCAGACGAGGTCGTTAGGGGGGGCCTATTATTTTTTAATCTTTGTTGATGAATGTACAAGATTCACATGGGTGTATTTTCTTAAACAGAAAAGTCATGCTTTTGAATATTTCAAGCAATTCAGAAACATGATTGAGAAGCAAACAGAAAAGTTCATCAGGATTCTTCGATCAGATCAAGGGGGGGAATTCAAGAAAGAGTCTTCATCAAATATTGCAACGAGCATGGGATACAGCAGCAATTCACAACACCTTACACTCCTCAGCAGAATGGAGTTGCTGAGAGGAAAAACAGAACACTGGTGGAGTGTGCTCGTAGTATGTTGAAAGGTAAGAATCTAACCAATGGTTTTTGGGCAGAAGCTGTTAATACTGCAGTGTATTTAAAGAATAGGAGTCCTACTAAAAGTCTTGAGTATAAAACTCCTTTTGAAGCATTGTTTGGCTTCAAGCCTGCAGTAAGTCATCTTAGAGTATTTGGTTGTAAAGCTTTTGCACATGTTCCTAAAGAGAATAGGAAGAAGTTAGATTCAAAGGCCATTAAATGCACGTTCATTGGATACTGCAGTGAGTATAAGGCTTATAAATTGTTTGACCCTGCTACTCACAAGGTGTTTGTTAGTAGAGATGTATTATTCCATGAACAGATTGATGATGAAAATCCTGTCCAAAACAATGAAGAATGGCATGTGCCCTTACTCTCAGAAGAGGATATTGAAACAGGAGTCAGTCAGCAGCAGGAACAGAAGCAGGAACAGCAGCAGGTACAGCATCAGCAGGATAATGTGGAGTTCAGTCCACAAAGGGAAGAAATAAGTAGAATAATTGAACCCCCACCACTCAGAAGATCAAACAGGCCAAGACAGTTACCAGCTCGATATAGGGATTATGCGCTTATGACTGGTATGTTAAACATTGCAGAACCTTCTAACTTTTATGAAGCTAGTAAAAGTCTTGAATGGAAGAAAGAAATGAATGAGGAATATGAATCCATCATTAAGAACAATACGTGGGATCTAGTAAAACTTCCTGATGATAAACAACCCATAGGTTGCAAATGGTTATTTAAGTTGAAATTTAGAGCAGATGGGTCTATTGATAAACATAAAGCAAGGTTGGTGGCAAAGGGATATTCCCAAATAGAAGGTATTGATTTTGAGGAGACATTTTCCCCTGTTGCAAAATTAAACACCATCAGAATGATCATTTCTTTAGCCACTAAACATCATTGGAAAATACATCAATTAGATGTTAAGTCTGCTTTCTTAAACAGTGATTTAAAAGAAGAAGTATACTTAGTACAGCCTGAAGGATTTGTTAAGAAGGGAGAAGAACATCTAGTGTGTAGATTAAAGAAAGCTTTATATGGTTTAAAGCAGGCACCTAGATCCTAGTATGAAAAAATTGATTCCTTTTTCCTCATGAATGGTTATGAAAGGAGCAAAAATGATCCCAATTTATATACCATGTTTAATAATGAAGGGCAGATAGTGGTGATTTCTTTGTATGTAGATGATTTGATAATAACAGGAAGTGCAGACAATCTCATTGAAGAAATCAAGCTGCAATTATCACAGAAATTTGAGATGAAGGACCTTGGAGAAATGCAATACTGTTTGGGTCTAGAAGTTTGGAGAGATTCAAGTCAAACCTTCTTGTCCCAGGGTAAGTATGCAAAGAGTATGTTATCCAGGTTTAAGATGGATGAGTGTAAGCCTTCATGCATACCTTTACAGCAGAATAGCAAACTTCGGATGGATGATGGTTCGAAATATGCAGATGCAACATTGTACAGACAGTTGGTTGGTAGTCTTATTTATTTGACTACAACAAGACCTGACATAGCCTATGCAGCAAGTGTTTTGAGTCAGTTTATGACTCAACCTCATGACAGTCACTGGAGTGCAGCGAAAGGAGTATTAAGGTATCTGCAAGGAACATCAGATTTTGGTATTTTGTATTCTGACTCATTTGATGTTAAGTTGACAGGGTATACAAACTCTGATTGGGCGGGAAATGTAGATGACAGAAGATCAATTACAGGTTACGCCTTCAACATTGGTTCCGGGGTCATCTCTTGGTGCAGCAAGAAGCAGCATACTGTTGCTTTATCCTCGGCAGAAGCTGAATATCAAGCTATGTGTGCAGCGACATGTGAGGCAGTTTGGTTGCGTAGACTTCTCCAAGATGCAGGGGAAGAACAAACAGAAGCTACGATCATCAATTGTGACAATCAAAGTTCCATCAAACTGGCTTACAATACTGTGTTTCATAAAAACACTAAGCACATAGATACTCAATTTCATTTTGTTAGGGAGAAAGTGCAGTCCAAAGAGATTTCTGTAGACTATTGTAATTCTTGTGATAATATGGCTGACATATTCACTAAGCCACTAGGAAGACTGAAGTTTGATTTGTTTAGGGACACTTTAGGTGTGTTTAAAAATCCCTTTCTCCATTAAGGGGGGGTGTTAGAAATTAATGGAGAATAGGTTACGTAGTTATGATTTGCACTTTATTTGACATTCAGTTCCTATTAATTAGGAATCTGTTTTGCCTATGTATCTATTTAATTCCTGATGCTTAATGAATAATCCCAAGCGAATGCATTTGCTGGTGGGAGCTCCTGGTGATCTGCACCTGTGAGCTCCCGTGTGTTTGTCAACTTCTGTCTTCTGCATTTCTTATCTTTTTGGGTATGTGGTATTGATAAGTTATGGTATTGGCTCCTATTTTGAACTTAATAATATCCATGGTAAAATGGAGGTGAATACTCATGGTTAAGAATCTTGTTATATTGTAAATATTAATTATTTATGTGTTTATTAATTAAAGTTAAATATGGTTACGAATCATTATTTTAATTTATATGGTTTAATTTCCAATCATACATCATTTATACAAGAGATAATTGAAATTGATGTGAATTATCTATGTAAGTGTAGGTTTGGATACCTTATTTTTATTTGTATTTGTATTTTTTAATGTTTGTATTGCCTTAGAATATCATAATTTCAAGATATAAAATTTAAAAAATCATAGATTAAATAGAGTTTATTGTGGCAGTTTCAATCTGCCATGAGGGGCAAATCATATATTTTTAACCGCCTACAATATAGGAAAACTATCCAAAATAAAATCATCTTCAACAAAGCATGTCTCTTTGCTACCATGCTAATGTAAATAAAGTTGATATTAGGTATTACAAACAATCAGGAACCAGAGGAAGTAACTGGTGCAAGATCTTTGGTGTTGGATCTTGGAGGAGTTGGAGTATCAACATCACGTTGAAAGTGGCTCTCTAAATGAGCTATCTTGGCCTCCATTCTTTCCATGGAAACCTATTGATACTGCTGAGCACGTTTAATGTCATCAATGCAGAAAATATATCATATCTCTCCTATTTTCCTTTTAAGACCCTACCCAAGAGGGTCTTCACCTGACAGTGTAAAGAAATGGAATTGATATGCTATTTCCTTCTTCCCCTGGTATGACCAAGGTCGGGAACCCAGTGAGAGACTTCCTCTAGTATCTCTGAGTCTTAAAACACTTGGTGGTCCATAACAATAAGGGATTTAAGGTGAAGAATCTCATTACGAGTTTTAGGAGGGACAACCAAGTGAAAAATATTGGCAACTTCATTTGCCTGTTTTTGGGCATCACTGCAACCTTTGCCACCTCAATAACTTCACATGCACTATCGAGGAATTCCACCCAAAGGATAAAATTACCAAGGGTATAGATAGGGTTTAACAAGAGCAAAAGGATGAAATTTGAAAGGGATCATGTAGAACCAAGAGGGAGAATGTGACAGGCCAAACCAAAAGTTCCAACATAGGATGGGAGAATTTAACAACCAATAACCAAAATATATGTTACCAACAGGGGAGTAAACCAAGTTGTTGGCATACAACCACTAGCCATGCACCTACATCCCAACACATGCAATAGTTTTGGCTATATATAGACCAAAAAAACTCAGTGCAAAATGAAATGACAATTCAAGCAGGGAAATTAGATAATATCCATGACTAAACACTCGTTCGCGAACTAGATTTGAGATTTTGAAGGACAAGAAGAAGTGTTAGTGACTTAGATGGTTGGAGAATGCACTCTTTCCTACAAATTTCCTCGTCCAAGCAAACCCGGTGTTGTTTTAGCCCACCCCTCCACGCATGTTGCAGACACTAAGTCAACCACGTTCTTGAAACAAGGTCTTCACCCAAATCGAAATAATTCACCACAAGTATGATAAGAAGCGTAGACAAAACCACTTTAGGAGTAAACATGACTTGGTTTTCCAAAGGTGTCATGGATCTTTCGTGGGTTGGCCCCTCAACGCTAGTGGCACCCATAAAAGATCCCGCCTGCGACAGGGGTGTGAGCCCACTCCACCTTATAATATGCAAAGGACTAGATTGTAAGCCAGAACGAAGGAGCAAGATCCCACTTACCATAATGAAATGAACAATTAATGTTCACATGCTTGGGGTTGGCCACACCACCCCCCTTATAAATGATTTGCTCAAGAGTGGGGTGATGGACTTGCCCCCCACCTCCTAGCCTACCTCATTTTCCTCCCCAATATAGATTTAGATCAGTTTTAAATTAAAAAAATAATAATAATAAATTAATTAATTAATAAATTAATAATCTTTTTATGAACAAATTTACTCAACACAAATTACAAATTTAATCTTTTTCTAGGTTTTTTTTGTACTGCTTCAAAGAATAGGAAGTTTGCCTTTGTGAAACTTCTTTTTCAATGTCCAATTTACATGTTATTTAAAACTGATCATTAATAATTTGCGAATATATCCTGATGGTTTATAAATCCTTGTACAATAGGGAAAATATTCATATTTATTAATTCGTACCATGATAGCTATAAAGTTAAAAGGAAGTACCACTCCAAAAGCAAGGAGGGAACTTAGTGTGTTCATTACGGCCTTGATGTGTTCTCTTTTTTAAATGAAACTTGCCTTGCAATAAATGCCTAAAAATTATTGGCTGCAAATGCCTATAAATTATTGGTTGGACTTTATTCCTTATTTTGTAGGTTCAAATTGCAATTTTGTTTACATATTTTGACAAATTGCAATTTTGTTTCCATATTTTGACAATTTTGTTATGGTGTTTTCACAATTTTGAACTAGTCAATAAAGATCCACATTTAGTGATTACAAACACTATATATGTATATTTATGGTTAGTGTGTGTAAAAGAGGGGGGTCTATTTAGTTCGTAGACAATTCTAAAGAGAATGCCTTCTTAATTATGCTCAATTTTAAAAAAATTAACCGTGTTGTAATTCTAACCACTTTTTTTGAATTAGATTTTTATAAGTGTTTATTATGTTAGATTTACAAGTTTATAATAGATTATTAATTTTGTTAGCTTTTAAAATATAATGATATTTATTTATGGATATAAAATTTTAATTAAAATTTAAAATTTAAATATTTAATAACGTATATATATATCATAATACAAATTTAAATTTAAGTTATAAAGATGTAATTAACATATTTGATAATATTTTATCAGTGAAAATTATATTGATAAATGTGTAAATGAAATTATCATTATGCATAAATATAATAATTACAAGATAATTAAAGCTATTAATCCAAAATTAGAAGATCAGATATATTTTATCACTGTTAATTTATTGAAAAAATAAATATTGTAAAGATAAAGAACAATCTTTTATGAGCATCATAGTGAATTAGGATGGTGAATAAGACCCACAATACCTTGGCATAAAAGAATTTGTAAAATGTGTGAGATGAATAAAGGAGAGAACCAACATATGTCTTTTTTGGAATTCTCATTTTTTTTTTTCTTTTTTAAAGGAAAGAAATCAACGTCCCTCTCAGCTTGAAGGTAAGAGTGAGGTTGAGAGATCAACGTCCCAAGCAAGAGTGAGGTTGTTGGTACCTGGCGAGCCCACAATTATATTCACTTAAAAGTGTTTTTCTTAGGCTCTAAGCCATTACAACAATGTTCATCAAAGCATCAAAGCTCAACATGTCATTAACAAGAATTTCAACCTTGGTGGGGAGGATAATAATGGTTCTACCCAACCACCCAAGATAACCCCAATTGACTCTTAGAATTCTCAAATTAAGTAGACAACAGATCTAATTTTCATAGCATATCTAACAACACAATTTTTTATAACTTGTTAATGTTTGAGAACAAAAACAAATCTATGACATTTCATTTCAAAATTATTTGATCACAAGAACAACTTCATAAATGAAAATTATTAGTTTTATTTTCTAGATCTAGGAAATCAAAGTTGATCTCAATGGATGGGAATCATCATTGTCATAAATCCTTAATGAAAATGTCAAGCTAAAGAAGCCACTAAAATGCTCATGTCATTCTTAAATTTTCTTTACCATTTTAACAATTCGCTATCTTTTTCACTTAATTAGTTCATAGGTTGAAAAACATAGTAATTGTCATCATTATAAATCCTCAACCAAAATATCAAACTAAAAAAACTCACTAAAATACTCATGTCATTAGTAATAATTCATTATCATCTTAACAAATTGTTATATTATTTTATTTAATTAATTGACACATACATGATAAATTATAATTGTTCTTAGTCTAGTGGGTTACATTTAATAGTTGGGTGTTTTGAATTATAAGCAGAAGGTCACGAGGTCAAATCCTTGGACTAGTTAGCTTTATGGCTATTATTAGGCCTCATTTGGTGTCCATGCTGAATTAGGTTGCCAAAATTGCAAATGACCAATTTACATAAAGTACCATCCTTAGAATGAGAGGAAGTGCCTAAAGAGTTTCTATGAGATGTATGTTCAATCAACTTTTTTTTTTACAATTGATCTCAATAAATGATAATTTTCATCATTATAAATTCTTCGCCAATATGTCAAACTAAAACACTCACTAAGATACTTCTATCATTAATAAAATTTCATTACCATTTTAACTAATTGTGAATGGTGATTATGATTATTTCTTAGATAATCATATGAGCAATTCATCAATTTTAAAATTTTATTATTATTATTTTCAGCATAATTGGTAACTAGGAAGACCTAATCGTGATGCCACCTGAGGTCGAGCCTGGTTGCTACCTCTATAACTGTTGGAAAACTGCAGCACCCTACAGGCACAATTCTCGGGCTTGGAAGAGATTCAAGCTTGGGCAAAGACGTCCTCGTACCTTATGACATGAGACACCAACGTTTTGGCCCAACCCTTGTGGGCAATTTCTTTTGTGCCCTTGACTTCATTGTGGATGAAGTCTTCTCCCACATGTTCCATATCATCCCTTTTTGGTGTTATTTGTGTGAATTGTAACTTGTGCACCTATGGTGTTGATAGAGTTTCCAACTTTCACATTGGCAAATCTTCACCTACCTCAAAGGTTAATGTAATTATTGAAGTAACATCTAGGTAGCCCATGTGGAAATTAATTTAACCTCTACACAATCTAGTAGAAACCTTGATGGGTTTCTATATGATTCAAACCTCACCTAACCTAAGAAATATAACAAATGAAAAGAAATTACAAGTCAAGAGCTCTAACAGGGTGATATTAAAATAAAAAAACAATGGTGCGACTAAATTATCAATGGTGAGCTACAAAAGATTTAGAGAACACACATTGCAAAATTGAAAATGAACAAATTATTTCAAAATTTCACTTTGAACACTATTTTATATGTTAGATTTGATTATCTCTTATACAAATCCATACGAGCTCTATTTTTGTCCCATATGCATTTTTGGTTTTTATTTCACATCTACTTTTATATTGTAGCATCTTTTTCATGCCTAGAGGTCATTGATTTAGGAACCGTTTTTTACGAAGCTCGTTCTTGTCTTTTTGGGACACTTATTCAAGATAATATATAGAAAGCATATCATATGTGTTTATGTTGCACTTTCCTTATTTTCTATCTGAAAATATGTTTCTTTGAAATCAAAGAAATAACTTCACCGAACTATATCTCATTTTCTCCTTGCCCAATGATAATACTCAATTTACATGAATTACTTCAGCTTAATACCCCATTAAATATTGACACACAAACCACCCATTTCTCATTAATATCAAGATTTCACCTAATCCATGTTCTAATTATAGCCACATTAATATTTTCAACATTTGTTTAACTTGCTCCATTAAATTCTCTAACAATTTGTATTAAATTATTACAGAATATTTTCTCTACATACTACTCCTTCTCAAAAAAAATAATAACATGAGTGCTAATATTTATAACTCACTGTAATCTTAAGTTATATTATTTTTATTTATTTATTTATTATTATTATTATTAAACCGTGGGAAAACTTATCATAATTAAGTTGTCAAACTCAACAGTAGAGATAATCATCACTTGTTGTTATCTGCAAATGTAGGTTGACTCAATGTTTTTATTTAAGGAAAACCAAGCTACATGTAATTACCCATTAGTGATATGTGAGGAGGCAAGCTTTCACTCTTGCCAGATGCCTTTGGGTCTTAAGCCATCAACATATTTCCTTATGTCAAAAAAAACAAGCGCTTAATACAAACAATTTTAAAACATACTCCAAACTCAAATCATAACTTACATTCTACACCGAACTATAATTATATAACTTCATGATAAAATCAACCCATTATTTATTTAACTATAAGAAAAAACTTAAACCTTTTAATTATCAATTATCATAAAGGAAGGAATTTAGGTACTCTCATTTATTATATTTTGCAATCATTTATTAAACTATAAGAAAGAACTTAGACCTCTTAATTATGAAGGAATTTAGGTACATCATTTATTAAACTATAAGAAAGAACTTAGACCTCTTAATTATAAAGGAATTTAGGTACATCATTTATTATATATTTCAATTATAAATTAATGAATTCAAATATATCTAACTCATCAAATCCTAACCGACCTCCCAAAGCACTATCGTGAGCCACGCCACCTGATTTTGTGGAACACTTGTATTTTAATTAAAACCATTGTTATTGGTGAACCACGGTAATGACAAATATTTTTATAATTCAACAACTTCCAATAATATTAAGTGAGATCGCATCATCCAATGTTAATGTTTGTTTTTGTGATTTTGTTTTTAATTGATGATATATTTTTTTTAATTTTTAAAATTTGAAAGAAATAAAATTGGGATATGTATATGGAAAATTGTAGGGGTTAATATTTGTAAGTGGGCTAATTTTCTATATTTAAAAAAAAAAATCGCTAATTTCTATTTCTTTTTAAAAATGATTCGCCCAAATTTTATAGTGTGAAATTATTTTACCTTAAAAATCGCCAAAAATGTATATAAATTTTATATAAAATTCTTAGAAATTTGAATATTTTTACAAAAATATCTCCAAACATTTTACTGATTGTATATTATGGACTAGTGAGATTGGCCAAAATTTCTAAACTTAAAAATAAATTTCTATCCTTAAAAGTTTCCCACCGTCACATGTAACAATTTCCTTCGACAATAATATTCTTAATCAAATCAAAATAACTGTTTTCAAACATCATTATTAATAATTATTTGAAAATAACAATAAGTTTTAATGTAGTTTTAACATGAATTGTTTAAATAATTACGCCGAAGGTGTCCCTATTATGAGCTTTTTTGGGATGAACAGTGCCACCTATCGCCCTCTTGCCCTGTCAAAATTTGACACTTGGCGGGCAACCAACCTCTTGCTATCCAATCCTTGCCTGGGCCGTGCTACTGTCATCTCGGCCGCTGCAGAGTTGGCGGCGGGAGTTCGGGGTTCGACGAACCACGCCTTCAGCGTGTCGTCGGCTCATTTCAAATGAGCAAGTACTAGTTTTAATTTAATTAAAATTTGAAATTAACAACAAAAAGTAGTATAACACATTTATTACAAAATTAACATTAAAATGGTTTTACAGAAATTGATCTCTTATCTCATTAAAAATCTCATACACAATTTCATATTGGACTCAATTTTTTTTTCATCATTGAAATATTTAAAACTGCAAATTAATAATCCATCCCACACCACAATTTTTTTTTTATTTTAAATGACAATATGGGGAGGGGAGGGCCCATTTGTTTCATTTGTGGGCATAGAATAAGTGGAAGACAAGCCATGGTTGTCTTGAATGTAGAGCGGCAACCACCGATGATTAGGTTGAATAAATAAAAGTGAAAGAAACATGGAATTCCATGGACATTAGCACTAGCTATGTAGACATGTTGTTGTATTGTAGGGTCTATCCATGAGTTGTCCTCCCCATTACATCAATGTCACTTCATTACCGTTGGCCATCGTATTTGGAGACTAACTATTTAAATCATAAATCATTATTAAATTTATAATCCCACATTTCATTTTCATCATACTTTTTTGTGTAATTTCATCGGTTGACACATACTTATCACATTGGAAGTAATAATAGATATTTTAATATATAATTAAATACTTTAATATACAATTGGGTTTTAATTGTTATAATTTTTAATATTAAAAATCTAAAATTTATTTACTAGATTAAAGGATAGTTTAATAAAAAATTAAAATGTTTTATAGTTTTTTTTAAGGAAATAAATTATTTTTTCTAATTTTAAGGTTAGAGCATTTTATAGAGATATTTAAGAATTTATAACGTTCTAAGTTAATACAACAATATTTATAAGCATAAAGTCATTATAATAATAAGGTATTACAGGTTATCATGTTATTAGTGAGAATTTGAATCTTAATGAGAAAAATAATAATCATTTCATCTAGTTACCACATCAATTACCCTAAATACATCAATTGACATTAAAATGATCTCTAGTTAAAAATAGTGTAAATAATCTTTAGTTGAAAACAGTGTAAATAATCCTTAGTTGAAAACTGTGTTTACAATTAAATAATAATATGTTATTTGTATAGCATTGGAGGAGGCGTGGACTTTGTTCCAGTATTCATTATCACCCTTTGAGAGCACAACTTAGATGGGATGATTTGAGTAGACAAATAGAAAAGATTTAAGGACAAATATATAATAATTTGCTTTATTAATTTTAAAATAATTCTTACTTATATTATTTATAAAAAATAATTCAGAGTTTCAAATGATTGGAAAAGAAATAATATACAAATAAATAAAAGTCAAAATTAGAAATATATACATTTTTAAAATTAGAAAGGTATAATTTTTTTTAAAGAATTTATAAAGATAAGTTAGAGAAATAGATATATAATAAATGAGGGAGAAAAGCTAACATACTAATGATTACTATAAAAATATTATTTGCATCTAAATAATGTGATACTAACATGTAGGAAACTAGATAGCTTATAAGATTATCTAGGAGTTTTAGAGCCTTTTTGTATAGAGGTTGGAAGTAATGTGAAGATATGTAAAATTAACATGGTAGTGTTTTTGCTATTAAAAAACATAATGTACCTATTGGTTCTGAAGGCAAGTTACTAAAGATAACACATTTATAAATATTTGGGATTGGATTTTAATGAGGAGCAAAAGTAAGATGCGTGGACAAGAAAAGTGCAAAATAGATATAGGGCAAAGATTTAGAATTAGAAGATATTATTTTGCTTTATAAATCAGAATTGCAAGGACCAATTATATATCTTGAAACATATACAATTAGATTGAATGAGAAGAAAACTTGTGCTAACAGGTTGCTTGAGAGTTAAAAAACAACACCCTTTATGGGATACTCGTAGTTGAATGAAGACTATACCTAATAAAATTGGAGGGATCGATAAAAGTCTTTTTCTATGGACATAAAATGGTAGCCACGGACAATGGTCCAATTAAAATCATTAAAGGAGCTAAAAATGAGGAAGAAAACATGGAAATAACGATTTGTAAAATGTTTCGAAGAGTGAGATATAAAAGAAACAAATGCCCAAATAGACAAAGACATTGCAAAATCATGTACAAGAATGTTACAACGAAGAAAGTTTTATGAAGTATACCAAAAGAAAACAACAACAAAAGATAAATAACTTCCACTAAGATGAGGACATTAGAGTGCAAAACTATTTGAATCTTAACATCCCATGGCGTGAAAAACATGTAACAAAGTAGATAAGAGCTAAATCCAACAGGGTGAAGTGTGAAACAATAAAGTGGGTATAGTTCAAGAATACATGGGAATAAAAGTTATGTTGAGTGATAGAAATTGAATAATGCATTCCCCTGCATCACATGTCATATTTTAACATCAAGAAGATATTGAATTTGCACTTGAAAAGATAAGAGAATTAATAATTTAGGAGGGTGAAATGAGAGGTATGAGAAGGTTTGCTTAAAAATGAGGTGGGAAGGAAGTAGATTGCTAAAAACAAACTCAATGGGGTAACAAATGCTTGATACACAGTGAAGAGGAACATATCCAATTGTGTAGACCAAGTTTATGATTTGAATCCCATGATTGTACCAGTAGCTCTCGTAATTGTAATTCTTTGATTTTTTTTTTTTTAAAGTAACATACAAAATGTATATAATCATTCAATTCATAGACAACTAAATAATCTCTCTCTCTCTCTCTCTATATATATATATCCCTCACGCCAGTCATTCTTCTATATACATAATATTATAACATTGTTGTATTTTCAGGCTCTTTTACAATCGAGCATGAAAGATATATGCAATGTAACATAAAATCTCTTGAAGTGGATCAAATATCTAATGGATAAATATTTTTTACAATGTAAACAAATTGAGAAAAAAATTACACTTATACAATTTTTTTTTTTATAAATCAAGGATGAAGATCACCAGCCTTGTTGCAAATGGGCTCTCTTTTCAAGCATATATTTGATAAGAATTTAACAAAAAATTAAAGTTATGCACATGGTTTTATTATGATTTAAGATTCATGTATGGTAAGAACAATTTAAGGTGGAATTTTGCTTAATAATTTTTAATTTGGCATAGATGATCAAATATATGTTCAATATTCCAAACCAAGGAACTCTAATCTTTTGTATTAAACAACAAAAAAATTGATCACAAATCCAAATAGATGACAACTCTCACTTTTGTATCACAAATCCCAATGTTGATCTCAAATTTGAAAAGATACACATAAAAACTAGAAAATAATGTGACAAATCAAGATTTTTTTAAAGTTTTGAACTCATTTTAAAGTGAAAAACACTAGCTTATCTTTGTAGTGAGGATTAACCACATTAGATGGTTCTAACTCATTTTAAAGTGAAAAACATTAGCTTATCTTTGTCGTGAGGATTAACCACATTAGATAGTTCTAAACTTCCATCAAATCTTAATAATGTGATTAATTCAAAAGTCAATCTCATTATTAATATGAATCACAAAAGTCTAAAATCTAGCATTAACTTATCTTATTAATTCTTAAATTGACAACCATAAAATGTTCAAATACATTTTTATAAAAATATTATATATATATATATATATATATATATATACACAAACGGGTACCTCTGGAAGTTTATAGCCATTCCTCGAACCAGGCTGTCGGGTGTTTAAGGCCATTCCCGACAAGGGAAAATATGATAAGTTCATCATGTTTTCATTTGTTTTCCAGTTCACCAGCTGTTTCGCAGTGTTTTGGGTATAGCAGGACTCGAACCTGCGACCAAGGGCTCTACCACTGAGCTATACACCCTTTTGGAAACCGCCCCAAATGCCGTTTGCGAAGCGCTGATGGCCACTTTGGGCAGCCCCTGCATGGACCCTAGCCCAGACCCCAAAAACCTCATTAGAGGCCATTTCCGAGCTGCTGACAGCCATTTAGGAGTGGCTGACAGCTGCTGGATCAGCTTCTGGTGATATGGGATTTGGACCTTTTGGAAACTGCCCCAAATGCCATTTGCGAAGCGCTGACGGCCACTTTGGGCAGCCCCTGCTAGGAACATAGCCCAGACCCCAAAAACCTCATCAGAGTTCATTTCCGAGCTGCTGACAGCCATTTAGGAGTGGCTGACAGCTGTTGGATCAGCTTCTGGTGATATGGGACCTGCACCTGCTTCTGGTGATATGGGACCCTACTTGGTACCTATCTTGTACCTTTTCTCCTATCTTGTTCTTTTCCTCATATAGGTCTCCGAAATCCCTATTGGCAATAGGGATTTCAGAGACCTGTATGAGGAAAAGAACAAGATAGGAGAAAAGGTACAAGATAGGTACCAAGTCAATAGGGATTTCAGAGACCTATATGAGGAAAAGAACAAGATAGGAGAAAAGGTACAAGATAGGTACCAAGTAGGGTCCCATATCACTAGAAGCAGGTGCAGGTCCCATATCACTAGAAGCTGATCCAGCAGTTGTCAGCCACTCCTAAATGGCTGTCAGCAGCTCATAAATGGCTTCTGATGAGGTTTTTGGGGTCTGGGCTATGTTCCTAGCAGGGGCTGCCCAAAGTGGCCGTCAGCGCTTCGCAAACGGCATTTGGGGCGGTTTCCAAAAGGTCCAAATCCCATATCACCAGAAGTCGATCCAGCAGCTATCAACCACTCCTAAATGGCTGTTAGCAGCTCGGAAATGGCCTCTGATGAGGTTTTTGGGGTCTGGGCTAGGGTCCATGCAGGGGTTGCCCAAAGTGGCCGTCAGCGCTTCGCAAACGGCATTTGGGGTGGTTTCCAAAAGGGTGTATAGCTCAGTGGTAGAGCCCTTGGTCGCAGGTTCGAGTCCTGCTATACCCAAAACACTGTGAAACAACTGGTGAACTGGAAAACAAATGAAAACATGACGAACTTATCATATTTGCCCTTGTCGGGAATGGCCTTAAACACCCGACAACCTGGTTCGAAGAATGGTTATAAACTTCCGGAGGCACCCGTTCGTTATGTATACATGAGTCCAATACTTTTATGATATAAAAATTTAGAATAAAAATTTTTATTATAATTTTATTTATTTATTTTTAACAATTTAGAATAAAATACTTTATGATAAAAACAAAAACAAAAAAATTGGAGTTAAATATTTCATGATAAAAAAACCAAGTGAAGATTAAAAAAAAATGAAATATCAATATATTAATTAAATTTAACCCTTAATTTTTCCTGTGAATAATTGAAAATACATTCATTTTAATTTGAGTTAGAGTACACTATTTTTAATAATTAAAATTAGTAAATAGTAAACACTAGCATCATATATTAATACATATATTATTGAATTGAAAATCCTCACTATCGTTTATAACAATGTAATTAATATTATATTTTTTCCAACTGTAAAAACAACAATTTATTTTATTTTATTGAAAACAAAATAAGGTTACATCTATAACATTGGTTTGCAAAATCATTCCCCAAAAAACCACATGTAACCAGTTAACCCCTGAATATATCATCGATTAAGATAATCATTAAAATTATGGCAATTAGTAAAGGAAGGTTATAATTAATATTATATATGTTATAATATATATTATTAAATAAAAAATCTAGGATATTCTTTGAAAAGGGAACTATATTCTAATTTAATAAAACTTAAGTTACTTAAAAAAAACACATATTTACACTTAAAAAATCATTAATTCTTTTGGTTGAAAAGGAAACAATAATCACTTAATGCAATTAATATGCATTAATATTTTATATATTATTATTAGATTGAAAACACTATAATATATTTTTAACTATATAATTAATTTTTTTAAAGTGGGAAAATAATAATAAATATGTGTAATTAATATTTTGTATGTTAAGAGATAATAATGATTAACTTCCATTAAGATCAATATAGTTTATTAGACTTTAAGAAAGTAAGAGATTAATTGAGATTCTTTAACATTTTATTTCTATGATCTAAAAGAAAGGAGAGAAGCATACTTAGATCATTGTAGTTTTACTAACTTATCAAGTCAAGAAGATTGGCAGTGTTGCAAATATTTTGAAAATTAGAATAGATGTGAGTAAGAGTTGGGAAATCCAAGAGAAAGTGCTCTTCATCTTCAAGCTTCTTAGTATCTTAGAGGTGACAAACTCTTTCGTCCCAAGGTGCCTTGGTGTAACGCCCCGGCACTTCGTGAGCGCGTTCGGTGAAACGGGCGCGCCAGTGAGCGTTTGGTGAGCTTGGGCGCCGTGCGACGTAACGGGCGCGCGTCGTCATAACGGGCGCGCGTCGCACGTTGGCGTGTCACGGGCGCGCTAGTGTGGGAGACGAGTCATGGGCGAGTTGATGTGCGACGAGTCAACGAAGGCGTTGGCGTTTGAGTTTATACCAACGGGCGCCGTGGATGAGTTAACCGAGAGGCGAGTCGGTCGGCGCGTTGGGCGCGCGACCGACACCACACGTAGCGGGCGAGTCAACAAACGGGGGGTCGACTCGGGTCAGCCGAGCGCCCCAACACCCACGAACGAACATTGCGTGGGCGGACGGTATAGCGAACGGTCCAAAGGGCGGGCGCGCGCCACACGACGGGCGCGCCCACAACGGGCGTCACGACACCACGACGAACGATGGGCGGCGAAGTAGTAACACGGACCGACGCGTTTAGTGGGCGTTGGGCGCACGCAAAAACCAACCGGGGGTCGGCTCGGGTCGGCCGAGCGCCCCTCACACCAACATGGGGGTCGGCTCGGGTCGGCGGGCGCCCTCACACCCGTGACGCGACGTTTCACAATGGGCGTCGACGTTATGGGCGGGTCGGCTCGGGGCGGCGAGCGACCCACACACTCAACGACGGACGCATATATATGAGCGAAGGTTGGAGTGCGACTAAGGCATCAAGTCAAGCAAGCAACAAGTCGAGCAAGACGAAGGGTAGCCGCAGCAACGAGTCAACAACTCGTTGGTCGAAGGCGCAGCTGAACGGAGCAGGTCGAGTCGGGTCGAGCTCGTGCAGGCCGCACCGCAGATTCTGGTCGGGTCGGGTCGTGCGCAGTTCTGGTCGAGTCGGGTCGTTTTTGGGTGCCGAGTAACGGCAGGGGCCCAGCACGAAAATTGCGATTCCGGGAGCTACAGGTGTCGGATTGAGGTGCCGTAAAAACCAAAAGTTGCGTAATTCTGAGGAGCATCCAACCATACAGGTTTGGGACGGATTGGACACACGGTCAGCTCAGAAATGCCTCCACACTGAAATTTTCGCACTATTGAGGACCAAGATCAACATTTCATGTTTTGGGTTAACTTCCGGGATTGCGGAACTTCGGCGAAGGGCAAGTTCCATGGTATGCTAGCTGACATTGAAAGTCTAAGACTTGGCCAAGAGGCAAATAGCCTGACTGTTGTACTTGTATTTTTTATGAAACATAATATCCGGGCAGACTCATTTTAAAAGGGAGTTGCCCCTCCCTTGTATGTATGGGCGTACATGTGGTTTGATATTGATGTTTATGTTTATTTCCGCATAATTGAAAGAACATTTGCTAATAACTAATTCAATGTTGCTTATTAAGTAGTCCATACCCTGAGTATTTCTAAAGAAAGTACGCAAGGTCACATTCTAACAAGACAGAGCTGGGTATGAGACACCTTGTGGTGGAAGGGTGATGATGGTATCGCAGGCGCTGACACGAACGTGGAACTGACAACACATCCGTCGCGGCAAGATGGTATCAGAGGATACCTCACAAACGCAAGAGAACTTGATAATCGATACTATAGGACAAGTTGGCAGTTACAAGTCGTTGAAGTCGTACTTATATTTGGGTTTCTCTTGAGACCTTAGCTGAAGCAAGGCATGGCCAGGGCTAGAGCTACAATGGAAGAATTCATCCGACAGAAGATGGATCTTGAAGCGTTGCAATGGATAAAGCAGCTGAATGAAGAAAAGAACCATAAGAAGAGGTTAAAACCTTCTATTATGGGGAAGCAGAATGTTATGGATGTTTTGGAGGAACTTTTACAACAAGTTGAACCAAAGACACCACAAACATTGGAGCTTGAAGCTACAAGGGAGGCAAGTTTGGAGGCTCGAAAGAGGCTTATGAGCATGACGGAGTTCTTGGAAGAAAGAAGGCAACGACACTACAACGCTCTTGTGCAAGTGGAGGAACACTTGGAACACATGGAAGAGGAGATGGTGGAGATGCAGACTTCCTTTGAAGACTTGCATGGCCAAATTGCTGAACTTGGAGGACCGAAAGATGATTCTCATGAGGATGATATGATGGAAGAGATGAAGGACGAACTTGTGACACAAGTTGAACCAAGACAAGACACATTGCAAGCATTGGTGGGCAAACCACATGGAGATGTTGCAAAGGTGGCCGTGATCATGGAGGAACTTGATGAGCAGGTGGAACCAGGATCGAACACATCATGGACATTGATGAGGATGGAGGACACTCACTTGAGGAGTCTTCATGGAGATATGACTTGTGTTTCATGGAAGCGTAAGGAGGATGGACCGAATATGGAGATGAGAAAGAAGATGACTTCTTTGCCAACACCATTGGTGACTAATCCTTGGATGCACATGGTGAGGCCTTGTACATTGATGGAGCAAGGGACATGGGATGATGCAAACCTTGTTGAGGCAATTTGTGACCCTACATTTGATGGTCCAAATGCCCGGGACAAGGGTGGAACGTGATGGCCTTTGTGATGGAAAGGGGTCATGCTTAGCCATATAGAATGGCAAGTGCCCGGCATGACCCACACACTACCTTGGTGGTAGGGCACGTTGTTGGAGTAGACTTCTTCATGGCTTCAACCAAGATGGAACTCTTGGCAGACCTTTAGTAGGGGAGCAGCTTGAAGGAAGTACTCACATATGTATGATGGAGGTAGGAGTGACCGAGAGCACTTCACTTCGATATGTGGAGACATGATGATGATGAGAGTTGAGTTGAGTTCACTTGGATGAACACATGGGCAGCCAAAGTCATGGACATGGATTACATGGATATCTTTTATAGATGGACTGATGGGACGTTGTTCACCATGAGCAACTTGGACATTGGTTGGATGAGCAGCCTATGAGACATTCATATGTATGCAGGGTGAAAACTTGTGATGGCACTCATGGCCAATACAAGTAGGCTTACCAACGCGTTGGGTATGATGAGGCATGGGAGTTCACGGTGGAGTTGCATTCATTGGAGACTTCATATTATGGTGATCTTGGAGTATCTGACTCATTGAGGAGCTGAGGTCAGGATTGGTCCTGATTTTGATGCATTATGGGATGCATACCTTGGAGCACATTTATGGGGTGTGTTCATGAGGAGTCACTTGGTGGAGATGATAGAGCTGGGACACTTTGGAGTTTGATGGAGATGCAGCGATGGGGATGCCTTGGTGGCACACACTTTGGCATGGGCTTGAGTCTACTTGACTTAGCCACACTTATTACTTGATGATGCTTGGAGGATGAGCCTACTTGCATACAAGTAGAGCACATGGATTAGCATCATGGACAGCATGTTGTGGATGAGATGGACACACTTCATGGACCCAAACATGGCTCTTGGATGAGATTCAGATTTGATCGAGTTGATGGATGTGACAGGTTGCAGGAGGAAGAACTAACGCAGGGTATGAGGATGGACATTCTCATGATGAGGACGTTATGGTTGGACTGATCACCCAATTAGTTCGAGTTATGGGGGTTAACAGTGTGCAGAGTTGTACCGGATACATAGCAGATTTTGTTGTGTTGAGTTGGTTGGAGTACTTGATGCAGAGTTCACATGGAATTGACGATGATCGGGGAGATATCTCATGGACATGGACCTTACTGGTTTATGCGACGATAGTTGCGACGATATTTCACACATAGAGTTGTGAAGAGACCGTGCGACGGATGGATGATGTTGTCAAGGGACGACAATGCTTTGAAGTGGGGGAGAATGTAACGCCCCGGCACTTCGTGAGCGCGTTCGGTGAAACGGGCGAGCCGGTGAGCGTTTGGTGAGCTTGGCCGCCGTGCGACGTAACGGGTGCGTGTCGACATAACGGGCGCGCGTCGCACGTTGGCGTGTCACGGGCGCGCTAGTGTGGGAGACGAGTCATGGGCGAGTTGATGTGCGACGAGTCAATGAAGGCGTTGGCGTTTTGAGTTTATATCGACGGGCGCCGTGGATGAGTAAACCGAAAGGTGAGTCGGTCGGCGCGTTGGGCGCGCGACCGACGCCACACGTAGCGGGCGAGTCAACGAACGGTGGGGTCGGCTCGGGTCGGCCGAGCGCCCCCAACACCCACGAACGAACATTGCGTGGGCGGACGATATGTAATGAGCGGTCCAAAGGGCGGGCGCGCGCCACACGACGGGCGCGCCCACAACGGGCGTCACGACACCACGACGAACGAAGGGCGGCGAAATAATAAAACGGGCCGACGCGTTTAGTGGGCGTCGGGCGCACGCGATAGCCAACCGGGGGTCGGCTCGGGTCGGCCGAGCGCCCCTCACACCAACCGGGGGGTCGGCTCGGGTCGGCGGGCGCCCTCACACCCGTGACGCGACGTTTCACAATGGGCGTCGACGTTATGGGCGGGTCGGCTCGGGGCGGCGAGCGACCCACACACTCAACGACGGACGCATATATATGAGCGAAGGTTGGAGTGCGACTAAGGCATCAAGCAAGCGAACAAGTCGAGCAAGACGAAGGGTAGCCGCAGCAACGAGTCAACAACTCGTTGGTCGAAGGCGCAGCTGAACGGAGCAGGTCGAGTCGGCCCAGCCTGTATGCCTAACGAGGACTTGTCGGCCTGGGCCGTGCTGCCAGCTCGGGTCGAGTCGGGTCGTTTCTCAAGCTGCACCAGGGCCTGAAGACGAAAATTGCATACGCACAAGCAAAGGCTGTGGATTGAGGTGCTGTAAAAACCAAAAGGTGCGTAATTCCAAGGAGCATCCAACCATACAGGTTTGGGACAGATTGGACACACGGTCAGCTCAGAAAACGCTCTGCACTGATTTGGAGCAACGGTTTGACTGACCCGAGTGACCAGCACTTGGGCAGTTTTGGGCAGAACTTCCGATGGTGAACTTCGATGGTTGTACATGTCTGTTGTAAGCTAGTTTGAGGATTGGAAAGTCTTAGAACTTGGCCAAGAGGCAAATAGCCTTGACTGTTGAACTTGTATTTTGATGAAACATAATATCCAAGTATTCCTATTTAAAAAGAGTTGCCCTCTCAGATATGAAGCATAGTGTATTTGATATCGGGTGCTATGCTGGAGCCTTATAGAATTGAAAGAACATTTGATAATAACTAACGAATGTTGCTTAAGGCGTAGTCTGGGTTGCTTAAGGCGTAGTCTGGGTACTTGAGTATTTCGCAAAAGAAAAAGTACGGCAGTGCCGCACCTGCCTACATAGAGCGGTTGAGAGACACCCGTGGTGTAGGGGCGTGACACTTGGGAATACACCAACTCCTAGTCTCACTTTGAAGCTCATGAGAATTAGTTCTAATCTTGGCAATGTTCATTTTCTTCCTAGCAATGGAAATATAATTCCGTTTTTGAGATTGGGGTTGATCACCTCATAATATCTCAACTCAACTTCAGTTTCCCTCTAACTCCTTATGGTCCCACAACTTATCCTTAAATTTGGAAGTAATAATATTTATATTGCCTTTATTTTTCAAGATAATCTCCTCCTTTACCCCCTAGTGGTCTAGACTACACTAGGGATCCTCATGTAAAGGCTAAAAATAATTTTGATATTGTTGTTATTGTTCATGATGATTTCCTCCTTTACCTAGAGATGGTCTAGCCAAGACTCGACATCCTTATGCAAAGACTAACTCCAATCAAAAGGATAGGGTAGGGAGTATTTCCTTTGAACTTGAGTTTGTAGGATATAAATTACATTTGGGAGTTTGTAGGATATAAATTACTTTTGGATCAACTCAATCTTCCTCCACAATTTTATAGATATATTGCATCCCCAAACCTCTCATCCATATAAGATAATAATAGGGTTGATGAAATATTTGCAATATTTTAAAAAAATCAAAATTCATTTTAATTAAATTTTTTTATGTAAAAACTACATATTTACTAGAAAAAGGCATTGTCTAATTTAGAAACAAACTTTTTGACCATAATATAGAGATACAATTTCAAACAATATTGTGATTTTTTGTTGTTTAAAATACATTTTTAAATGCGTAAATAAATTCAATGCTCTTGAAAAACCGTTAGAGCACTGAATTCTACATATTAAACAACTTAATTTTTTTATAGAATTTTGATTAAAATTAACTGAGATAAAATCCTTAAAAAAAAACCATTTAACTACGTCAAAAAAACATTAATTCACTTTTAAATGGCAAATAAGAATCATGTAATACAAATACTATATAAAAATATATTATTGGATTAAAAAATCTCCAATATTTTTATAATTATATAATTAATATTATTTAATTAATTTAAATACACAAATTATTCACACAATCAAAATAAATTATTAAAAGAATATATATTCACAATTAAAAAAATCACTAAATTGACAAACAATAAACATCAATACAAACACCAATCATAATATAATTGGTGCAATCAAAATAAATTATTAAAAAAATACATATTCACAATAAAAATTCATTATACAATTAACACCATATATATATATAAAGATATATTATTGGATTGCAAAATTTACAATAAATTTTATAGGTAAATAATTAATATAATATAATTTTTATAATTATATAATTAATATTATTTAATTATTTTTAATACACAAACATTAATCACGCCTAATCAAAATAAATTATTAAAACATACATATCCACAATTGAAATTCATGAAATTGAAAAAAATTAAACAGTCGTACAATTAGCACAACACGGTGTATATTTGGAGATATATTATTAATTGAAAAATCTATAATAAATTTTATAACTATGTAATTAATATTATTTAATTTATTTTTAATTCATATATATATATTTATTTATTTATTTATTTGAATATTTATATTGAATTGAAAATGTTACAATTTTTTCTTAACTATATGCTTAATATTATAGGTTAAGATGTATATTATTAAATCAAAATATCATACTATATCTTAAATATGATATTAATTTTAATTTTAAAAATATGGTTTTTAATTAACAAACAATAAATAATCCATAATATTATAGATTAAGATGTATATTATTAAATCAAAATATCTATATTATATCTTAAACATGATATTAATTTTAATTTAAAAATATTAATTTTAATTAACAAACAATAAATAATCCATAGAATTCATATTAAACAATCCATAGAATTCATATTAGATATATATATTATTAAATAATTAAATTTATGATTTTTTAAGAATGATATAATTTTTTTTTAAAGCTCTGTAAAAAAAATATATTAGAGAATAGGTGACAAGAGCAGTTAGGGGAGCTGACGACGGTCATTCCTTGACGCAGTCAAAATCAGAGTTTGATTGGCGATGGTGGGCTGCCCAATAGAGGGAAACCACCCCACCAATCGCAGCATGTTCAAAAGCATAACTAGAGACCAGACAAACAGAAATACAGTCATGTTTAACAGAAACACAGACTTGAGATCCCGCAAAATTGACAGAAAACACAAGAAAGGAAAAAAACTAGGGAGGTGATTCTTCTAGAATCCAACAGGCATAGGGGGCTAGAAAGAGTACACTCGGAGTCCTTAGATTCAACCTTGTAACCAACCACCCGCTCGGCATGTAGACTGTCAAGACTTCCCATACGATCCATTTTGCTGCCGAAGGGAGCACCTCCACTCGCGAACATCGTAACCAACCTTTCATCTATTTGTGCCCTTTCCAGAATTGCCATCACATTCAGTAACCGGCCTACTCGCAGAGGAGGAGGAGGCGCCTGCATCTCTCCCACCTGTCTAGAACCTGTTAACCGATGCTCTTAGCCCCATTCTGGTTCTCTTGGGATTGGGCCTCACAAGCGCCATAAGACTCGGAGGTTTGAGGGCAGCGAAACGCAGGGGGTGGAAGATATCTGTCGTTTGCTGCCCTCCCACCTGGAAACAAAGTTCACGGTCATAAAAGATAAGGTCCATGGCCTCACGAGCCATGTCCAACGCATGATTACCTCAGATGATTTGGTGATTTAGCCTGTCCGCCGAGAGTTCACTGTGAACCAGCGAGGTGGCAAAAAAATTCTTCATAAGCCAATAATGCCTTGCCATGGTAATTCAGGACTTCACAGTATCGACCAGGGCTTCAAGCTCCAGCGCATCAACTTGGCATCGAATGTGCACAGGGATGTCGGGCAGGTAACAGTAAGCTTCACGCTCTTCAGCCTCGTCATCATTAGGGACCTGCACACCCAAGCGTCCCCCACGCATGCATCTCATTTTGTGCCTTGGCATGAGGGCTGGCCAAATGTAGGAGACCCTGTTATGGAAGCTCACCATGACGCTCAACACAATGAAATGAAAATCATGACTAAAGGTGACTTGAAGGGTAAGCCTTGTGAGGAGGGAAGCTTCTCGCGCGTGCTTCCCTTGGCAGCGAACCTCAACGCTGTACTCTGCATGACGCCCCTCCTACAAATCCATGGGTCTCAACATTCCCATCAACCCGCTGACGATTTTCCAACCCGAGACGATATCCATCACACGCTGCTGCATTAAGATAGGGAGGGGGGAAGAATATGAGACAAGTGGCTCGCTTATAAAAGCCATCTGTGCCCTCGCATGCGCTCTACCGTCCCTTCTAACACTCGCATCTGAGGTAATCAATATTGTATAGATTATGATATATATTATTGAATATGAAAATCTAAAATTTTAATTAAAAAGTTACGTTTATTTCATTAAATAAATAAGAAATATAATATTAATTTGATAATCTAATTATATGTGTCAAAATCTAATATACCAAAATCCTCGAATGATTAACGAACAGACAAAATATAGAATAAACATAATGACCAAAACACAAATTTTGGAAAGAAAGTAATCACTTATTTTCCACAATTGTTACACATTAATTAATGAAGTCAGCGAGATTACTAAGGTTCGCTATTTGTGATATTGGTTGGTTTGACAACTATTTTAGATACGGTTCGTTGTGCACACGCTTTCATTCCTGCGTGGTCCACCAGTATATTAATATTTAATATTAATCCATTCGTACATTTAAAAAAAAGACCAATGGTCCACCAGTATATTAATATTTAATATTAATCCATTCGTACATTTAAAAAAATGACCAATGGTCCACCAGTATATTAATATTTAATATTAATCCATTCGTACACTTAAAAAAGAAACCAAAAAAAGCGGAGTGAAAATCCGCAGTGCTTTACTCGTGATTACGAACTCAGAATCTCAGTCACATGAAACTTCTGAGATTCAAATGATAAACCCCCCCGACGACTTTTAGAGGAATGTCGGAGCAGAGCGGCAGGTCACATGACGGCTTCTCGCGACTTCCCGCCGGGGGCTCGTTTAAATGACACACCCATCCCGACAACGTCACGAGAGGGCAAACTGCCACGTCAGAGCCATTGACAGAAACGCATCGAAAACTGAGCAAAATGCCTCACCTTTGGTCCCCCCTGCCACGCCGGATTTTTTTGAAAAACAGCTTTAATTACTTTCTGACTCGCCTCCCCTCCCGGACTGTAACTCCGGCGACGATATTCCCGTTTCACCGACGGCACCTCACTAGCTTCCACCGTCGAGAACGCAGCAGGGAGAAGCGCCAGCTCTAACTGCCCTCGGCACGCGAGCCATGAAGTAATGCTTGGCCCGGAATCGTTCCTCATTTCAAATCTACCGAAGCTCAACAACGACAAACAACAACAGAAGAGAACAGCAGAGAAGGCCATGGCAGAGGTCATGTCATCCTCGCCGCTCCACTATCGCTCAGATGAGTCCCTCACGGCTGCTGATTTCGAAGACGCCACCACTCCTGCAGGAACTTCGATCTTTTCGGCAAGTGATTTCATGACGGCGGGAGATTCTTCTTTCGATGAAACCCCGGTGGCGGACGCCTCTGAGATAGCGAATCCGTGTAATGACAGCAAAGTTTCTGTCAAGAAATCCAGAAACTGCATATGCCAGAAGAACGATGCCGTTGACATGAAGATTTGCAAAAATGAGCACAATAATGAAAGCAACAACAGTAGTAATGAACAGTTATCTGTTCTAGCAGTTCTCTTAACGACATTCAGGCGATCTTTAGTTGCTTGCCGAGCAAACCGAGAAGAGCCTACGAACATGGAGATAAGTTGGCCGACAAATGTAAGACATGTTGCGCATGTGACCTTCGACCGTTTTAATGGCTTCCTGGGGTTGCCAGTCGAGTTCGAGCTCGAGATCCCCAGGAGAGTTCCCAGTGCCAGGTTTCTTCCTCGTTTCCTGTCCTTTTTCTTCGTAATTTTAGCTCATAATACCTCCATTCTAATCTCTTAGTAAAATAAATGGAACAACATTTCGTTTAGATTTCGAAAACGTCATTTAAAAGAATTACTTTCCATTTCTCGCATCACTTTTACATTTTTCCCCAAATTTTCGTTCCTCCTCATCTTGGCTGAATTTTGAAAAAAACATTTAGCATAATTACTTTCAATTTCTTGCATCTTGCATCACATTTATTTATTTATTTCTTTTTGCTTCATGTTTTAGAAGAGATTATTGTTAACATTTTGAAAGTTCTTTGAGAAATGCATCTCAAGGGCGGCTGCACAGTTTGCAGCAGGCTCATTCGGCTTAGGTGTAACGTGTGGGGTATGAGGGTTAATTATTCCATCAAAATCGCTCAAAGACTTACACACGGTCTCATACTTTTTGGAAGTCATGCCTTTTAGATGCAGCGGAACTCAGAAATTGGAACCCTGGTGGATACTGGCGAATTAATATCCCGTTGGCGAAGATATCATTATGTTGGACTGGAGACAAATATTCACAGCGGCGAATTGTCTTTCAGTTATTGTTTATGCATGCCAATGTTTTTTTTGGTTAATATTATATGTTTCTTTTAAATTTTAATTTTTGGTTTAAATCTATTTTTTGTTCTATTTTGTTGTTTTGGTTATCTGTTTCAGTTTCAGGTTTTCTATTTTTGGTGGCCTCGGAATTAATTATATGTTTTGTTTTACCAGAAATTTCGACTTTTCTTCCTATCGATTCTATTTTCTTGGTTCCATGCTTCACATTACGTTAAGTTTGTGTGTTTCCTAATTCTTTGGTTCCATGCCTTTCTTTCACAAATTGTTGTTTGATGGATTGTTCTGTCTAGAACAATGTTGCGATAATGTGGCAAGTGTTGCCTCCCCAGGTGCGGTGAGAGGTGTAGGTGTGGCAAGTGTTACTCGGGTGTTCAGTACGCATGAAGTTATGTTCGAGCCCTAATCAGATGTAGCTTTATAGGAAATTACGCAGCCCGCTATGAATGCCCGATCTAGGGTTGAGACCCTCTCCAACAAAGTGGCCAGTCTGCCCTCTGTTGGATTTGGAGCCAGCATGTGCTGTGTAATGTGTTTCTTGAGTTTTCCATCTTGGTGTTGTGATGGTTCCATAAAGCCTTAATCCTTCTTTGCATCAGTCTTGTTCTTCATCTTGGTGTTTTTATTCCTAATTCACTTTTGGAAAAATGCCATTTCTGTAAAAAGAAATATCCTGCAGTCCGCATATATTCTTCATATACTTTCTGCACGGTTGTTTTAATCTTGCAGGGTATTTTATCTTTGTTCTTGTTTTCCAAAAGTTATTTTCGGCTAAGGTTTTTATTTTAAGAACAATTCTGTGTTAGATTTGTTACATGGCAACAGAGAATTTTTCTAGACTATCTTTTATAAAAATGAAATTATATTTGCTTTAATGCCGGTCATTGCCTGTCTTGTTGTATTTGTTGCTATTTTGACTATTATTAATTTTCAAAGGATGATATTTTGGAGTGTTTGTTTCTTCATTTGCGTTTTCCTGGCACTTGTAAACCTAATTTTTGTTGTAATAGTTTCCCACAATATCGTGTCTTCCTAAAGAACATTGATTCAACATAACCGACCGGTTAGATAGCCAAACCGGCCGGTTAGATAGCCCACCGGTCGAAATCGGCCAGGCAACCCGGCTACCTAGGGCATTTCGCCCATTTTTCAGAAAAACCGGACCTAACCGGCCGGTTAGGTGCTACCTCCTCCGCGGACCCACATTTTCGGCGGCAGTTGAGTTTTAGGGTTGATTTGGAGCCAATGGGAGGGTTGTTTCCCTCCAAAAACACCCTCCCCAATCTTTTATAAGGAGGAGCAACCTCTCCTTTGTCTCACACCAACTCATTTGCTATTTGTGAGTTTGATTGAGAGCTTGGAGAGTGTTGAGTGTTTGCTGGAGCAGCGATCTTGGAGGCTTGGAGTTGGAGTTGGATCTATCTTAGAAGCTTGCCGCTTGAGCTAAGTATATTGTAGTAGCCATCATGCCTCCAAAAGGCCAGGATACTGCATGGGCTCATTGTGATATGATTGATGGAAAAATGATTTGCAGATATTGCCAAAAATCTATTGCAGGAGGGGGTATTAACAGGTTCAAGCAACAATTGGCTGGGATAGGAGGCCATGTAAAGCCATGTGGAGCACCAAATGAAGTAATAGGGCATATTAGGGCAGAATACCTTCAGAAGTTTGAGACTCGAGTCACTGAACCAATAGAGACTGCAGTTGCAAAGTTTGGCAGTCGAGAGTCGGGAGACTCAAGTTCAACCAACTGAGTTTGAACTTTGATTATGATTAGAATTTAGTAGTATGATATATCATATATGTAGATTTGTAGTAGACTGTCATTGTAGTCTGTACTATGCTCATAGCTTGTAGCATTGTTTTTGGACATTATGGGCCATTTGGAGTCTCATTGCTTATGTATTGTTCGATGATATGTATTTCACTTGGTGCCATTTTGATATATTCACCTTTCCATGGTATATAAATGAGAAAACTTTGCATATTTTGTCTCTATTGGCTTGGAATCATGGTTGCAAATCTTAAAAATAGTTTTTTTTATTACAAAATAATTATTTAATGTATTTTTTTTAAAACCGGTTCATTGAGATTTGACCGCTCCCGGTTAGACCGGTTCCGGTTAGAAACCCGGTTCATTAGGTCCACCGGTCCGGTCACCGGTTCCGGTTTTTAAAACTATGGGTTTCACATGGGTTTGGTTGTATATAACTTTCTTTTTCCGTACTAGTAATTTATTTTTGGTGTTTTTAGAAGTAATTGCGTTCTCGTTAATTCATCTTTTGTTTTCTTATATGCCTCTATTTTAGTTTTTGTTATGTGGTTATGAGTTGAGCCAAAGTTTGGTGGCAAGATTATATTGGGATTTTGAGTTTCTCACTCCTTGTTGGTCATTGGGATTTTGAGTCTCTCTCACTCCTTGTTGGTCACTGGTTTTACTTGGGATTGTTTTGTTATATGGATGCTTCAAAATTTCAGATTAAAATTTAATACCTTAGTTTCCTCTCATTGGAGTATTTGCAATGCGGTTTTTTGATATTATAAATCATATTGTAATGTTACTAACTTACTATGTGATTGTTATGTTAAAAAGAACTTGGGTGCTGACTTTCCAAATTTTGTATCATAGGAGCTTAAGGGTTAAGACCCCATGAGTTTGTGGGATGCACGGACATTTCTGTGGATTTTTTTTATGCTGTCCACTTTACTATGTTAATATTTTACAAAGCAAGCCAAGAAGAAATGCAATTAAAGAGCACTTTTACTAAATTACCTTGGCACTACAAGAGAGGGGCCGTGACATGAGAAATTGAATTAAAATGGAGTAAATGTATGTCCATCTTCTTTATTGGCAATAAGTAATCATGCATAGGAAGAGCGTGATTGGAGGTAGGAAGTACCACCCTATTTGTAATCATAGGAAAATCAAGTCCGGGGTATTAATTCTCTAATTAACCCCACTGTCCAACTTGATTCTATTTGTTGGTCACCTTGAGAATTGGGGGGTTCTATGATCCAAACTCGTGTCTTTTGTTCTGTACTCTTGTTATTGGTTCTATGTCCTTTTTACAGGTTTTTTGGTGGCCTCCCTAGATTATTATTTGGCTTCTCATATGTAGTTATAAGGATATTGCATTGAGAGATGACTCTAAAAACTTATTGTTACAATGCTTGGAACTTTGGAGTGTATTTTGGCCTTTGACCTAGTTGGGGTTGACAAAAAGGCATTGATACATATTTTTTTCTTGATTTGGTTAGGGCAAGCAGGGAGACCTTGATTTGGTTGTTGCGAGAAAGGCGTTTTGTGGCTAGAACAAAAAATATTGCCTCTTTTGTAAGCATTGAGTCAACATGCGTTTTCTCTTGACTTGTTTAGGGTTGGCAAGGGTTGTGTTGTTGCAAATTGCTTCAGATTTGAGGGAGAGTTGTTTTTGTGCCCATTGCTCCTTTGTTGTTTTATTGCCCTAACTTGGGGTGACATTCATGTACGAATGCCCATCAATGAGTGGTGAATCCTTCCCTTGGCAATCTATTTCACAAGTGTACATAATTGAAAGAATTATTTAGGTGACAAGTGGATTTGTATATTATTGTTTTCCTTTGCTTATGCAAGAAATAAACCTGATAACAATACCTTTTTGTTCAGGATGTTGTCTTTCAAGGCGATGTTGAAAAATAGATTATAATGCTTGTGCTCTTTTCATGCATTTAGCTAGCTCTGCATTGTTGCGCAAGTTGTTAGAATTTGAATTAGAGCTGTCTCAAAGGATACGCTTAAGGAGTGTTCGGTTCTTGAGGTTGTTTGAGTGAGTTAAGGGATATTTTTCTTTTGGTAAATAAAGACTGCAAGGTTATATTATTTGGAAAAGAGAAAGAATAACAATGATTACGATACAAAGTTACAAACATTAAGTTTTAATGATGTGCGAGGATCTGACACAACCTTATGGTCCTAGCTATCTATGAGATACAATTCATGAACCAAAGAGAGATTTTGACCAAGCTACAACAACAAACATCCAATTAAATGAAAAAATATACCAATTACTAATGAGAAATACGAGCATAAGAATTTTTTTAAAATTAAAAATAGTAGTAAGACAGTGCAAGATCTCATTGACTAAACAAGATCTTGGACAGAAGTAGATTTGTCCCATGCTTGTGTTGAAGTCCACTGGGAAGAAAGTTGTATGATGGATAGAGAATATTCCACATAGAAGCATTTTAGATTAGTGTTCACTGTGTTGGGGAAGGATCTGCTTCATTGCAGAGGATTGTTCACCCAATTGTGTGACATATGCAATGCCACTTACCTTTCTATGGGAAGAGTGAGACCAAAAAAACCAATGAAGCTTGTTGTTGGACAAGATGTTAATGCTAAAATTAGTTGTGTAAGCCAATGTTTTCACTTCGTCCATGTTTTGAAACAAAGAGAGCTAATGCTGCAAACGAATGCAGATGATTTACTATTGATGATTTGAGGAACATTGTCCATTCTTTTACTAGCCACCCAATGGGAAACATTGATGTACCTGAAATAGTAGGCTAGGGTTCTAAATGTCATGCAAGATAACATTGATTTTAAGATTCACAACTGTTGAGAGTCACTTTTTGAACTCAGAGTTGAGACAAGTCTATTTGCATAAGCTTCATTTGCTTGATGATATATTGTATAAGTGTTTGACATTCAAAAGTGAAGGTACTAGAAGTTGTATGGACAGGGAGCTTGTCCATTGTTGGAAGCACCCTTGAGAATTTCGAGCTACTATTGGGAGACAACCAAGATGTGCTACGATCATGTAAGAACTCTTTGAAAGAAATTCCGGAATGCTACATCTATGAAATCAATCTGAGTTATGGTCTAGAAATCAAAGTTTAGACTCAAACCAATCATTTAAATGCAGTTTTCTGTAATAAATTAATTGTTGGGAATTGCAATTAGTATAACACAGAAAATTAAAAGCAATTTCCAGAATGTTAGAATTGTGATTTGCCTATTTAAGATGCAAAAAGTTAAATTTTCTAGCCCAAATGCAATGCTGAAAGATAAACTTTTGATCTGAAATGATGATGAAGTTGCATGAAGTAACAATCAGAAACTTAAACCATGAATTTCCAATAAGTGAGTAGAGTGGTTTTAACCTACTCTAAGGTCAAGATTTAGGTTCCTAGGACAATATACTGGCTGGAAAAGTAAATTTCTGATCTAAGTGCTAGAAATGTAAACTCGAAACAGAAATTTAAATAAAATTTCCAGGAATCTAAAAATAATGGTTCAGTTTAGTTTAATACCAACAAATTAAAATCCTAGACTAAAACAATTACTGGAAATTGTTTTATTTCTGAAAAAGTAATAAATAGAAACTACTAACTACTAAAAAATGAAGCAATTTCCAGCAAACTAGATAAAGGAGCTGGAAAATCTAAATTTTTGGATGGATGAGGGAGATAATCTAGTGCCTAGATAATCCTTGGGCTAATGGGGTCATTCAATTTTATACGGAGGGCTTAAACTATTCTAAATTCAAGGAGCTAAGGGTTGCCCTAAAGCATGCCACTAATTTCCTATATGGTTGAAAATTGGAGACTAAGCTATGGAAAAAAAACCTAAGAGATGATAATTTCAAAATTCAATCAATAATCCCGGATGCGGGTGTTAGTCCGAATTAAGCAGGGGCGCCACACGGCTGCAAGGTGGTAGGACACCTGTCCTCCCCATGCGTGTGCACATGGCCACTTGAACTGGTTTAAATGTTGGTGCATGGGGTATTTACTCACCACCCTTGCTTGCCTTCCCTCGATGTCCTTTGCCATCAATTCTGTCCTCTGGACATTTATGCCGACAGACATGCCTTTACCGTCTCCCATGGCCCTTAAATCCGCCATCTCTGCTCCCATTTCCGCCATTCGTCTCTCCCTTCGGCTCTGCACAGACGCTCCTGGTGTCTCAGCCAGGCCCTGGCTCCTCTGCTCCATTCCTTGCTCCTCTAGTATCTTTGCTCTGGCCTTAAGATCCCCCTCTGTTCCATCTGACGCTTCTGCGACCCCTTAGTCATCTCAGCCCCACTTGCACTCCTCCGCCATGCCTAGACGCCACCGCATGTGGTGCCGAAGAGGAAGGGGTCGTGGTCTTCCATCCCGACCTCCCATCTCTCTCTTAGCGAGCAGGACGGTGAATCTCTCGGTTGACGAGGCAGAGCCGGATATCCTCGATCCCATCAATCTTTCAGCTCGCCTGTCTCTCCACCTTCTGGAGTTGTCTTTTGAAGCCTCTGGCTCTGGCCTCCGCCCCAGAAAGAGAAGCCGCACGTCTACCATCCCTCTCGCTCCTGCCTTCTCCCCCCGCAAGATGGTGGCTCAGCCTGTGTAGAGTGCCTCAAACAGTGACCATGAAAGCTCGAGCTCGGACGAGGATGGCATCAGTGCAAGTGATGAGGCTCTTGCGGCTTCCTCCATTTCTCCTAATGCCCATGCGACGCTTCTTCCTCTGTCGACTGCCCACGCGTCCAAGCAGGAGGATGACGAGTCTGAATATGCATGCAAAATTGTGGAAGAGCGGTTCCAACCTCCATAAAAGGATGCTAATTCACCATCTGCTTAATTGCTTGGTGCTTATCTCTCATACTAGTCAATTTTCGGCTATTTTGATGTTTCTAGTTTTCTGGTTTTGTCTTAAACATGCCACATGTAATGCTGGCTTCCCACTATGGGCAGCTTATTCTAGACTCTTTGTGCTCCACTATTGGGTTGGTTTCCCCGTCTAGGGCAACCCCTTTTTTTGTGGTTTTGAACTCAAAATTTCTCTCCGAAATTGGCTTGCCAACTCCGGAGGATGAGAACTGTAACTTTTTGAACTGTATGATATAATAGAAGTAGCCTAATTTAGAAAAAAAAAATTCAATCAATAAACCTTTTTGCGTAGGTGTTTCTAACCTATGTTTCTACATATTTGAAGCAACATGTGTAGTAAATAAAATAAAATAGTAAGAGTGAGAGAAATTCCCACCTAGCTATGCACCCTAGAAGTAGATCTAATCTTGATCCAATCCTTTGCATGCAAAAATAAGTCTGCAATCCACAACTTTTTGCTCACAAGCTGATCTCATAAAACATAAAAGAAAAATTCCCAAAATATATGCTTTAAGAGAGAGAGTTCTCCTATAGCTTACTCAGCAATAACCTTTACAAGTGAGGTAGCCTCTTATTTATATAGTTTTAGGGTTAACCACCTCAAATTAAAAAATAATATCCAAGTCATCATGTTTGATGAGTCAAACAAATACAAAATAGTTAACCACCTCAAATTAAAAAATAATATCCAAGTCATCATGTTTGATGAGTTAAACAAATACAAAAATAATATTACAAAGCTTTGGAATTGGTTATCGAATAATAATTTAATCTCTTTATGAGAGGAGGAAAAGCCTAGGGCACATTCTTTGGAGAGATATCCGACAAATACCAATTTAATAGTATAATAGTATACCAAAGAGGTGCGCCTTAGGGAATTGTGCAAGTTAATTGCAACCATCTTCCAAAATAGTAAAAAAGATTCTCAATTGGTGCACCCTCCAACAAAATACAAAAAACCTGTCAACATGAGTAGTCTCCAAATGTCAAGTAGTCCACTGAGGAAGGTGTGCCTCTAAATGGAAAGAGGCCAAGTCCATGGAATAAAAGAAGGATATCCATGTAATCCCTATTACATGTAAATCTCGAACTTTGTGAAGGATCTCCTTAAAATAGCAGGGCACAAAATTTCCAAATCAAATACCATTATCAAGGTGAAAACATTGTGTGAACATGGTTTATTGCAAGCTAGTAGTGGACCTTCTAGGGGAGTGCACCACCTAGGAGAGAGTTCCTAGAAAACAGGGTGAATAAAAAATAGTTAAATGAATATGAAGGTGGACAAGTAGATATGGAGCATGCATAACTAATCCTCAAAAACTGTGCAAGCTCAACCAACTCCTCAACATGTGTGTCAAGTCAATTATTAGTTAACAAGTTGGCATGTGTGTGTGTGAACAACGGCTAACTAACCCTAATGAATATTTATGAGGGTAACCACTCTTAGGATATTATTTTTTTAATACGGGTGACCTCAACATGTGCTCCAAAGGAAAATGTGACTCTCAAGTTTTATACCACATGGTAATAAGTTGCATTCCCTAGTGTTTTCCTTTTTTTTTTTAAACCATGGCTTAGGGAATGGGGCCTTAATCAGGGCTTAGAATTCAATAATAGAATAGGCTAATAATGTAGCACTTCAACCTTAGGTTTGGGTTTGATTAATCAACAATAAAATATCCCAAAGCACTTTGGCATGTTCACACACGGAAAAGGTGATATAATGAAATATGCTCAATAAGAGGCTTGTTATGAAGGAAAAACTGCATGAACATGGATGAAATGCATCATGCATCTTCTAGGAGTGGGTAAATGATGGAATATGGGCAAAATATGATTTTTGAATGGTTGGTACATGTTACCCATACACATACATGGATAACCTTAGGAGAAAATATTTCTTTTATGACGCAGCTTGCTAGCTATCCACCCTTACTATGTTCCATAGATAGCCAACCTCATATGCCTCTCACCCATTCTTTGGTTAGTACATTCATTGGTCTATCCAACTCATTCGATTATGCTGGGTCATCTATTCTAGGGCATGTTACCCATTTTTGCATTTGAGTGCTTTCATTTATTGTTTATGGCTTTTTGGTATGAATCAGGGGTTGAACTTGGACTGCAAACCATTGTATTCACTTTGGTGGTTATCCTTTTCCCCTACTCTAGTGTGACCTTCCTTAGGGCCTTTCTTTCACTGTCTAAGCATATTGAAAATAGGAGCGATTTGATGATGGTAACATTCCATGTTATTTATACTAAACAATTGTCATCATTCCCCTCATTTCATTGTCCCATATTTTGATTGGCTGTTGTTAATTGCTTGTACTAGTTCATTGTTGGGCTTGTCCTATGAGAAGAAGGGGTTTGAAATACCTAAGGTTGATGTAGTTGTAAGAAAAGAAAAAGCATAACCCTAATGTTAAAATGCAAAAGAATGGCAAGGGATGTAAAGCAATAAAAAGCCAATTATAGCTTGACCTCTCCCCCCTCTTGTACAGCCATTCATCCTTGAGTGTGTACATGTATATCACACCTATCAAGGTAAAGGGAACTCTCAAAGAACATCTTGACCTAAGGCGATAGATTGCCCATCATCAAAGGGGGATTATATTATCATTATTACGTGATAAATCAATGAATCTTGTTAAACAAGCCAAATCAAATGAAGAAAAAGGCAAATATGGGTGCTTGGAAAACAATAACAAGGGAAGGTAACTCAAGCAGCTAAGTGCTCCCTCTACAAAGGTGTTCACAGATGATGGCTTTTACACAACCTAGTATATGACCATGATACCTTTCATGAAGTAAACCCCAAGCTATAACATGTATCACTTGCACCTATCATTTAAAGGGTCAGCCTAGGGTCACGTGAAACCCTCCCATAACTAAGTATGGCAACCTATATACAATCATAACTTAAAGACATTTGAAGATGATACTTGTCTAAAGTACTTAAATGGATTTGACATTGAATATGGTCCACCTTGATGCTCTTATGGTTCTTGTACCTTGATGCTAATCTCACTTAATTCCATAGAGTATGTGCTAGATTGTTCTTCTAGGTGCAACCTAGATCCCTTGAGGTATGTTATGATACTTCTCAAGCACTTTAGGGATGATGTCTAACCATGTCGATGATGATGCAAATCACATTGGCACATTTCGATAGACGTAGACCTTGAGGCTGACTTGGGGTGGTTGATGAGACACTTCCTTAGCCTTGGGACCTTGTGCATTCATGATCTAGGCATGGACATTGCTTAGAGATCAAGTGTACCCAAGCGATAATAGGACGCCCCTAGGGTGGCATGATACCTTCTCGATGGACGTTGCTCTTCTATTGATGATGGTTGAAGATGTTGATGACTTGGGACCCTTTTGGAGGGGATTTTACACCTTCTACCATAGTGATGTCATGTCCTAGCATGTTATGTCAACCTTATGATGTATTTGGTGATGATGTGGGCTTTGTAGAGGATGAAATGGGATGAATGATCTTGTATTATGTTCCATGGGATGAATAATCTTGGTATTATGTTCCATGGGATGAATGATCTTGTGCTAAGTTAGTTTATTTGGTATTTGCTTCATTGTCCTTTGTTGAGCTAAATCATTCCTCCAAGTATTTTAGGAATAGAGATAGGTCGTTCTTTCCCTTAATGATCTGAAAAATTGGGAACCCAAATCTCAAACCATAGGGTGGTTTAGTTTATTTGGTATTTTCTTCATTGTCCTTTGTTGAGCTAAACTGTAAAGTTTTGTAGATGTTCTATGCTAGTAGCAATTTCACTTTTCATTCAGCAATCATACAAGTAGTTAAGCAAAATGCAGATAGAACATATAAGTAGATCTTACAGAAGACAAATCAGAAACAGGAAAAATGTGTGTATTCGTTTCGGCGGTCAACGGGATGCTTCAACCAGCAAAGTCTCCTTGGTCGACCAGTGACAATGTCTGACAACCCTCCAGAACGCAGATGAGTCAACCAGTAAACTCTGTAAAGTCCTTTGTCTGAAAAGGAAGTCATGAGGAATGACAAACAAAGTCAACAGCAGTGACAAGACGTTATTGCCCAGCCTCGATTTTTTAATGCCCGAGTGATCTGACCTTCATGTGTGGAACCTTCCCACAGTTTCGGGCGACATTGGATAACGTTGTGAGATCATGGGTCAAGACCCCTGTGAGCCAACACGACAAATCAGTACTTCGGCTTGGCCAGTGCGGTTGTCTCTTAAGTCATGCACGTGTGGGTGAAACTCGTCCTGTCCAGGTAGCTCGTACTGGATGAGAGAGGGAATATCAGGGGTGTGATGATGATAGAAAATCTCTCCAACACTACTGTATATATATCCCTCATGAGGGTGTGTGACACATCTGTTGGGCATGCGAGCCTACATTACAAAACTGGCCGACCTTGCACATATAATTTATTAAAAATAATAAAATCAAAATATAAGTTCTGCTCATCGGATTAAGACATATTTTATATGGATTTTACATCTCTCAGAAAGAGGAATCCAACAAAAATATTAGCTTCTTAATCTGAGCATCAGAACATGGAGTTTGGACCTAGTTGTCCAAATTTAACACTCCCTCTCAACAGAGAACTCCATCTAGTGCAATCAACATAGAGTCGTCAATCCCGCCAGAAACTTGCTTTCTTGGCTTCTTTGTTGCAGAAGTGGGTTAGTCATGAAGACATCTTCTCCCAGTGACGTAATCGAGTCCGGAGGTCCCAGAGACCTCACAAATCTTGACAGATCAAGTGGTTGGACCGTGCCATCCTAGATAGAGAGTACGGCAATCTCTGATGCGTCCATCAGTCTTTGCTAATAGTCTCTAGCTTTTCCCACCTCATTGGCCAAATGAGAGGTACTTCCCATGAGCCCTGAACTCAATGGGTAGGATACATACGGGGCACAGATAAATGAGTGGCGAACCAGCTCAACAATCACAAGGGTGGGGCAGAAGCATTATGAGTGCTTATAGCTCCGAGAAGCTATCCCCAAAGCCCCCCAGAGCTCCCAGAGCTCATCGTCCAACAGGACCCACATCATAGGGTCTTTCCACGACACCAAGACTCTCCCGGAAGGTTAGGAACTTGACCTTCCCCAGGGGCTTAGTGAGAATATCCGCGACCTGCTCATCAGTTCCTATATGATCGAGCCTTACGGCGCCTCGCTGTACCATATCCCGGATAAAGTGGTACATGATATCAATATGCTTGGATCGGTCGTGGAACACAGGATTCTCAGTCATACGAATCCCACTCTGATTATCACAGAGTATCACAGTGGTATCTAGCACATGTCCAAACAGCTCACTAAAAAGCTTCCGCAACCAAACTGCTTCACAACAGGCCATACTAGCAATGTATTTGGCCTCCCACTTGGTGCTCAAAACCGCAGAGCTTAGCCTACTGCTCATACATGGATTCGGCAGGGCAGGTGAAGCGGCATCGGATGTATATGATCTGCCTGCTGACTTAATCGGCATGTCAGTATATCACGAGGTATCACACTCGGTGTATCTAGTATTACATGGTTTGTGTGCCCAGAAGATATCTCCAAAGATTCTTAACAGCAGGTCATGGTGATGAGGCTCGACAATACATTGGGGAAAACTCTCAAGTATTCCTTTACCAAAGTATCATTAGGACGTGTGTTCCTTAAGAACATGGCTCTATGAGTTGACGATACTCAGTAGGATTGGCCAAGATAGGCCCAGCAGCGCTGCCACTCAACTTCTTGAAGTTGAGTTCCATCGGTGTCGACACGGACTTACAGTCCACCATTCCAAATCTTTCCGGAAGCTTCACTATATATTTTCCTTGAGAAAGAAAAATCTCTCCAGGTCTCTGCCAGACCTCCAGGCCTAGGAAATAGTGCATCAGTCCTAGGTCCTTCATCTCGAATTCAGCAGCAAGCTCCCTCTTACATTGATGAATGAGAGGGTCATCACTAGTCAGGAAGAGGTCATCCACATATAATACTAGAATGAGAGGCTTCTCTTTCACAACCTTGAAGTATAGGTTTGGATCAGCATTACTTCGAGTGAAGCCCAGCTTCATCAAGTAACTATCCATTTTTTCGTACCAAGCTCTGGGTGCTTGCTTTAACCCATAGAGGGCTTTCTTCAACCTGCAGACATAAGTGTCTCGATCTTGAACTTCAAATCCCAGAGGTTGTTCTACATACACCTCTTCCTTTATTGCACCATGCAAAAAGCGGTCTTGACATCCATCTGATGAAGACTCCATCCTTGCGTAGCAGCAAGGGCTATGATGGATCGGATGGTGGTATATCGTGCCACAGGTGCAAATATATCGTCATAGTCAATTCCTTCCTTTTGAGAGAAGCCACGGGCAACAAATCTTGCCTTAAATTTTTCAGCACTCCCATCAGATCCATGTTTAATCTTGTAGAGCCATTTAGTGGTGACAACAGATTTGTCCTTTGGTCTCAGGACCACATCCCAGACATCATTCTTCATAATAGACTCATATTCTTCATGCATAGCATCCTTCCAAACTTGATGCTTGATGGCTTCCTCAAAAGATCCAGGTTCAGATTGTACAATAGTACTCATGGCAGCTAGATACCCTTGGTATCTACACGACTTCTTGCTTTCTCGGAATGTCCCCCTTGGGGCAGCATGACCCTCAGCATCTTCGAGGGTGTCCCTGAGCCATGATGGTCTCTTTCCTAGAGAAGGGGAAGGATCAATAGGGTCCATTGGCCCTTCAACATCAGGCATAGTCTCATCCTGGGGTTCTTCCAGATTTCCAGGTTTTCCTTCATGATTTTCTTCAGATCTGGGAAGATCTACAACTTTCTTCAGGGAAGCATCTTCGTCAAAAGTGACATCATGGCTTATCTCTACTTCCCTTTGACCAGGTACATAGACTCTATATGCCTTAGAAGTCTCACTGTAGCCCACAAACATTCCTTTCTTCCCAGTAGCATCCAGCTTACTTCTCTTTTTCTTTCGGCACATGAAAATAGACGGGACATCCAAAAATTCTAAAATGTGAGACATCAGGTTTCTTACCAGAGAAAACCTCTTCGGGAGTTTTGGAGTCCAGAGCGGAATGAGGGCATCGGTTTTGAATGTACACAGCAGTATTTGCAGCTTCTCCCCACAGAAACTTCGGTAGACCCTGGTCACATAGCATGGCACGGGCGGCTTCCACAATAGTCCTATTCTTGCGTTCAGCAACACCATTCTGCTCAGGAGTATATGCAGTGGTAGTCTCCCTCTTAATGCCAGCTTCTCTGCAAAAGTCTTTGAACTCATTTGACTCATATTCAGTGCCATTGTCAGTCCTCAAAATCTTGATCTTCTTTACGGTCATATTTTCCACCAAGGCTTTGAAGGTACGGAACCACATGAAAGCCTCATCCTTCTTCTTCAAGAAGTATATCCAGGTTTTGCGAGAGAAGTCATCGGTAAATGTCATATAGTAAGAACATCCCCCCAGGGATGTTACGGGCAACATACCAGAAAGATCAGAATGGACCCGATTGTCCCGACGGATGTCTTTGTGTGACACTTAGGGGAAAGGTCCCCTTGTATGTTTTCCTTGACCATGACCCTTACATACACCTTCATGATCTTTAAAAGTAAATCTGTCTACAACTTCTGCTTTGGGAAGGGCTTTGTAATGAAGGTGTCCAAATCTTCGGTGCCATAGTTCGGTTTGTCGGATAGTATCACAAGTCATAGCTCCCAACGGACTCCCTCCAACCTGGTAGAGTGTACCAACTCTAAAACCAATAGAGATAGCTTCCTTGAAGCTCTTCTTCCACCTGAGCACCTTTCCATCAGAGAAAGTTACATTGAATCCTTTGTCTTCCATGGCAGATACAGACACAAGGTTCTTCTTCAATTTGGGTACATAGAGTACATCTTGCAAACGGAGGACTTGACCTTGGGACAAGTGGAGGGTCACAGTCCCGGTCCCTTTCACAAGATAAGTGGCATTATCCCCAAGGATAATTTCTAGATTAGTATCCCTTTCAACCATGTCAGAAAGTGCTTCCTTGAATCCGGTGATGTGTCTTGAGGCACCACTATCGATTAGCCAGACATCCATAAGGTCGGGCGGAGATGCAGCTGAAAGAGCAGATACTAGAATATATTCATTTCTTTTATCAACAACATTAGACTCCTCATACCTGGTATTTCTGGTCCTTTTAGAAGGTTGATTGTTTCCTCCAAAGTGAGCCTTCCTCTTTCCTTTATTGTCATTTCTTCGATTCCCATTCCTTCGGTTGTTGTTGTTATCGTCACCATCGGGAGAATCCTTCTTGAAGGGGCATTCTCTAGCATAGTGTCCAGGCCTATGGCAGGTGAAACATTTACCCTTCTTCTCTTGAGTCTTTGTCCTTCTTTTGTCCTTAGAACCACCAAAGTTCTTCTTTCGGGAATGAGCACCATAGGCAACATTTCTTTCATTATCAAATTCCTTCATCCTTGTTTCTTCTTGCATACATCTAGACAGAAGCTCATCAAAGTTAGGAATGGTATTATTGTTGAGAATGGTAGTTGTGAATGCTTGCCATTCATATGGAAGTCCTCCAAGTGCGGTGAGAACCATCTCACGATCAGCTATTGTCTCCCCAATAGCTAGCAGATTGTTCCTGGTTTCGGTCAACTTCATAAAGAAAGTTTGAATAGACTCGTCTCAGCCCTTCTTCATATTCTTCAACTTGTTCTTGAGGAATAGCACTTGGTTCACATTGTTTACTTGGAACATAAGTATCAATTTGTCATACATATCCTTGGATGTGCCTAGTTCAGATATGTAGGCAACCAGACTCTTATTTATGGATTCCCTGATCAGCAGCTTTGCTTTGATTTCTCCCTTCTTATACTTGTTTCTAACAGCAGCAGAGGCATTGGATGGAGGTTCTTGAATCCTCCCTGTCACATGATTCAGGAGATCATGATCTTCTAATTTGAGATCTAATATCATCTTCCAGGGATGGAAGTCATCACTTCCGGTCAGCTTGTCATTCTCCTTGAATTCAAGACTAGTGGAACCCATTTCCACGATGATGATTGCTATAGATTGAGTTTGTCTTCACCTGAGCTCCGATACCATGTTAAGTTTTGTAGATGTTCTATGCTAGTAGCAATTTCACTTTTCATTCAGCAATCATACAAGTAGTTAAGCAAAATGCAGATAGAACATATAAGTAGATCTTACAGAAGACAAATCAGAAACAGGAAAAATGTGTGTATTCGTTTCGGCGGTCAACAGGATGCTTCAACCAACAAAGTCTCCTTTGGTCAGCCAGCCCAGCATGTGTCACAACAACCCTCCAATCAGTAGATGAGTCAACCCAAGTCAACTCTGCAAAAGTCAACGCTGTCCTGAAAAGTCAACGCAGGGGCAGCAAGCTAAAAGTCAACGCAGCAGCAAAACGGTCAACTCTTTGACCTCGATTTTTGTGCCGGGTAGTACGGCCTTCAGATGAACCCACAGTTTTAAACATTTGGGACCCAAACGTTGACCAATCCTTGTTGGTCAAAGACTATAACGAAACCTAGCGGCTCAATCCGTGCTTGACTTGGCGAGTACGAGTTTTGTCCTCTTCGTCCTTCACGTGTGTGGAAGCTCGTCCTTCTTGGTAGCTCATGTCTAAGATGAGAGGAATATATGAGACATGATAGTAGTGAAAATCTCTGCTTTTCCTGTATTTATATCAATCATGAGGGTGTGTGACACATCTGTTGGGCATGCGAGCCTACATTACAAAGCTGGCCGACCTTGCACATATAATTTATTAAAAATAATAAATTCAAAATATAAGTTCTGCTCATCGGATTAAGACATATTTTATATGGATTTTACATCTCTCAGAAAGAGGAATCCAACAAAAATATTAGCTTCTTAATCTGAGCATCAGAACATGGAGTTTGGACCTAGTTGTCCAAATTTAACATAAACCCTTCCTCCAAGTATTTTAGCAATAGAGATAGGTTGTTCTTTCTTTTAATCATTCGAAAAATTGAGAATCTAAATCACAAACCCTAGGGTAGGTTAGTTTATTTGGTATCTGCTTCACTGTCATTTGTTGAGCTAAACTATTCCTCCAAGTATTTTAGGAATAGCGATAGGTCATTCTTTCTTTTAATCATTAGAAAAATTGGGAACCTAAATCTCAAATGTTAGGGTAGGTTAGTTTATTTTCCCTAGTTTGTTTGGATTTAGTATCACTCCAAGAAAACCCTATAATTGTTTGTATCCCAGACTCCATATGCCCTAAGGCACTAGTCCATCTCCCTTGTGGCATTATTTTAAAGTATAAATATTGTTTTTCTATTTTATTTCATGGTAAATTAGGGTTAAATTACAACAAAATCTTATATTGTTAGGATTTAATGAATTTTTGATGTATGCGCTGGGGTTAGACATTGTGTAAAAATGCATTAGAGAAACAAACTTAAAGTTTTTCATTCATCTTCAACCACTTTCTAAGGTTGATGTACATGCTTATTTGTTGTTTCATGCTTTATTAATTGTCAAAAATTGTTGTAAATTTGTCTCTAGTTTACCATCTAATTTAGCTTTCACTGCACATAGTTTATTGACTATTTTCACATCTATTTGTTGCGATTACAAATTATTGTTTTGCCGCCACACCTAGCCTTTAGATTAACCTATAGCTCCCTTCAACCCAAATCCATAATTTACTCCTCCATCCACCTTAAACCCTAATTTGCAATACCTTCATCCAATGTATTTGCATTATAGGATCCTTAGGGGCACTTAGCTGAAGATCCTTGGGTTACCTGATCTCTAAGTCCTATGAGGGAAGCCTCCCTTGTGTTGGATTTTGTCCTTCATTAAATAGAGGGGAGTGGTTGTTGAGGTGACAATAGTGACACTCTCTCATGTTGCACCTTGTCTGGGTCGACTAGTGAGGTTTTCCACTAGGCTGTTAGATTTTGCTGTAACAGTACCTAGGAAAATTGAGGGATTGATAATGAAAGGGAAACAACTTCTAAGAAAACCACTAGACAAGTATCCCACCAAGCTAGAGGACATAACTAAGAGTAAGACTTGAAACCATCATGCAATGACTAAGTGAAAGTAATCACTAGAACATGATGAGCACAAGAAAAGGGTAATATGAGATTTCTCCACCAATAATCAACCATGGTGTAGCACTTGCAACAAAATAAATATTCCTAATATATCATTTGAAGCAACCTCCACCAATGATACAAACATGATCATTTAGTGTGATAAGCCAAAATGAGTGAAAGAACATTAGAAATGATATCTTCAAGTCATATTGTAAGAGCACTAGCTTCTTCCTTGGTTGTCCAAGGGGTGGGTAAACCATGAGGTCAGTGACAAAATAACAATGTTGTGAAAATTGCGATCGGGAAAAAATCGGCAAGGGTCCAAAAAATGAAAAAATCGTAAAATCGGGAAAAAATCGGCAAAAGACCAGAAACATTAAAAAACTATTTTTTTTTCAAATTTTTAAGTATCTAAAGCATCCACGATTTTTGACGATTTTTTGGCATTTTTTACGATTTTATCGCGATTTTTACGATTTTTATCGCGATTTTTTCATTTTGGAAAAACTCTTGGTGATTTTTCACGTTTTTTTGACGATTTTAACGATCTTTTGGTGATTTTTACGATATTTTGGCAAATTTTAAAAAAATGAAAAAATCGCCGATTAAATTGGTGATTTAATCGTCATGCAAAAAAAATCGCGATTTAATCGCGATGTTTGCAACACTACAAAATAACATGTGCAATATGATGTTCCCCCCATATTTGCAACTGCTACATAGAAAGTCCAAAGGTGCCATCTTGCAAGATGTCATGAAACGGTCCTCAGGCACTCGATACAATATGTGTTGTAACACCAACAAAAGTGATGGACCATGAAATCGGCAACAAGAGGGACTTAATGAGGCAAGATGCAACAAGTGAACCCATTTAAGGAAAATAACTAAAATAGAGCAACTTTGTTGAACTAGGCACCTTAGGCAAAATTGTTTGCTAGACATTACCAAGGAAAGAATAAGGAATCCATGAACATCACTACTAATAGGCACTAAAAAAGAAGATAGCAATCAGGAGAGTGATGTTAGAGCACACCAGGTGAAGTAGAGAGGTAGATTTATGGTTGAGAAGTATAGGGGTACACAACATTCTCTGATCTTGTAGAGATTTCATCTTCATGAATCTTCTTTACTTTGATCATTAACCGTTGATTGACAAGATCCAAAACACCAATGACCAACCCCTTTAGAGAATAAATATAGACCCAAAGATTAATTAAAACCACTTCTACCTTCCTATTATCCCATTGAAAGTAACTTGAAACCTAAGTTGCATGATACGTGGAAACGGGTACGAGTTTCCAAAATGGGTACGGGTATGAAACGTGACCCCCCCAAATTTTGGAAACGAGGAAACGCGATATATATATATATATATATATATATATATATATATATATATATATATATATATATATATATATATATATTAGGTCATTTAAGAAATATGTGCAATCATAAAGCATACATAATACATTATGATTAAATTGTCCTATGTCAATGCATAAACTATAAGTCTCTAAATTTACATCACATTTACTCATGAATGATCACATAATGAAAACATCAATATACAAAATCAACCTTTATTATATATATGAGGTTGCAAGTACAATAAAGACAATGAGGTTGCAAGTACTATAAAGACTAAACACTGGTAGCCTTCAAAAAATATCACATCTCCACAAGTAGCGAGTTACACTAGGCTAAGTCGAGCTCTCTAAAGGAGGTTGAAATCCACAAGTGATGATGAAAAATGAGAATAGAGTAATCCTCTATTTATATGAGGTCAATCACAGCCATTAATTCATCTAAAAGTCCTATAACAAGTTTAATTTTGAGTAAACATGAAGTAAATGGGTTACAAGCCAACCCAATAGCTCAATATAATGAAATAAGCCAATAATTTCCCACACATGTGAACCAAAAATCCTCTCCAAGCATGATGTCATGCCCTTTTAGGGCTAGTAAGGATCCAAAAGTGCATAATGAGGGCTAGATGCACATCCAATAATTGTAATCAACCTTGAATTGAGGAAGAAAAACCAAATATAGTAGTGGTCCTTCTAAAGAAAGGAAAACTCCAAAGTATTTTGGCACTACTTGGAAAACTTGGATTGAAGTAGCATGTCCATAACTATTCCATACTTAACAACTCTCTTCATTCCCTTTATCTCATATCCATTTGTTGTGTTAATTTTCATTGGTTCATTGGGATATGGCACTCATACATCCACATCCTTGTGTTAGGGCCAGAAAACTTGGCCCCGAAGGTTGATGCAGCTCTAAGAAAGATAAAACATAAGATGACCACAACAAAAGAAAAAGAAAAGTTAAAATGCAAAAGATGGCCAATACAAAATTAATGCGTGGGCAAAATCCTAGCATGAGCTCTACCCCCCTTGTTAGCCATCACCTGGTTCCTGAGCACTAGATGGTCCATCTCATCATAAGGAACCCTTGCATGTCCCAACCTTGATGAGCACGAAACCGATTCATTCTTAAGGGGTAAATAAATGCTATATCATAAAAAGCAAGCTTGTACACCTGAGCTACACTCCATATCAAAGCAGTATCAAAAGGAGGTACAAGGTGCACCAAACGAGTGGAAAACGTAGGACAAGGAAAGGGGTAACTCATGCCTCCAGGGTTATTCACTCCACACATCTATACACTCAAGATGTGGACCTACATCAGTTGGTCCCATAGCCATGGCACTAGCCATGAAGTCTTTCCCTTTCATTGCCATTATTATAAGTAACACTTATGAATTGAAGCGCTCACCTTGAAAATAACACCTAATAGGGTTGATTAGCTAGCCACCTCTAACAAGGTAGGGAACAATTTTACAGGACATGGACTAGTTGGATATTTGAAGGTGATCCAGGTTTGAAGTCTTATTATGCCCCTAACATTTAAGTATGGTCCACTATGATGCATCTATGGTCATTGTCTCTAATGGGTGGTTGCTTTCATTTGAGTTTGAAATGGTTTTGTCAGGTGGTTTTTCATAGAGCAACAAAGGCATCTAGGGCATATTCATTCCATGCCTACTGCACATGATGCCAAGGTTGTACTACACTTATGGAGAGCAATGATGACTTTGTAGATGTAGCGTCGCCCTTCCACAATAGAGTTTTGGACACTTTGATGATCCTAATAATTGATTGATACCTTTGAGTGCCAATGGACGCTGAAACGTTGCACTCACTTTGCTTAGCATTGGAGATTCTTAATGATGTACCCACTGAATCTAACATGCCCCCAGGTTGGCCTTGACATTGATGGGCATGCCTTGATCTGGAGTCCAGATGATGATCATCCCTAGGATTATTAGGGAGGGCTTGTACAACTTGCACCATATTGTCTTGATGGCACCCAATGTTGGCTTTTTAACACATGGAGATGTTTTGAGGAGTGATTTGAGGAATCTTTCTCAATTCATGGTTGATTACAATTGTTGGATGTGCATCTAGCCCTAAAAGGGCATGACATCATGCTTGGAGAGGATTTTTGGTTCACATGTGTGGGAAATTAATGGCTTGTTTCATTATATTGAGCTATTGGGTTGGCTTGTAAGTTGTAACCCATTTACTTCATGTTTAGTCAAAATTAAACTTGTTATAGGACTTTTAGATGAATTAATGGCTATGATTGACTTCATATAAATAGAGGATTACTCTATTCTCATTTTTCATCATCACTTCTGGATTTCGACCTCCTTTAGAGAGCTCGATTTAGGCTAGTGTAACTCGTTACTTGTGGAGATGCGATATTTTTTGAACTATTGCTATTGGAGAATGATTTGTGTCTTCGAGATGTCTTTTTTGGATTGAAAGAAGGTTATTTCTTGGAAAAATTATAAGTTGAATTGCAGATTTTTAATGTTTTTTTTTCATGTAATGAATGTATGCTAGAGTTTTTCTCTTGTTCCATGTCTAAATAGATATCTTTATTGGAAAATCTTGCTTGATCATTGCATGTTAAATTTATTTTCCTTGAATGCCACAGAGGACCTCCTAGAAAGCTTTCCTCTACTTAATTTCTCCCCTCATAAAAAGATAGCAAGGGTTTATCAAGTGAAAACTAGGGTTTCCCACTTACTCCAAGCATAAATTTAATTTCCCTTAAATTTAGCCCTAAAGGTTCCATCACCCAAGTAGGGAAAGGCATTGGGAATCCTTGTGGTGGTAAAAAATGACAAAAAAATTATTGTTCTTTCTTTGTCATTTTCCAAAGCTCTTTAAGGCAAGCTATGAGGGCTAGAACATAGGGTTGAGTTCAATTAGGGCAAGTTTTAGATGGATGTTGGGGCTCCATAACTTGAATTCACCTTGATTGATCCTTTATAGACAAAATCTAACATTTTTCATGGTTGGATTTGCCCTCATAGAGCTGATGTCATCTTCCCTCAGCAATTTTTGCTCTAAATAAACCCTAACTTTGGCTAAGGCTTCAACTCGTGGCTTAACTTGAAGGTCTGCTCTGTCATTTGTTGATTACATCCTTTGCAAACCTTTTCATAGTGCTTGTATGCCTTGGCACTCCTTTATTGATCTACATATTGAAACCCTAGGTTTCAAGTGCCTCTTTGAGGCTTTATATGTGGTACACTAATCCTGCACATAGAGAATTGTGCCTGGGTCTATTAAAGAAGTACCTTGCGTAGCCTTTGATTCATAGCACCTTAAGCCATTCAACTTAGTATATTGTTTAGGTGAAAACTAGGAAGCCTCTGGTGTGTTGAAATTCCACTAAAGAGCAGGAGGAGGATTGCTGAGGTGATAGCGACAATCCACCTCATTGTTGTATCTAGTTCTGGTCCTTGCCTTGTGAGATATCTCACAAGGCATGCTAGATTTTGAAGCAACAACGTCATAATAGTTAGAAGGGGCTTGAGTAATATTTAGTGAGTTTGTTGCACAACCAATTTCCTTTCCTATTAAGTTTTCTATGTTTTTGAATATTGAATTTCCCTCCCATAATGAGTTTGCTAAGCATTTGAATATTGACTAGGGAATCATTATGTATCACTAACTATTTAACCTTTAGGTCATGGGTGAGTTTAAGCCCTTGTAGATAGGCCTTATTGTTGGTAGCAATGCAATATTCTTTGAGAAACATGCAAATTGATGCCCCCATAGGACACCTCTAATCCTTGCATGGGTTGGGTTACACTTGGACGCCTCATCAAATTTAAGCTAGAGGAAAAGAAGAGGTAGAAAAGACCAAATCATTGGGGAGATGAAATAGCTAAAGTCCCTCCTCGAGGATGTTAGAAATCAGAAGCAACAATATCCCAAAAGACAAACTTATCCAAATCTGATTGCCCCTCTCTAGATGAATCAAGGGAAACCTAGGTGTTATGGCAATGAAGAGCCACCACTCTCAATTCAGTGGCCTTTGTTTGCCGTTTAGTGATGGATGTTATCCTCGCAAGGAGGCTTCCCTAAAGATGTCACCCAACAAGATTTTCAACAAACAAGGGCTCAGGGGTGATATAAGGTCTAATAGTTATGCAGGAAGGTACTAGCAGGGCCTTGATGGCTGAGATAAGTGATTCAAGAAATCAAGTACGCTTTCAACAAACCCCAGTGCACTAGAAGAGGGCTGCTATAAAATAGGGTTTTATGGTATTCAAGTTTACAACATGTGAAAACTTATAGTGGCCAGGGAATAGCCTCTAAAAGTATTAAAGGCTATCAAGGTGTATGCCAGGGAAAAGGAAACTTCTGAAGTTTTCAATGGTTGAAGATGCATAAAACAACAATAGAATCTTGGACACCTATCCTAATTTGGGGATAAAAATGCAATTGATGCTAGATTTTCCCTTTCCAATTTACTAGATGCAAACTTTTACCAATAGAATAATGACATATAAATGCAAACTTACCACACGATGCAAATTTAAACCAAACCCTAATGCTAGCTACCAAGAATTAAGAAACGAAGTAGAAATTTAAGATGATCACCACAACTAGACTAGTGCCTTCTCTCAAGGTAATCGATTGAATTAGGGAAAGGTTTATGATAGAGGGCCTTGGATGAAGAGGGGGGAAGATTACATTTCTTTCCTTAGTAACACTAGCGACATCTCTATATGGGAGATTTAAAGTCAAAGGATGCATGAACCAAGTTCCTTTGATGGGAGAGAGCACTGACCAGAGCATTTAGGTGGAGAGCTCTGATGTAAAGCTACATGTGGGCAATCATAGGGCTGCTGGCTGGCTGGCTGGCAAATAAAGAGAAAAAATTTCTCCTACTAGTTACCCACTTTTAGTGGGCAACAGGTCTCAATAACTTTCTGTTAAATTTGGACAACTAGGTCCAAACTCCATCTTGTGATGCTCAGATGAATATTCCAATATTTGTATTGGATTCCTCTTTCGGAGAGGTGTAAAATCAATATAAAATTGATTTTAATCTGATGAGCAGAACATTTATTTTGAATTTATTATTTATAATAAATATAAGTGCAGGTCAGCCTTAAGGTTTTACACCCCCAACAGATGTGTCACACACCTCAATGATGGATATAAATACAGTCAACGTTGGAGAGCATTTCACTCACTCAACATCACACATCTTCTCCTCTGATTATCTACGAGCATCTGAGAAGCAGTTTCATCTCCCACGTGAGAAGAAGGACGAAATCTACTGCAGCAAAAGGACGAAATTTACTGCAGCAAATTTTCTGCAATTAGGGTTTCTAGGCAAGTTTGACCAGCGTTGACTTTGGTCAACACATGGTTCGAATTCGCTGAAATTTTGTGGAGAGTTCGATTTTTGAAGGCCGTACTCGTTGGCACAAAAAATCGAGGTTAAAAGGTTGACCGAAGTTGGAGCTGCATTGACTTTATTGCTGCTGCCCTGCGTTGACTTTTTCTGGATTGCGTTGACTTTTTTGGGGTTGACTGGATGATTGATTTGAGGACTGTTGTGACACATTCTGGGTTGGCCAACCAAGAAGACTTCGCTGGTTGAAGTATCTTGCTGACCGCCGTAACGCACCAACACATTCTCCTGTTTCTGGTTTGTCTTCTATAGATCCACTGGTATGTTCTATCAGCATTTTACTTAACTATTTATGTGATTGCTGTTATAAAAGTAAAATTGCATCAAGCATAGAACATCTACAAAAATTTACATGGTATCGAAGCTGAGGTGAAGACAAGCCCTAACTTATAACAATCACCAATTGAGAAAAATGAGTTCCACAAGTTATGGCTTCAAGGAGGATGACAAGCTAACTGGAAGGGATGACTTCCATGCTTGGAAGATGATATTAGATCTCAAATTAGAAGACCATGATCTCATGGACTATGTACTAGGTAAGATACAAGAACCTCCATCCACTGCTACTGCTGCTGCTAAAACCAAGTATAAGAAGGGGGAGATCAAAGCAAAGCTAATGATCAGGGAATCCATACATAAAACTCTGGTTGCCTACATATCTGAGCTAGGCACATCCAAGGAGATGTATGATAAGCTGATACAAATGTTCAAAGTAAACAATGCAAACCAAGTGCTATTCTTCAAGAATCAATTGAAGAATCTGAAGAAAGGCAGGGATGAGTCTGTCCAAACATACTTTCTGAAATTGACCGAGATCATAAACAATCTGCTGGCTATTGGGGAGACAATAGCCGATCCCAATAGCCGATCGTGAGATGGTACTCACCGCACTTGGAGGGCTCCCATATGAATGGCAAGTATTCAACACTACCATTCTCAATAATAGTACAATTCCTAACTTTGACGAGCTATTGTCAAGATGCATGCAAGAAGAGACAAGAATGAAGGAATACGAAAATGACAGAAATGCTGCCTACGCTGCTCATTCTAGAAAGAAGAACTCTGGTGGTCCTAAGAACAAAGGAAGAGCAAGGGCCCAAGGAAAGAAGGGCAAGTGTTTCACTTGTCATAGGCCTGGTCACTATGCTAGAGAATGTCCTTTCAAGAAGGATTCTCTCGATAGTGATGACAACAACAACAACCGGAGGAATGGAAATCAAAGAAACAACAGGTCCAAAGGAAAGAGGAAGGCTCCCTCTGGCAGAAACAATCAACCTTTCAAAAGGTCTAGAAACTCTAGGTATGAGGAGTCAAATGTTGTTGATAAAAGAAATGAATACATTCTTGTATCTGCCCTCTCTGCTGCATCCCCGCCCGACACTATGGATGTCTGGCTGATAGATAATGGTGCCTCAAGACACATCACTGGGTTCAAGGAAGCACTCTCTGACATGGTTGAGAAGGATACTAATCTGGAAATTATCCTTGGAGATAATGCCACATATCCCGTGAAAGGGACAGGGACTGTGACCCTCTACTTGTCTCAAGGACAAGTCCTACATTTGCAGGATGTACTCTATGTACCAAAATTGAAGAAGAACCTTGTGTTTATATCAGCCATGGAAGACAAAGGCTTCAATGTGGCATTCACTGATGGAAAGGTGTGCATGTGGAAGAAGAATCTCAAGGAAGCTATCGTGATTGGTTTTAGAGTTGGAACACTCTACCAGGTTGAAGGAAGTCCACTAGGAGCTATGACATGTGATACTATCCGACAAATTGAACTATGGCACCGGAGGTTTGGACACCTTCATTACAAGGCCCTTCCCGAAGCAAGGAAGGTGGTGACAGGGATACCCGATTTTGGAAATAATCATGAAGGTGCATGTAAGGGTTGTGCCGAAGGAAAGCATACAAGGGGACCTTTCCCCTCAAGTGTCACAAAGACATCTGATATTTTGCAACTAGTCCATTCTGATCTATCTGGTATGCTGCCCGTGACATCCCTGGGAGGATGTTCTTACTATATGACATTCACTGATGACTTCACCCGCAAAACCGGGATATATTTCTTGAAAAAGAAGGATGAGGCTTTCATGTGGTTTCGTACCTTCAAAGCCTTGGTGGAAAATATGACAGGGAAGAAGATCAAGATTTTGAGGACCGACAATGGCACTGAATATGAGTCAAATGAGTTTAAGGACTTTTGCAGAGAAGCTGGCATTAAGAGGGAGACTACTACTACCTATACTCCCGAGCAGAATGGCGTTGCTGAACGAAAGAACAAGACCATTGTGGAAGCTGCCCGTGCCATGCTATGTGACCAGGGTCCACCGAAGTTTCTGTGGGGAGAAGCTGCGAATACTGCTGTATACATTCAAAACCGATGCCCTCATTCCGCTCTGGACTCCAAAACTCCCGAAGAGGTTTTCACTGGTAAGAAACTTGACGTCTCACATTTTAGAATTTTGGATGTCGTGTTTATTTTCATGTGCCAAAAGAAAAGAGAAGTAAGCTAAATGCTTCTGGGAAGAAAGGAATGTTTGTGGGCTACAACGAAACTTCTAAGGCCTATAGAGTCTATGTACCTGGTCAAAGGGAAGTAGAGATATGCCATGATGTCACTTTTGACGAAGATGCTTCCCTGAAGAAAGTAGTAGATCTTTCGAGATTTGAGGAAAATCATGAAGCAAGGCCTGGAAATCAAGAAGAACCGCGGGATGAGACAATGCCTGATGCTGAAGGACCAATGGACCCAATCGATCCATCTCCTTCACTAAGAAAGAGACCATCATGGCTCAGGGACACTCTCGAAGATGCTGAGGGACATGCTGCCCCGAGGGGGACATTCCGAGAAAGCAAGAAGCCGTGTAGATACCAAGGGTATCTAGCTGCCATGAGTACTATTGTACAATTTGAACCTGGATCTTTTGAGGAAGCCGTAAAGCATCAAGTTTGGAAGGATGCTATGCACGAAGAATATGAGTCCATAATGAAGAATGATGTCTGGGATGTGGTTCCAAGACCGAAGGACAAATCAGTTGTCACTAAGAAATGGCTCTACAAGATCAAGCATGGATATGATGGAAGTGCTGAAAAGTTCAAGGCAAGATTTGTTGCCCGTGGCTTCTCTCAAAAGGAAGGAATAGATTATGATGACATATTTGCACCTGTGGCACGATATACCACCATTCGATCAATCATAGCCCTTGATGCTACGCAAGGATGGACTCTTCATCAGATGGATGTCAAGACCGCTTTTCTGCATGGTGCAATAAAAGAAGAGGTGTATGTAGAACAACCTCTGGGCTTTGAAGTGCAGGATCGGGACACTCATGTCTGCAGGTTGAAGAAAGCCCTCTATGGGTTGAAGCAAGCACCCAGGGCTTGGTACGAGAGGATAGATAGCTACTTGATGAAGCTGGGCTTCACTCGAAGTAACGCTGATCCGAACCTTTACTTCAAGTTTGTCCAGGGGAAGCCTCTCATTTTGGTGCTGTATGTGGATGACCTCTTCCTGACAGGCGCTGACCCTCTCATTCATCAATGCAAGAGGGAGCTCGCTGCTGAGTTCGAGATGAAGGACGTAGGACTGATGCACTACTTCCTAGGCCTGGAGGTCTGGCAGAAACTTGGAGAGATTTTCCTTTCTTAAGGAAAATACATTGTGAAACTTCTGGAAAGATTTGGTATGGTGGACTGTAAGTTCGTGTCAACACCAATGGAACTCAACTTCAAGAAGTTGAGTGGCAGCGCTGCTGGGCCTGTATTGGCTAATCCTACTGAGTATCGTCAACTCGTAGGGGCCCTGATGTTCTTAGTGAACACCCGTCCAGATATATGTTTTGCAATGAACACTTTGAGTCAACAGATGGTTGAACCTCATCACTTTCACTGGGTTGGTGCCAGGAATCTTCTGAGATACCTTCGGGGCACGATAAACCATGGGCTGAGATACACTGCCGAGAGCGTGACACTCCGTGGATATACTGATGCCGATTGGGCTGGCAGTGTGGTGGATCGTAAGAGCACATCGGGATGTTGCTTCAATCTTGGTTCTGCTTCGATTTCATGGATGAGCAGGAAGCAGAAGTCGATGGCTTTGAGCACCGCTGAGGCCGAATACATTGTAGCGAGTATGGCCTGTTGTGAAGCAGTTTGGTTGCGAAAGCTCTTTAGTGAGCTGTTTGGACATGTGCTAGATACCACCGTGATACTCTGTGATAACCAGAGTGGGATTCGCTTGACTGAGAATCCTGTGTTCCACGACCGATCCAAGCATATTGATATTAGGTACCATTTCATCCGGGATATGGTACAGCGAGGCGCCGTAAGGCTTGATCATATAGGAATTGATGAGCAGGTCGCGGATATTCTCACTAAGCCCTTGGGGAAGGTCAAGTTCCTAACCTTCCGTGAGAGACTTGGTATCGTGGAACGACCCTATGATGTGGGTCCTGTTGGACGATGAGCTCGAGGAGCTCTGGGGGGCTTTGGGGACAACTTCTCGGAGCTATGAGCAACCACAAGGCTAGGCTTGCCAAACCTTGTTGGTGTGCTTGGACCCCACCGTTGTGATTATTGAGTTGGTTCACCTCTCATTATCTGTGCCCCGTATGCATCCTACCCAAACCTTGTTGGTGTGCTTGGACCCCACCATTGTGATTATTGAGTTGGTTCACCTCTCATTATCTGTGCCCCGTATGCATCCTACCCATTGAGTTCAGGGCTCATGGGAAGTACCTCTCATTTGGCCAATGAGGTGGGAAAAGCTAGAGACTAATAGCAAAGACTGATGGACGCATCAGAGATTGCCGTACTCTCTATCTAGGATGGCACGGTCCAACCACTTGATCTGGGATCAAGTCTAGTGAGGTCTCGGACCTCCGCCTGACTTCGGGTAAGATGAACCAACTTCGGGTTGGTTGGAGACTCTTTGTGAGTCCGATAGAGGTATTGACCTCTAGGCTGAATCTGTCAGCTGGGAATGATGTCTTTGTGACTGACCCACTTTTGTTTTGAAATAAAGAGGCCAGCAAAGCAAGTTACGGCGGGATGACGCACGATGTTTGATTGCACTGGTGGATGGAGTTCTCCCTAGTTGAGAGGGAGTGTTAAATTTGGACAACTAGGTCCAAACTCCATCTTGTGATGCTCGGATGAAGATTCCAATATTTGTATTGGATTCCTCTTTCGGAGAGGTGTAAAATCGATATAAAATTGATTTTAATCTGATGAGCAGAACATTTATTTTGAATTTATTATTTATAATAAATATAAGTGCAGGTCGGCCTTAAGGTTTTACACCCCCAACAGATATGTCACACACCTCAATGATGGATATAAATACAGTCAACGTTGGAGAGCATTTCACTTAGTCAACATCACATATCTTCTCCTCTAATTATCTACGAGCATCTGAGAAGCAGTTTCATCTCCCATGTGAGAAGAAGGACGAAATCTACTGCAGCAAAAGGACAAAATTTACCGCAACAAATTTTCTGCAATTAGGGTTTCTGGGCAAGTTTGACCAGTGTTGACTTTGGTCAACGCATGGTCCGAATTGGCTGAAATTTTGCGGAGAGTTCGATTTTTGAAGGCCGTACTCATTGGCACAAAAATCGAGGTCAAAAGGTTGACCGAAGTTGGAGCTGCGTTGACTTTATTGTTGCTGCACTGCGTTGACTTTTTCTGGACTGCGTTGACTTTTATGGGGTTGACTGGATGATTGATTTGAGGACTGTTGTGACACATTCTGGGTTGGCCGGCCAAGAAGACTTTGCTGGTTGAAGCATCCTGTTGACCGTCGTAACGCACCAACACATTCTCCTGTTTCTGGTTTGTCTTCTATAGATCCACTGGTATGTTCTATCAGCATTTTACTTAACTATTTATGTGATTGCTGTTATAAAAGTAAAATTGCATCAAGCATAGAACATCTACAAAAATTTACACTTTTTTATTGCTACATATTTTTCAATGTCTTGTTTTGTGGCTTCTCCTCTCTGTTAGTCTTTGGAGAAGGGGCCAATTCCATTCTTACCATTGCACAATTGATGGAACCATGCATTTACTTGATGTAATCAAATGAAACTTTCTTTCAAAATCTTTTCCATCTCGAGGGAAACTGTTGCCAAAAACAAATTATTTTGCATTTGCTTTTTGTTAGTCACAAGTCCAAAGAATTCTTGACAAAATTACTTGTAGCTTGTTCACTGACAATGTTGAATAATTAAATCTAATATCACCTTTTTGAAATGCTGCCAGTTCTAGAAAATCTTGGTCTTTCCTAGAGTTATCATTAAACTTGCCTTTGCCACCTATTAATTATTGTTCAATGTTTGTTGTTTATGGAAGAATGGTTATTTTAATTTTTACGTCATCAACACATTAGGGTATGTGTCTTCTTTAATCTTGTTGAAATATAAGAAAAATGCCACTTGACACTGAATTAGTTTCATTGATGGATTGTCAAATATTCACTCCAATGTTTAATGATCGCCATCAAGCGTTAGCTCAATTGCAGAATTTAAAAACACTATAGAATAGGTTATTTTATTCATTTTATCTTAAAATTATTTAGTTAGTTAACAGTTTATGGAAGACTATTTTAGATGGATTAGTATTAGTAATTTGGTATGTCCACATTATGATTAAATATATTAAATCCCGATCTTAGGATTTTATGGATATTCTTTCAGATGACTGTAATCTTATACGATTCCATACTCCTCCAACCCAACACAAACACTTTCTCAAGAGATGTATGAATTTCACAGTTACTAGGGATGGTGGGTGTGCAAGGGGGGATGGCAATGGGGTGGCAGTTTTGGTATTTGAATTTGTTGGGAGTGGGCAGAACATATGGAATTAAATTTGTTAAATTTGGACAACTAGGTCCAAACTCCATCTTGTGATGCTCAGATGAAGATTCCAATATTTGTATTGGATTCCTCTTTCAGAGAGGTGTAAAATCGATCTAAAATTGATTTTAATTTGATGAGCAGAACATTTATTTTGAATTTATTATTTATAATAAATTTAAGTGCATGTCGGCCTTAAGGTTTTTACCCCCAGCAGATATGTCACACACCTCTCATGATTGGTATTTATAGGGTCAACGTTGGAGCATTTTTCCACTCATCTCATCACACATCTCCTCCTCTTATACGAGCATCTGAGAAGCAGGTTCATCTCACACGTGGGAAAGAAGGTCGAAGTTTACCACAGCAAGAAGGTCAAAGTTTACTGCAGCAAGAAGGACGAAATTCCAGTGTTACACGGGGTCTCGCCCCCCCACCTAGGGGTCTAGATTCCTTGCCCCCTCGCGCTCCGGGGTCTTGGGGACTTGTAGGGGACGTTTCCCTCACGCCCCCGCACACCCCCTTTCACGCCCCCTCACACCCCCCTTCACACCCCCTCGCGTCCCCTCACCGCCCCTTTTAGTTTATGGTTTCGTGTTAAAAGTTGATGTGCCACTTAGCATATTTGAGAATCCAAGTGATTCTGATTCAGATGGTGACATGGTTGATCCTGATATATTCGTGCAGAAGTTGGATGCAGAGACTAGTGGGGCATTAACTTGAGCATTTATGCTCATTTATCAGTATGATGATATCATTTGATATTCATATGCTATGTTTTATGTTTTATGTTTCAGACATAACTTATTTGCGTTTAAGTTTTATGTTTCGGACTTGAGTTGTAAACTTCAGTTTAAACTCTATTTTGAATCTTGATATAATATGTCATATGATATCTTAAACTTTATTTTCATTGTACATTGTTAGTAGTTACATTAATGATTATATAGTTACAAACTCACAAACTTACATGCATGATTGTATGATGTATGTTTTAACTTTTAACTTTAAATTAGTTTCAATTATATGATTCATCATTCATCGATTTGTAATTTTATCATTTATGATTTATATTTCATGATGCAAGTGTATGATGACTGTATATACATTCCTTGCAAAAATATAGTTACATTATAAATATTAAATTTTATAATTTTTATGACCCCGACGTCCCCCCACGTTTCCTGAAAATTGGTAGGGAGCTTTTGCATAGGCCGCTCCCGTGCCCCCTCGCTCCCACCTCCAGGGGACTTGGTGGAACATTGCGAAATTCACTGCAGCCAGAACTCTGCAGTTAGGGTTTCTGGAGATGTTTGACCAACGTTGACTTTGGTCAATGCATGGTCCGATTGGGCTGAATTTTGGAGGAGACTTCGATCTAAGGAGGCCATACTCTTTGGCACAGAAATAAAGGTCAAAAGTTGACCAGAAGTTGAGCTGCGTTGACTTTTAGTACTGTTGCCATGTGTTGACTTTTATGAGGTTGACTTTTGAGTTGACCGTGTGACTGTTTTGAGGACTGTTGTGACACATGCTGGGTTGGCTGACCGTGAAGTCTTTGTTGGTTGAAGCATCCTGTTGACTGCCGTAATGCACTATCACCTTTATCTATATCTGACTTGTCTTCTAAAGGATCACTGGTATGTTCTATCTGCATTTTACTTGTAAATTCATGTGATTGCTGTTGATAAAAGTAAAACTTGCATCAAGCATAGAACATCTACATAAATTTACATGGTATCAGAGCTGAGGTAAAGACAAGCCCTAACTTATAGCAATCACCAAAAGAGAAAAATGGGTTCCACAAGTTATGGCTTCAAGGAGGATGACAAGCTGACTGGAAGGGATGAATTCCATGCTTGGAAGATGATATTAGATCTCAAATTAGAAGACCATGATCTCATGGACTATGTACTGGGTAAGATACAAGAAACTCCATCCACTGCTACTGCTGCTGCCAAAACCAAGTATAAGAAGGGGGAGATCAAAGCAAAGCTAATGATCAGGGAATCCATACATAAAAGTATGGTTGCCTACATATCTGAGCTAAGCACATCCAAAGAGATGTATGATAAGCTGATACAAATGTTCAAAGTAAACAATGCAAACCAGTTGCTATTCTTCAAGAATCAATTGAAGAATTTGAAGAAAGGCAGGGATGAGTCTGTCCAAACATACTTTCTGAAACTGACCGAGATTAGGAACAATCTGCTGGCTATTGGGGAGACAATAGCTGATTGTGAGATGGTACTCACCGCACTTGGAGGGCTCCCATATGAATGGCAAGTATTCAACACTACCATTCTCAATAATAATACAATTCCTAACTTTGATGAGCTACTATCAAGATACATGCAAGAAGAGACAAGAATGAAGGAATGCGAAAATGACAGAAATGTTGCCTACGCTACTCATTCTAGAAAGAAGAACTCTGGTGGTTCAAAGAACAAAGGAAGAGTAGGGGCCCAAGGAAAGAAGGGAAGGTGTTTCACTTGTCATAGGCCAGGTCATCATGCTAGAGAATGTTCTTTCAAGAAGGATTCTCCCGATAGTGATGACAACAACAACCGAAGGAATGGAAATCAAAGAAACAACAGGTCCAAAGGAAAGAGGAAGGCTCCCTCTGGCGGAAACAATCAACCTTTCAAAAGGTCTAGAAACTCCAGGTATGAGGAGTCAAATGTTGTTGATAAAAGAAATGAATACATTCTTGTATCTTCCCTCTCTGCTGCATCCCCGCCCGACACTATGGATGTCTGGCTAATAGATAGTAGTGCCTCAAGACACATCAGTGGGTTCAAGGAAGCACTCTTTGACATGGTTGAGAAGGATACTAATCTGGAAATTATCCTCGGAGGTAATGCCACATATCCAGTGAATGGGACAGGGACTGTGACCCTCCACTTGTCTCAAGGACAAGTCCTACATTTGCAGGATGTACTCTATGTACCAAAATTGAAGAAGAACCTTGTGTCTATATCAGCCATGGAAGACAAAGGTTTCAATGTGGGCATTCACTGATGGAAAGGTGCGCATGTGGAAGAAGAATCTCAAGGAAGCTATTGTGATTGGTTTTAGAGTTGGAACACTCTACCGAGTTGAAGGAAGTCCACTGGGAGCTATCACATGTGATATTATCCGACAAACTGAACTATGGCACCGGAGGTTTGGACACCTTCATTACAAGGCCCTTCCCGAAGCAAGGAAGGTGGTGACAGGGATGCCCGAATTTGGCAATAATCATGAAGGTGTATGTAAGTGTTGTGCCGAAGGAAAGCATACAAGGGGACCTTTCCCCTCAAGTGTCACAAAGACATCTGATATTTTGCAACTAGTCCATTCTGATCTATCTGGTATGCTACCCGTAACATCCGTGGGAGGATGTTCTTACTATATGACATTCAGTGATGACTTCTCCCGCAAAACCTGGATATACTTCTTGAAGAAGAAGGATGAGGCTTTCATGTGGTTCCATACCTTCAAAGCCTTGGTGGAAAATATGACAGGGAAGAAGATCAAGACTTTGAGGACCGACAATGGCACTGAATATGAGTCAAATGAGTTCAATGATTTTTGCAGAGAAGCTGGCATTAAGAGGGAGACCACTACTGCGTATACTCCTGAGTAGAATGGCGTTGCTGAACGAAAGAACAGGACCATTGTGGAAGCTGCCCGTGCCATGCTATGTGACCAGGGTCTATCGAAGTTTCTATGGGGAGAAGCTGCGAATACTGCTGTATACATTCAAAACCGATGCCCTCATTCCGCTCTGGACTCCAAAACTCCCGAAGAGGTTTTCACTGGTAAGAAATCTGACATCTCACATTTTAGAGTTTTTGGATGTCGTGTTTATTTTCATGTGCCAAAAGAAAAGTGAAGTAAGCTAGATGCTTCTGGGAAGAAAGGAATATTTGTGGGCTACAACGAAACTTCTAAAGCCTATAGAGTCTATGTACCTGGTCAAAGGGAAGTAGAGATATGCCATGATGTCACTTTTGACGAAGATGCTTCCCTGAAGAAAGTAGTAGATCTTCCGAGATTTTAGGAAAATTATGAAGCAAGGCCTGGAAATCAAGAAGAACTGCAGGATGAGACAATGCCTGATGCTGAAGGACCAATGGACCCAATCGATCCATCTCCTTCACTGAGAAAGAGACCATCATGGCTCAGGGACACTCTCGAAGATGCTGAGGGACATGCTGCCCCGAGGGGGACATTTCGAGAAAGCAAGAAGCCGTGTAGATACCAAGGGTATCTGGCTGCCATGAGTACTATTGTACAATCTGAACCTGGATCTTTTGAGGAAGCCGTAAAGCATCAAGTCTGGAAGGATGCTATGCACGAAGAATATGAGTCCATAATGAAGAATGATGTCTGGGATGTGGTTCCAAGACCGAAGGACAAATCAGTTGCCGCCGCGAAATGGCTCTACAAGATCAAGCATGGATCTGATGGAAGTGCTGAAAAGTTCAAGGCAAGATTTGTTGCCCGTGGCTTTTCTCAAAAGGAAGGAATAGACTATGATGACATATTTGCACATGTGGCACGATATACCACCATTCGATCAATCATAGCCCTTGCTGCTACGCAAGGATGGAGTCTTTATCAGATGGATGTCAAGACCGCTTTTCTGCATGGTGCAATAAAGGAAGAGGTGTATGTAGAACAACCTCTGGGGTTTGAAGTCTAGGATCGGGACACCCATGTCTGCAGGTTGAAGAAAGCCCTCTATGGGTTGAAGCAAGCACTTAGAGCTTGGTGCGAGAGGATAGATAGCTACTTGATGAAGCTGGGCTTCACTCGAAGTAATGCTGTTCCGAACCTTTACTTCAAGGTTGTCCAGGGGAAGCCTCTCATTCTGGTTTTGTATGTGGACGACCTCTTCCTGACAGGTGCTGACCCTCTCATTCATCAATGCAAGAGGGAGCTCGCTGCTAAGTTTGAGATGAAGGACCTAGGACTGATGCACTATTTCCTAGGCCTGGAGGTCTGGCAGAGACCTGGCGAGATTTTCCTTTCTCAAGGAAAATACATTGTGAAGCTTCTGGAAAGATTTGGTATGGTGGACTGCAAGTCCGTGTCAACACCAATGGAACTCAACTTCAAGAAGTTGAGTGGCAACGCTGCTGGGCCTGTATTGTCAAATCCTACTGAGTATCGTCAACTCATAGGGGCCCTGATGTTCTTAGTGAACACCCGTCTAGATATATGTTTTGCAGTGAACACTTTGAGTCAACAGATGGTTGAGCCTCATCACTTTCACTGGGTTGGTGCCAGGAATCTTCTGAGATACCTTCGAGGCACGATAAACCATGGGCTGAGATACACTGCCGGGAGCGTGACACTCCTTGGATATACTGATGCCGATTGGGCTGGCAGTGTGGTGGATCGTAAGAGCACATCGGGATGCTGCTTCAATCTTGGTTCTGCTTCGATCTCATGGATGAGCGGGAAGCAGAAGTCGGTGGCTTTGAGCACCGCGGAGGCCGAATACATTGCTGCTAGTATGGCCTGTTGTGAAGCAGTTTGGTTGCGGAAGCTCTTTAGTGAGCTGTTTGGACATGTGCTAGATACCACTGTGATACTCTGTGATAATCAGAGTGGGATTCGTATGACTGAGAATCCGGTGTTCCACGACCGATCCAAGCATATTGATATCAGGTACCACTTTATCCGGGATATGGTACAGCGAGGCGCCGTAAGGCTCGATCATATAGGAACTGATGAGCAGGTCGCGGATATTCTCACTAAGCCCCTGGGGAAGGTCAAGTTCCTAACCTTCCGTGAGAGACTTGGTATCGTGGAACGACCCTATGATGTGGGTCTTGTTGGACGATGAGCTCGAGGAGCTCTGGGGGGCTTTGGGGACAGCTTCTCGAAGCTATGAGCAACCACAAGGCTAGGCTTGCCAAACCTTGTTGGTGTGCTTGGACCCCACCGTTGTGATTATTGAGTTGGTTCACCTCTCATTATTTGTGCCCCATATGCATCCTACCCATTGAGTTCAGGGCTCATGGGAAGTACCTCTCATTTGGCCAATGAGGTGGGAAAAGCTAGAGACTAGTAGCAAAGACTGATGGACACATCAGAGATTGCCGTACTCTCTATCTAGGATGGCACGGTCCAACCATTTGATCTGGGATCAAGTATAGTGAGGTTTTGGACCTCCAACTGACTTCGGGTCAAGTAAACCAACTTCGGGTTGGTATGAGACTCTTTGAGTCTGATAGAGGTTTTGGACCTCTGGGCTGAATCTGTCAGCCGGGGGATGATGTCTTTGTGACTGACCCACTATTGTTCTAAAATAAAGAGGCCAACAAGGCAAGTTACGGCGGGATGACGCACGATGTTTGATTGCACTGGTGGATGGAGTTCTCCCTAGTTGAGAGGGAGTGTTAAATTTGGACAACTAGGTCCAAACTCCATCTTGTGATGCTCAGATGAAGATTCCAATATTTGTATTGGATTCCTCTTTCAGATAGGTGTAAAATCGATCTAAAATTGATTTTAATATGATGAGCAGAACATTTATTTTGAATTTATTATTTATAATAAATTTAAGTGCAGGTCGGCCTTAAGGTTTTTACCCCCAGCAGATATGTCACACACCTCTCGTGATTGGTATTTATAGGGTCAACGTTGGAGCATTTTTCCACTCATCTCATCACACATCTTCTCCTCTTATACGAGCATCTGAGAAGCAGGTTCATCTCACACGTGGAAAAGAAGGTCGAAGTTTACCACAGCAAGAAGGTCAAAGTTTACTGCAGCAAGAAGGACGAAATTCACTGCAGCCAGAAATCTGCGGTTAGGGTTTCTGGAGAAGTTTGACCAGCATTGACTTTGGTCAACGCATGGTCCGATTGGGCTGAATTTTGGAGGAGACTTTGATCTAAGGAGGCCATACTCTTTGGCACAGAAATCAAGGTCAAAAGTTGACCAGAAGTTGAGCTGCGTTGACTTTTAGTGCTGTTTCCCTGTGTTAACTTTTCTGAAGTTGACTTCTGAGTTGACCGTGTGACTGTTTTGAGGACTGTTGTGACACATGCTGGGTTGGCTGACCGTGAATTCTTTGTTGGTTGAAGCATCCTGTTGACCGCCGTAACGCACTATCACCTTTATCTGTTTCTGACTTGTCTTCTAAAGGATCACTGGTATGTTCTATCTGCATTTTACTTGTAAATTCATGTGATTGCTGTTGATAAAAGTAAAACTTGCATCAAGTATAGAACATCTACATAAATTTACAAAATTACTGTAGGTAGGAATAGTACAAGGAAGAAACGTTAGGAATTCTGTTGTGCCAGGCTACATAGGTTTATGATGGTTCAGGTTCTTTGGGCCTGCGAGCGAAGTTTTCTAGATGAGTGAACCCTGGTAACAAGTGGATATCTAATTAAAATTAAAGGAAATTCATGGCACAACATGATTGAGATTGGAATTAGGGGAGCTTGTTCTGCAAAACTGTCGAGTAACGACACAAGGTATACAAATACTATTATTTTAAGAAGCATAATATGAGGTATAGAACTGGCTGGATTCCTTTGGTTACACTTTATCTAGCAATTACAGATTATCAGTAACATTGGTGGTTTCAACAACCCTATTTATGTGCCTTGGTTCCTTAGTGATGGGATAACATTTAATCTGTTCACTACTGTTATGAATTGTCTTTATCAATAGTGATATTTGTGATCAATCTTCAAATTTTTTCCTACAATTATACATTTACTAAATAATAGCACTGGCTGGATTCTTTTGGTTGCATTCTATCTGGCAATTACAGATTATCAGTAACATTGGTGGTTGTGCCCTGGTTCCTGAGTAACGGAATAAAGATTCAACCTGATCTAGGAAGACATGTTTGAACTTTGAGGCGGCACTTGCGACACATTTCATGGCCTGATTTCTTTTACTTCTTTGATTTTTTTTTTAAATATTTTTCTTTCTCTTTTTTGTTGATGCAATGTGTATTTTTTGTGGTCTAGAGCAACTCTCTAGTTTTCTTTTTATCTATTTTGTATGGTTGTTGTGGTCACTACTGTTATGAATTGTCCTTATCAAGAGTAGTAATCCTTGCTTTGCTTTCTCTACACAAAACAATCAGTTGGGGAGGAGTTGCAAATGGGGTAACTGAATGAAAATGAAGCTTTAGAGGTATATTAGTCTAGAAAATAAATTATAGATAATAAGATGGTAGGGAAATCTTCAAATTCATGTAGGAATGTATTACCAGAAAAATGAATGTATTTCAGACTCTCTGGAGTCTGGACACCATTTTGGGGTGATGCGTCTTAATTTTGTGTTTTATATTTTGCAGCGCAAGTGTATTTGGGGTCTCTGCAGAGTCAATGCAGTGTACATATGATTCAAAAGGGAATAGTGTGCCCACTATTCTTTTGCTTATGCAGGAGCGATTGTATTCTCAAGGAGGTCTTAAGGTCTGTAGTTATATGACTCCATTATTGCATAATGGAGTCTTTTATAGTATAAAAAGGTGGTTCAAATTTATCTGAAGATTTTCACATGAGTTGATTTTGTTCTCACTGTCATCAATTCTCTGTCTGAACTTTCAGGCTGAAGGCATATTCAGAATAAATGCAGAAAATAGTCAAGAGGAACATGTGCGAGACCAGCTGAATAAGGGGATTGTGCCAAATGATATAGATGTTCACTGTTTGGCAGGCTTGATAAAGGTATGCCTGTTGTAATTTCTAATTTCCTTTTCTTTTCAAGAAACTCGGAACCATGTGTCACCTTGGTTTGGATGGGATAAAGAAATGTGTGCTATTATTAAAGCAAACCAGAGATTTACTCTGCCATGCATAATTGCTGCTAGCATACCCATAGTAAATTTTGTCAGCCTGCTCCCCAACTTGAATTACAAAATGATATGAGCATCTAACCTTGGAATTATGGAGCAGTGTTGCACATATATGCAAAATTGCAATTTGCTAATTGTAATGAACACTCTCAGAAGTATGCGGGAAAGTAAAAAGCATTAGTTGTAGATATTTTATAGTAATGTCATTCAGAAATAGATCATAATGACAACTCTATGCCTAATTTATAACTAGATAGCTTTTAACAAATATAGAGTGGTAGAATGTTTGTAAATGGAATCTTTGGGTGCCTTCCAAAACTTGTGTTATACTATGATATTGTAGTTTTATATCATATATGTTATAATCAAAGTTCTGTAACGAGTGTGAGTTCTAATGGTGCAGCTTAGCATACCAAACACATTTAAATATTTCACATAATGAACAATCACTCAAGACTAATAAGCATGGGCACAATATTAGAGAAAAAAAGATAAAGCCCTTTATTCAACTCTGGCCAGAGATTTAATAATACAATACATTCTCTCCTTCAAACTGTAATTGAGTGATTTATGTCTTAACATAGACATTGTGGAGAGTAACTCCAAATCATAGTTTTAAAACGTGGAACTGGTCTTTGACTTGGCTATCTGTCAATCCGGGTTTTGACTCAGATTCAGATCACTTGGATTCAATGAACCGTTTAAAAAAATACATAAAATAATTACTTTTAAAAAAAATATATTTTTAAGATTCCAAACCATGATGTCAAACCAATAGAGACAAAATATGCAAAGTTTGCTCATATGTATACCATGTAAGGGTGAATATATCAAAATGGCACCAATTACAATACATATCAGCAACAAATTACATAACCAATGAGGCTCTAAAATTCAAATGTCCTCTTACGATACTGAGTGCGATATTTCTTTGTCTCGTAGTTTCCAGGATTGAAGGCCAAAGAGGTGGGATCTAGACTCTAACCTAGCATTTATGTTTTTTATATGTTCATTGTTAAATGAAAATGTTCTATTCTCTCTTACAAGTTTCCCATTTCCATTCCTTCATTTTATTGTAGGCAAGAATGTTGAAAAATGTAACTAGGTTCTGTCTTCATAATGACATGTGTAATTGTGATGTTATGTAATTGATGTAAAGAAGAAAAATAAACTTATTTTTGTAATACTTGTCTCATGGGTTTCATGAGCAAGGAATTTTAGTTTTAGTTAAGGCTCCCATTGTGAGCTCATAGGATTGGTCATAAAGTCAAATTGAGTCAATGTCATGTATGAAGGACCCTTCTTGGGCATGTTACATATTTAAGTGAGCCATTGAAAGAGTCAAAAGGCCCTCCAAGAGCAAGCTCAAGCACCTCCAGCAAGTCGGCCTCAAGATGGAGTACTGAACCTACACCAAATGGCATGTCAGTCTATGGGAAAGGAGAAGTCGACTTATTTAATGGGCAAACACTATATATGGGCAGCTCGACATTCATTTGTAATACACATTGTCGGTGATGGAAATTTGAATGAGAAAGGGTGTGTAGATCACAAAAGGAGAAGTCTTATCATCAAGCGTAGAAGGAGGAAGATAACCGAGTATTTTTCTGATATGTTTTTTGGGTAGTATATGACACAAGTGCGAAGATCCAAGGTGTCTATTGCAGGAAGGACCGAGATACCACAGTCATAGTGAGAGGGAAATTTTGGGAGAAAAATAAGGTGATTCTCAAGCCGAGTTGAAGGAGAGAAGGTCTCCATCTAGAGTGAAATGAATCAAGGTGTTTTTCTCGCATATACCTCAGCTAGGGTTTTTGAAATAAGGCCGAGAATTGCAGTGTTGAATCAAAGGACCGAAATCTTGAAGGATCGCTGAGAAGGAGGAAGAAGGCAAGGAGTTTGACTGTCGTTGACTCAAGGAAGAAGGAACTCATCAAAGAAGCTTTGTGACTTGGTCTTGGAGAGGCAAATAGGTCAAGGGTATTGGTCTTGGTATTCGTCAATTGAAGTCTCTATAAGAAGAAGATTTCGTTTGGGTTTTCCTCTCAAATGGGAAAGGTTTTGGCCCTGGATGATCGCCTACATTTTGTGTCTCTTGTCTCTTTATTGTTTATGCATTGGTAGGTATTTGATGAAGAAGAACGCTATAATAATCTAAGTAAAGAGAAGATCCTAATCTAAATAAGTAAAAATCATTCACAAGCAGTTATCATAAGAAGGGAAATCACCTAATGGTTATGCCCTAGATTTCTCAACATGGTACCAGAGCTAAGGTGACAAAGGTCTAGGAAGAGCATCTTATCAAGGGACACTCAAGGATGAAATATCGAGAAAGACATCAAAGAGAATCATTTTGAAGTCAATATCTACAAAGAAGTGTCAAAACCCTAAGATCAAAGAAGAAGTCTACACCAACAAAAGTCTTGGGATCCTCTAGTCATCATCAAAAGACCACAAAAAACCTAATCAAGAGATCTACAAATTAAAGTAGCTTGAAGTCTATTCATCCAAGAGAAGCAAGATCAAGGACGTTATCATCATCTTCAAAAGATTCTAAGGCAATCTTCCTCTCATTAGAGCACGGTCATCCAAGAAGCATCAACAAAGAAGATCATCCAAAAGGCATCATCAAGAACATCAAGAAGTTATCATTGATCATCAACAAGGACATCACCATCAAAGGATCTAAAGTGATCATCCTCTTTGTGGGATCAAGGATCATTCTTGAAGAGAACTATCTTCATCAAAGAGAAGTTTTCTATTATCTACATCATTATCAAATTCAAGAAAGAAACAAGTGGAAGAAGCATCTTAACAATTAAGTATATTTATGTCCACATCTGAATTTGTCAAAATGTTTTTTTGCAAGGAAAGCAACAAATTGGTTGGGGCTTCAAACTATCTTGAATGGAAGAAGAGGGCAAATTTGAATCTCATTGAAAATAAGGTTATGGATCATATCAAAGGATCTATCACCAAACCGACGAAAGAAGATGCTCAAGCACTTGTAAAGTTTATGAAAGGGGAAGTGAGGGCTCAAAGGATTCTCATAGAATCCATCAAGGATCCCCTCATTCCATATGTATAAAAACTCGGAACTTCAAAAGAAATATATGACAAACTTTTAGAGTTGTATTTTGTAAGCACTGCAGGAGAAGTTATCTCATTAAGGAAAGAACTCTACAAGTTGCAGATCTCAAAAGAAGAAGGAATACTAGAATAGCCTCATACTTTATGAGGATATCTAAAATCAGGGATCAACTTCAAGATCTGGGAGAAATCACGTCTGATAGAGAAATGGCTACAATAGAACTAAATGCACTACCAAAGGAATGGGGTAACTTTACTTCAAGCATTTATGGGAAGAAAGAATCTACTCCATTCTATGATTTATGATCTCTATGCAGAATTAGAATCTACTCCATTCTATGATCTATGGTCTCTATGCAAAATTGAAGAATCCAGACTAAAGGCAAAATCTGATGTAGGATCAGGTGAGCAGAACCAAGCATATGCTACAATGACAAAAAGAAAGGGAAATTTTGGAAAGTTTGGTCCTCAGAAAAAGAAGAAAGGGTCCTTGGTGAAGCCACCCGATGGTGTATGGTTGTGGGTGCGTTGTGGTCGGCAAGCCCAACCGCTTCACGACATTTGTTGAAATGAGGTTCTTTTGGCTCCCATTGTCGACAATGAACTGTATCAGGGAACCCTTTACCCACATTTGGTAGTGGAAGAGACGCTTTTCCTTCTCTGGATCTTCTAGTTTCTCCTTCTGGATCTTCGCAGTGGCAACAATGGCGTTGGGCTCCGCATCAATAATCTGCTTCCCTTTATCAGGTTCTGATTCAGAGTCGAAGCATGCATATGATTTAGAAGCCCTCATCTCGGCCACCAACGACTGCTTGGTCCGACACTCACTTGTGTTGTGAGTGGAGCTCTTATGGAACTCACACCACTTTCCCGTGTCCTTCTTTGGCTTTGCGGTGCTGTTCTTTGCTTGTGGCTTTGGAAGGTTGTCTTGGGCCGCCATGCCTTGGCTTTGTCCTTTGTTCTGTGGTTTGGGGGCACTTTTCCCTTGCTTTTGATTCACAGATCCAAAGTCTCGCTTCTTCTGTTTGAATTTTTGCTCAATCTTGGCAGCGTATCGGTATGTCGTACCAAGCGAGGAGGATGTCGAGGAACTCCATTTCCTCCTGAATGTATCTGTGCAGACAACTGCAATACTTTAGCACAAAATGTTTCTTTGAATCTTTGATACCCAACTTTGTGCGCAGGGTATGGAACAGAATCGTCAGCTCATGCACATCCTGATCCCTTTGTTGCCGCAGCGTGGTCCATTGTATGTACTTCTCCTCATAGCTCCCCATGGGATAGTATTGTTCCTTGATGGCATCTCGAAAAGAATTCCAAGTGGGTATCGCTGAGAACAGAGAGGGTTCTGTCTCGTCCTTTTTCTCACGGTAAGTTTCCCACCAGTCTTTGACATGGGGGGTAGCTTTGAGGAGTGCAAAATTAATCTTCTCCCAGTCGGAAAAGTCATGAACCGAGAAATATCTTTCTAATAGATTCAACCATCTATCTACGACATCTGCATCTATTTGACCCTCAAATATGGGAATGTCAAAGTTTACTTGTACCTTAAAGGGAGTCGCGCATCCAGAGTGGCTGCTGGAAGTAGATGCGCCGTCGGTGGGCAGTCGTTGAAGGATCTAGGCAAAGTTATCCATCATCGCGTTCCTTTGTTTTTCGAGGGCCTCCTCGAGCAATATTTTGATAGGATCTCTTGCTCCCTCATCTTTCTTTTTGTCCCCCATGAGCGTTCGTCGGGGTTTGCGAGGCTGATCTTGCAAAGGTTCCACCAGATCGAGCCCTAACTCCTTATACCTCGACCTTGTTGGGGTCATGCAAAGAAGGATTGAGAAAAAGCAGACTGCTCCGATACTACTAATCTGGATTTATGCAGGAATGCAACAGAATACACATATAACCATAAATACAAAGATGCAGTGGAAATAACACTTCATTTCATTAATATCAAAGAACTGAAATTTGCTTACAGACAGAATGGAAATAAACTAGCTAGGGCACTGGTAGCTTATCTCTGAGAAGAGATGTGGCCTACAGGTCTATAGGCCTCTGAACTAAGTTACAATGAGGCTCGAGGGCCTATTTATTATTTAGAAACAATGAAAACCCTAAACGTCCAAAAACTTAACCCTAGGAGATGAAGCGCCAAAACTATGGGCCCCGTTTGGGTAAATTGGTTTTTCAACTTCTCGGGGACGTAACTTTGGCATACTATCTTCGTTTAACGCACATGATACATCGTTAGAAAGATCTATCCGAGGACTACAACTGTTGCCTCAAATATCAATTCCGGAACGGAATCATATTCGCTAGAGGAACGATGCCCAAAAAATGTCGTTTAGGGCCTCAAAATGGCTTCGGAAGTTTAGGACCTGAAAAACTGCTAAAAATAGTAAGTTGTGCCGACACTGAAAAAATGAAAGAGACAATGGTGGGGCCCCAAGTGGAATAGGCGGGTGGCCACCAATATCCACCTGGATCAAAATTTATCAAAGAAAGACAACCTATTTGAGATATGCATGAAGAATATGTACGAGTGGCTAGGATTAATTTAAAGATGCCTAGAAAAATGCTTGCTTCACCCTACAAGCATCAACCTTAAAGTTCAATGAATAACTAGGGCTTTGTTCTTCCAATGGAGTCGCCATTAATGTTATGATAATATGTCGTACGGGGAACAAAACATGCGTTTCGTGTCCCCAACAACGACGCCAGAAATGGTACCACTCAAACCAGCAAGGGACCTAAAAGGGACTTGCTAGGTCAAGGGCAACTATGGAGACTTAGCCCACTGTCACCACACCTAAGACTCCCTGCTCTTTACAAACTTTTACTGATGGTAGGAGACTCAGTAATTAGGAAGTCACTTACAAAGGATGAATCAACAAATAGATGTGAAGTGACCTTAAAGGCCCATTCCCTAGAATAAGATTAAGAATGGAGCTTGCTTGCTCTTTAAGCAAGGTACAAGATTTTCTAGGAAAGGAGGTATGGATTTGAGGGTTGGTTTAAAGGAATATGATTTTAAAAGGAGTTTCTCGATCCCTAAAATCCTTATAGAACTTGAATTGCCGAGTTGTACTTGATGAATTGTCTTAGATAGGGAATGGGACCACACAGGGCCAAGTGGACCCAGCCTAGGTTAAGGGGATGGAGTTTAGCAACCAATGATATTCTTAACCTGACTAAGGCAAGGGGAAAGGATCAAATAAGAATTTTTACCTAAAGATGTCAAATTGATCCTATGAGGCACTAGCCTTGGGAACACCAGGGAAAAGTTTGATCTTAGTTTAGGATATATTCCAATCCAACTGTCCGAATCTCGTCATATTCAAAGGAGACCTTGAGGACACACCAACGCAATAGGGCCTAGGAGATCGAATATTTCTAGGGCTACTTTATCGGGAAATTGATGTCCTATTTGGACGCGGTGAGGAAATGTGGACCCAGGTGGGAGAGATGATAAATTGGGCTATAGTGAATGGAAGGGAGATGATATATGTGGATAAGGGAGCGGGACCACGAAACCAAAGGGGGGCTTCCCAAGTAGTACCACCCTAAAACCAAATGGTCAGTAAAGGAGATCCCACAAGACTAAAATCCAAGGGTAACATCTAAAAGAGGTCAAGGGGATAGGAGCACAAACTAAGCCCACTCTTTCGGTCGAATCCGGCCATTACTCCATGCCCATAAGTGTCCATGATAAGTAAACCTGATACTCAATTACCAAATTACAAGACATACCTTTGGGTTCGGGAGGCCCACCTTCAAACATATGATTAATACAGATGGGTGAGAGACCACATGGCTGGCTCAGGTGGCGGAGAAATGGCACAACGAGCTAGTTGATGGCTGTCGGCTGAGGATCATCATGGAGAAAAAATTCTGCTAGGGATATCACCCACGAAGTTGTGGGTAATAGGAATGATGTGGATTCAAAATTTTACTGGTTTCTCTATGCCTGTGGGATACCATTTAGTGTTCTTATTCACCTTAGTGGCATGAAATTGTTTCCGCCACTAATGACGCCCCCAAAGGATACAAGAGCCCTGGGTATGACAAGGCTAAAACCGTAGGACTTGATCATGAAAAAGCAAAAATAACACATGTTTTGGGTAAAATGACAAGTTCTTGGAATGACCATGGGGTATTCAATGTATTTGATGGCTGGACAAATGTAAAAGGAAAGCCGTTGGTAAGTTTCTTGTTGTGTCTACCAATGGTGCAGTTTTCCTTTCAGAATATGATTACTCAGAAAAGTTCAAGACTGCCATCAACATTGCACGACCATTACTTCAAGCAATTGAAAGTATTGGACCATACAATGTCATCCAAGTCATCACTGATAATGCTTCTAATTTTAATGTAGCGGGAGCAATTATTGAGGATAGATACCTCAACATATTTTGGTCTGGGTGTTTGGTTCACACAATGAACCTTTTGATGCATGATATTATTAAGAACAAACACCCTTAAAATGGATTGGTGATTTGTACAAGAGAGGCAAGAGAATGATAAAATTTATTAACAATCATAGCAATACCCATGGGCTTTTCCGCAGTCACTCAAGTTTGGAGTTGTTGAAGATTGCGAAGACTAGATTTGCTAGCTATTACCTCACCTTTAGGTGCCTTTTGAAGGCAAGTGAGCCATTGGGTAGCATGGTATCAAGTCAACACTGGTAGGTATTAAAGGACAGGGCTCCAGTTGCAGTTGACAATGAAGGTTTTGAAGAGGTGGAGGACACCGCTCTTGATGGTCTATCTTGGCACATGTGAGGGGAGTTTTGCAATTCACCAAGCCCATTTATAACATGATTCATTTTGTAGATACATATGCACCAATGATTAGGGAGGTGTATCAGCAGATCCTCCGACTATAGTTGACAAGCAAGGTTTTGAAGAGGTGGAGGACACCGCTCTTGATGGTTTGTTTTGGGCACATGTGAGGGGAGTTTTGCAATTCACCAAGCCCATTTATAACATGATTCATTTTGCATATACAAATGCACCAATGATTGGGGAGGTGTATGAACAGATGGATAACATGTTGGGGCAAATAAAATATATTGTTCAAGAAAAAGATCCCTACTTGTATGATATTATTCAAAATTTTGTGTGTGCACGGTGGGATAAACTTAATGTTCCACTACCTGCCTTGGTGTATATCCTTACGCCAAAATACTACTCTTCATCTTGGTTGGTAAAACTTGCACCTAGGGGTGGGGTTAGGGCCAAACCTCATACAGATCCAGAGGTACAAAATGGGTATATGACAACATTAGACAAGCTAGTCCCTGATAGGGAGGAGTGTGCTAGATTGCGTCTTGAATTAGGCAGATACTTCACTAGCACTGAAGTGTTTGGTTCTTTGCATGCAATAGAAGATAGGGACAAATTTGATGCTATCACATGGTGGGACGCGTATGACAACCAATGACTTTTGCCAAAATTGGCAGGAAAAGGTGCTTTCACAGGTTGTAAATACTTCTTCTGCAGAGAGGTGTTGGAGCACCTATAGCTTCATCCATAATGTGAGAAGAAACAAACTTAATGAAAACTGGGCAAAAAGCTTGGTTTATGTGCATTACAACTTGAGGTTGTTGAGTCATTATTGTGATCGGGCTGAAGATGATACATCATATACAACTTGGGACAACAACCCAAAGGAAGATAATTTGGAGGATGGTGCTTTACATCTAGAAGAATTGGAAATGTAGCTTTTGAAAGATGATGAAGAAGCAACAACAACCATGCCACCACATCATCCGTAGCAGTGTTTGAGTTCCACAATCTTTGCCTTTGTTGCCACAACCTTCATTTGCATCTACATCCTCACGTGGAGGTCTTGTGCCTTCTAGTTTTGGTCGTCTGACTATGCGAGAGGAGACTCCTGATAGAACACCACAACCTTCTTAGAAATTTGACATTTCTCGTGGCAAGAGGCCCAAGCATTAACAATAGATAATGGATTTACTTGTCTTTTCTAGTTTCTAGTAGTTTTTATAATTGTTGACTCTTGCATATTTATTACAATATTTTTTGTAAACAATATATGACAATTTAAGTTTGAAGTTGGCAGTTATAACTCATTGGTAATGAATTATGAATATATTATATGATGCTTCGTGAAAGTTGAAAGTTGAAACATTTCATTTCATGTTAGATATTTTTTGTTATCGTTTGGTTGCTTGGTAATGGTAATGGTTACAAGTACAAGTTACAACTTTAATGATCAATGATGATAAATGTTATATATTGAATTTTGAAAGCTTGAAACTTTAAGATTTTTGAATCATGAAACTTGATATGTTGTATGTTACTAACTTGTGGATGTGGTTGATGAAGATTATAACTTCTAGATGATTGATGTTATATGGTTCAATTCATGTTTTTATGCTTTTTATATCCAATTCATAATTCTACATCTTTTGTTGACATATATGCATCAAAATATATAAAAATATATATTACATAAAAATTCTCTCCCAAATCGGGATCTTTTGAAAATGTCACTCCCCACTCCCTGCTTCCGCTCCTGCTCCTGCTCCCAAGTAACCTTGATTCTATGTGCCACATGTGCAACTACATAGTATTCTATTTATCATCTAGGGCATTAGGAAATCTACAAAAGCATAAAAATAGGCATTAATCCTTACACTCCCCCTTAATGACTATTGGAATAAATGTTTTCTGCATCAAATCTGGGCTCTTCAGTTTTTCTGTGCCAGACTCTGATGGGCTATGTCATGTGTGGAATTTGCATCCAAATCTGCTTCCCCGCAATGTCTGACCCTTTTTCTCCACCCTTCATTAGGTGGATAAATTTCACCATCTACAACACTGAAGAGAGTCCATTCATGCAATATGAGGGAGCATCATGCCATTACACAAGGGAATTATCCAGTGTTACTTTATCTTACAATTTCTCCATGCATATGGCTCATCATCGATCTATATTTCCTATATCCCATTGTTTGGCCACTTTAGTCTTCACAACTTGTTCTTTATTTCCAATGCATGCAAATGAATTTTGTGTTCTTTGTTGGAACCAATCGGATCTGATCAAGTTTGAACATGACAACCTATGAAAATTGGTTTGACAAACTCAGTTGCCACCCCAATGCATTGAATAATTCAAAGATGCTTTTGATCTTGTTGCCTGCATTGAAATTCAACATAAAATCACACTTTCATTACCAAGCTCTTCAGAACACACTCCCATGTGTACCATCACAATTTCACGTTGCCCTGTTGAAACTTGAAACTAAAATGCACAGGCACACTACCATCTTTCATACTGCCAAGGGATAATTATGTGGATTATGCTTCCAATGGAAAACAGTGAACACCCATCTCTTCAAGGAAGCTGCAAGTAGGTTTCATCAACAGATCTCTCTCATAATATCTCAGTTCTCTGATGGAGAGAAACGACACCAGACACAATGTTACAGTTGTTGCACTAAGTCATTACTTATGCACTTTGCTTAGCTTTTTCTTTGGTGATCAGCAGCTTCTTGAATCTTCAGCAGGTTTTTTCACAAAAGTTTGCAAACCTTTGCGGGTAGCTCCTTCACATCCAAGAAAACACTCCACAACCATTCCAAACGGACCCAAAAAAAAAGATCTGCATAGATCTGAAGTAGAAGACCCAACACAGATTTTCACTTTCAACGTATGAAAGTAGTCTGCCATGAGCATACACAAAAAGGTAGAGTTGATCACTATTTTAACATTTTTTACAAGAACAGCCCTCTCACAATTCATACAGCTATTCACATATAATTATAGCTATGTTTAACCAAGTTTCCAAGACGGGAAAGCACAGCAGTGGGGAGACACATAAGGGGGGATGTGTGGGAGCACCTCCAAATTTTAGGAAAATTCGGAGAGGATGAGGGGATGTGGGGGTCCCTGGAATGGGGGTCTCTGCCCCTAAAATAATAAATTATAAAAACAATAATGGTAAAATCCCAACAATAACAATTCATCCCATGCAAAGTCAGTGTGGTGCAATCCAATGGAAATGCAATAATATTGCCAATAACGAAATTTTGAAAACTGTCAAGTCTGCTGAATTTTGGTTGGGATATGAAATTTCACTTTCTTTCCATATGAAGTTTCATGAGGTTGTAGCCACTCTCAAACACCCTGAAACAATTAACTATAATCTTAAAAATTTAAAGGAGAATATCTGTTAACTTGAGAATTTAATATCACCATTAATTACCAAGGTCCTAGACTCCTCAGAGCTCTATCCCTTATCTTTGTTCTCTCTTCATGGGGGTTTAGAAAAAATTCTGGAGGGAGTACTCCGGCATCCCCCTTGCATCCCTCTTATGGGAAATGCATCCCCCACACCAAGGAAACATTTCTTCGAGTTTTTCTTGAAAGGGGAATGTGGGAAAACATTTCCCCAGGTTTCCTCCAAAGGAGGGTGTGTGGAAATGTTTCCTCATGCACTTCTTGAAGTTTTCCCTAGCGGGGGTACGTGTGGAAACGTTTCCTCATGCACTTCCTGAAGTTTTCCTTAGAGGGGGATGTGGGGAAACGTTTCTCCATGTTTCCTCCCATCCTTGGAGAATGGAAAACATTTGGGTGCACCTTCCACCTTGTGGGACTTGTCCTTGTGGATCATTGAATTATGTCCATCAATGTTTCACTGGATTTTGGGGACGAGGGGACACGAGAATGGGGAGATGCACAAGGATGATGTGTGGGAACATTTCCATGTTGTAAGGAAATTCAGGGGGGACGGATTGATATTGGGGTGTGTGTATATATATATATATATATATATATATAACCATTTTTCAAAATCAAATTCAATAATGAAGTACATTGATTCATACATCATAAATGATTCAATGAAATAGATACATTGATTTAACTTCGTCATTCATCATTCTAGTTTCTACATTGATTTAAATTCATTATTTTATAATCTGATTAGTACCAAGAAAAATAGTAAATACTAGTCTGGAGATTGGAATAGTAAATTGAAATTACTGAAACTCAAATAGTAAAAAGTGACAAGTCAATGGCTCAGTTTGAGGTCATCAGTATCTAGAGTCAAGACTCAAAAGTTGCAACTGAAGATGAACGATGGATAATGAACCAATGTTCTGAGAACTGAACTGGTTGACCCAAAAAATGGGAACTGGAAAAAAAAACCGAACCCAAAATCTACTCAACCAAAAAATATAGAAATATTTAAATTTTGAAAAAAAATCATGTGCATCCATATGAATCGAAAGCATTATACAGAAATATGCAAATTTTCTCATATATATATCAAGTAAGGGTGCATATAACCAAAATAGTACCGAGTGCAATCCATTTTTGAACCAAAAATACATTAACAAAGAGGCTCTAGATGGCCTCTATAATCTAACAAACAATAAGTACCTACATATCATCAAAATCATTGCTTATTTTGGGTTTCTCATTATGATTATCACCCTCTAAACATTAAAGTAGGATGGCAAAAACTTAACATGTCAAATCGAGATTTTGTGTATGGGTACATTTTTACTAGGGTCATGACAGATGAGTTCAACATTCAGTGCCCCACCAACTTCGAGGGACATAGAGGGCTCGGTGCTATTGATTGAATGCTAGTTCCATACCACTATACATGATAGAATCTAATGGAAATATTGCATTCTCTCCACTTTTGAAATCCTGAAAACTGTTTAGTCCGCTGGATTTTGAGTGGGATTTAAAATTCTAGTTTCTCTATATAAAATCTTGAAACAATGAAAGATTCCACTTTAAGAATTTAACATTACCATTATTAATTGCATAGCATTAGTGGGGCCCTAAGGTTGAATATTAGGCTTCTCTACTCATAAATTATTGTTTTTATGTAAAGTTTAGAGGAGACGCTCGATCTTTTTTGAGGCGGGGATGCCCACAAGCACTAATTTTGGGGAAACACATCCCCCCACATTGGTAAAATGTTTCTCCTTGCGTTTCGTGAGTTCCCCCCGTCTTAGGAGCATGCCCCCATCCCAAAGGACACATCCCTGTGAAACACTGATGGTCATGGCTCTGATACCATGTTATTAAATTAATGCTCTGATACCATGCTAAAATCGTTGCTGTAATGGGTGTGAGTCTAATGGTTCACCTTAGCATATCGGATACCCTAAAACTTTAACACGAGGAATTATTACCACAAGACTCATAAAGGTAGATACAATCTTGGAGAGAAGAGTTAAATCCCTTTATTCAGTTGTTGCTAGAGATTCAATAACAGAATATTTCAATACGGAACGGAGTGATTGATGTCTTAATGTAGGCATTGTAGAGTGTATGTCCAAATATGCTTTGAAGGCAATATCCCTTTTTCATTTAACTCCCAGATTGGTCATTATGACATTACGTTTATGACAATTTTATTTTCACCTACACATTATTTTATTGATGAACATCAGGAAATCAACAAATCTTAAGAAATAGGCATTAATCCTAACATCCTCGTTGACAAAAAACAATGGTGCTAGATCGAGGCACAAAACTCTTATTTGCTTAGATGGTTAAGCACTTGGTTTGTCTTTCTATTATTACGATGTTTTGTGTAGTACTTGTTTTTTTCATTTCTCATCACTATGTGCGCAATCGCTGCATTCTGAAAGCCAAAAGGAAATGGGCATAAACAGGGAACAAAGTTCAGTAGTTTCAATGCTGATATTCGTCGTGTTAATTTCTTAATAGCTATATCTATATTATGTGTGGAGTTGGATATGGGTATATTTCAAGTATATGCTTGTTATTGCCATTCTATCTAAAATAACAATTTATGTAGAAGGCTCTTCATCCCGCAGATGGTGCTAAATTTATGACGTGCTGTGTAATACAGGCATGGTTTAGGGAGCTGCCTACAGGTGTGCTGGATTCACTCACCCCTGAGCAAGTACTTCAGTGCAATGCAGAGGAAGAGTGTGTTGAACTTGTCAGGCTCCTTCCTCCAACACAAGTAGCCCTCTTAAATTGGGCAGTTGATCTAATGACAGATGTTGTACAAGAAGAGAAACACAACAAAATGAATGCAAGGAACATTGCGATGGTCTTTGCACCGAATATGACGCAAGTAGTTACTTCACCCTCAAATTCTATTTCTTTACTGAATATTGACTGGAAATTTTTGTGAATGATGGTTTTGAAAGTGTAATGTTTCTCCTCTTACCAACAGATGTCAGATCCCTTGACTGCCCTTATGCATGCTGTTCAAGTGATGAATTTTCTCAAGACCTTAATTCTCAGATCATTGAGGGAACGTGAGGAGATAGCATTAGGTCACTGGCCAGCTTATTGTGCAGATTCACGTGATGATGATGGTTATGACAGTACAACACAGACATTGGGCAATTGTGAAGCAAAGTACAGCACCGATGATGAACGCACAAGTGGTAGCGGTGAGTTTCTCATGGATGGGTATTCCCGCAGTACTGAGGATGATATCGAGGATTCACGTGATTCAGTCAATTACATTGAGGAAGATTTTGTGATTCATTTTGGTGAGAAGGATACCACAGATGATGAGGAGCTTTCTGGTGATAGCAGAGCTGGTGATTTTAGTCCAAGCAGTGTAGATGATGCAGTGAGGGAAAATATAGGAGCAAGAATACTAGAAAAAATTAACAAAGGTGATGGTTTTCAATTTGGAAAAGGACCTCTCATGTTTCATTCAGAAGGAGATCAGGATTATGCAGGTACGAGTGAACTGGATTCTGACAAAGTTTATGGGATTTTCAGTGATCGGAAAACAAAAATTGTTGTGGAGGATACCAAGGGAGATGTAAAGGACCATGCGCAGTGCATGATTCAGATGAACCATTCTGCAGTGAAGTCTAGAGGAAGAAGGGTTCTAAGTCCTATTGATCAGCAAATAGAAAGAGTGGAAGCATGGTGATGAGTTTGATTCTAATCTCTGTTGTTTTGCCAGATTTTTTCTGATTGCGCACCAACTTTTGGATTTGTGGCTGGAATTTTGTGGAGAGAAGGTTTTGAAGACGTTTGAATTTGTGGGTGGTTTGTTGACTTTTTAAATTATTCAAGATCAGTATTCCTTGGCCTGGGTTTTGACTTTTGTAGACCTTGTAAATTATCTGACCACAAGTGTGTTTAGGTGCATCATAGCCTTGCATGGATGTCAACATTGCTAGACTTCAGAAATATTTTCTAGGGACATGATTTTGTTATACATAGTGTTTGGATTAACCTGGGACTTGCTATGTTGTGATCCTTTTTGAGGTGTTAAAAGTTCTTTAACATCTTGTGATTTTACCAGCTAATTTTAACAATTTGTATTTCCAAATCTTCGTGTAAGATATTGAACTCATGTTTATCTACAGTGCTTTTAAACGACCATTTGTTATCATCAGGTGTTGCATATACATCTTTATCCTAACTTTTGATTATAACATATTGTTTTCTTATATGAGGTAATTTTTTCTTCTTTCTTGATTCGGCAAAGATCAACAATCAAATATCACTACGTATCTTGTCTTGTTGGAGTTTCACACCAGCAGAGTGACTGCGAAGCAAGCTTACCTATAAAGTGACAGTGGCTTCTCATTTTCTGGTATTTTTGAATGCTGTACTGTGATGTCTTTGGAATGTGATATAAACCTTGAAGGTGAATGAAAGAGCAAACGTGATACAAACCTTGTTGTCAACTGAGAGAGCAAGCAATCATGTCTAGAAAGTAGCAAAAGTAATGTTGGTGTTGGTTTGTCATGGCAAGATAAATAATTGGAGGGTAATATTGTATATTCCAAAAAAATAAAATTTCGGATGTTTACTTTTTATGATTTATTGCTCTAAGGAAACATTTCAGGGCTTAGCTATTTCAATTTGAGAGATTGATGATATCGAAAACAGTGGATCATGTTGGTGGCCAAGATAGTAGTCTCTGTGCTTATGGTGTGTATTACAGAATTGTTTTCCTCTCTTCTCTCACACAAGAAGAAATCCTCATAGACGTGACATACCTCAAAGCAGGGTTCATATAAATCATTGTTATGTCTGAACCTCTTATATTTTTGGCAATAATACAGATTTTGTTTCTTGTAATTCGTGTGAAATCACATAATGGCTGACAATATTTTTAATATGGCCCACACATAGTATAAGGAGAGCCATTTAACTTTTGAGTTCACGATGCACAGATGTAGGTAAGTGAAGGACTACTAGGGTAAGAATAAATTGAAGATACTTGAGAGTAAATTGAAATTGTGGAATATGCTTTCAAGAAGATTTAAGAAATGTTTATACATAATTTGGTCCAGCAGGCAAATGGAACATAGTTGAAAGTATAGTTTAACTATTATCAACTGTTTGGTTGATGAAGTCAAAAGTAAAACTTCATCTATTATTAACATGGTTGATGAGGTTTTTGATTAGATTGCAGTATTACTAACATGGTTGATGATGCCGTTGATTAGATTGCTGTTCTGGAAAATATATTAGACAGTAAAATACTAAACACAAGCATTCATGTATAAGATTTTGACTGGTATGCAGTCTTGGAAAATATGTTACAGTATTAAAATAAACACATGAGCAGCCATAGGTCATGGGCATTTTTAATTGATTGATTTATCAGATGGTTCTAAATCTGAACGAGAATTCAGCTAATATGTTTTGACAATTCATAAATGATACATGTGAACTACAAGTAATGATTTCTAATTCTAATGTGTTTTGACAATTCATAACTGATGCATATGAACTACAAGTAAAAGTATAATGTTTTGGGCAATTTAATTATGCAGATGTTTAGGAAGTTTTTAAGTAGATTAAAATAATATTTTGGATTGAATTCCATTTCTGTTGATGTTTTCATATGTAAAATGCATATAAATATTTCACTGAAGTGATTTTGGACTTTCTAACATCTATAAATCTGAATGAGTAGTCATTTTTTATATCTACACCTCAGGTAATAAGCTGAATTTGACATATCAGGCCTCCATTGCAGGGGCACATTCACTTCGTTTTGAGCCCTCACGAGATCACTTGAGAGCAAACTGTACCCATTCCCCATAGATTCAGTGAGACGGTTTGGAAGTGAAATTTTCTTTTTCTTTATAAAGAAGATATAAATATAGTTTTACTATAAAGAAAATATAAATCTAGTTTTATTTTCAGTAAGTGCAATTTCTAGTTTTATTTTTCAGTGAGTGAATTTTTCTTTCATTGTAAACAAAATATAAATCTACTTTTATTTTTCAATAAATGCAATATGGTTGATTTTTTTTTACTAATAACTTCCGTCTATCAAGTTATAAAATTTCCTAGCATGCTATCTTCCCCCTTATCTATAGGTACACACACATAATCATTGCACAAAAAACAAGTAATCTATCAGAGGATAAACATAATTTACAAGACATTTTTAAGAGACTGGATTTTTTTTAAGAAGGTTCCTAGTTTGTCAATGCAAAATCTAGCAGTTTAGTGCAAAGCCTTACTAGGCACTCTAGATCCATAATGAAATCAGCAAACATTGTCACATTAGTGGTTCTCTTGCTGTTTTGTGATTGAATATTATCCCCTCAATGAAGGCTTTCTGAACAAGCCTCAAAGATCAACTCAAGGAATCCGAGGCTAAAAATTCTCCGAGGAACCTGTTAATACGACACTCCATAAATGTATTAAATAAGGTAGGTCTCGAAGAGAAAATCAAGTAGCTAATTGAAAGAAGAAACTATGGCTAATTCTAGATGGTGGAGATAAGTCTAGAAGATGCTCAAATAGATTCCAAACACATGCTACCTTTAAACAAACAATTGTTGCTATAAATTAGGGTTTGAAATAAAGACACTTTACAACTTACAAAAATTATGACAACAACAATAAAAATAGCCTATAAATGATGATAAACAATAAAATATCAAAGGCTATTAAAAATGTAAACCAAAGAAGAGGTTAAAGCAACTTTTTCCATGTCTGAAATAAACAAAACAGTTAGAAAACCTTAGATGTTAGCCCTAGAATTATGACTAATGAAATGTATAAAAAAATGATGTTTTTTTTTTTTTTCAATTTATTGGATGCAAACATGAATATGATATTTAAGGTGTTTTGTGTTATTTAATGCAGATTTTGTAAAACCCTAACCCTGGTTTATCATTAAAAAGGAGAAAAAATTAAATTTTAAAGAAGATTGACACACAATGACTAGTGCCTTCAATCAATTGGGTATATGGAGTAAAAAGGATGAGGTCAAAGGTGGAAGACTTTCGATGGAGCGAGAGAGGAAGGGGAGAACCTCTCAACCTAACTCTAGTCACTGGTAAAGAGATGGAGGATGAAAACATAATTGATGAAATAAATGAGTTTCAAGAGAATGTAATAGTAGAGGACCCTAGAAAACAAGAAATAGAGCTTGTAGAGGAAGGGGTTGTTCATGATGCAATTGATGCAGAAGAAACAAATTTTGCAAAGAGGTTGCCCCTAATCCAGTTTAGGTAGAAGAGTGAGGTAATATCATAAAGGAGCCAAAACTGGGTGATATTGTAGAAAAAACAAAATTGGGAGAGAGCTAAGAAGAATAAGCATTTAGAGGACAAAGGAGTAGGTTGTTTGAAGTGAAAAATATTATACAATTAGAGGCTAACTTGGCAACTTAGAAAGGTATGGGAGAGTAGTTGAAAGAAGAATTAGCTTCAGTGGGAGAAGAAAGAAAGTATAATGCACTTCCAGAACGAACTAACAAGCTTCAATTCTAGGAGGATGATTTGATAGTACATACTTTGACTTTGAAAGTATAACAACCGAGAAATGACAAGCATTAATTGTGTTTGTTGGTCCATAAGTTTAGAGGCCATAAACATCTTTCCTTGCATCACTCAATTTATTTTAAGGAACAATTCATTTCATTCTATATTATAGCTTCCTTGGTGAACCTTGACAATAGTAGCCTACCAAAGCAATTTTTAGAATCTTTTCACAATAGTAATGAAGATCATGTCTTTTGTGTGAATGGTTTTTACATAATTTGGTTCATTTGAGAAATATTGAGGTCTAAAATGGGTCTCCTAAGAAAAATGTACAACCAAAATAAACTTGATAATAACCAATAGGATTCAAGATGATGATTTCAACCATGGGGGATGATTCACCATTTTTGGAGTAAAAAGTAAAAATAATAAAAAATAATAAAATAATAAATCTATTTTTCAACTCGTATTTTCAACTTATCTCCCTAAGGTTTTACTCAAATTTTGAGCGGGAGTACTCGGATGTAAAATTTAATTCCTCATCTTAGGAGTACCCATGTTGCATACCTTCGATAGACCCTGCTACACGAAAAATGAGAAATACATCAAAAAACGTGATTACATTCACATTTTTCATTTAGCAAGGTCCATCGAAAGTATGCAACATGGGTACTCATTTGATGAGGAATCAAATTCTTCATCCAATGAGTGTTTCCATTCAAAAATTCAGTAAACCCATAAGGAGATAAGTTGAAAAAACGAGTTGAAAAAATGTTTTTTTTCTTTTTTCCCTCTAAATTTGATGATGTAATGTAATTTTATTTTATTATTTCCACTATTATTTTATAATTTCCTTAGGAGGCCCAATTTAGACCTCAAAGTTCCCCTAATGTATGACAAGGTACAATGATTGGGGGATGCATCTCCTTGAGGGATGTTGAGAATCACAACTAGTGCTTTTACCTCAGGCTATGGAGTAAAAATGTTGTAGAAAATGATAACACCTACTCTGGAAAACTAAATCACCTTGGTTACGTCGCGAATGAGAAAGAATTTTAAAATTCTTCAATGCTTAGTGAATTCTTTCAAATACTCTCCATTTATAGGCAGTGACAAAATCTCACAATCAAGTTCTATATAATGAATGTGTTGTTCCCCTTTGTTTCAACTACTTTGAAATGTCCCAACCAAAGGTTATCAAAATTACCATGCTTGCCCTTTTCTCGTCTCCTAGCATCCCATTTGAATACTAGATCATCTTGGTTAAAATCCTTTTCTCTGACTTTTTTGTAAAGCAAAATATTCATTATCCTATATTGCTTTAGCTTAGCCTGCACCTATTCTCTGTCATGGTCTAGCTCAATCCACTGATGTATCCTTCTTATAAAGACATTTGGTTCTTCTATTGCCTAACTGAAGCAAATTATTTACCAAATGTTGTGATAAATATCGAAATGAAATGCACTGCAGTCTTCACAATAAACGAAAACAAGAAAGAAATACTAACACAAGTATACACACATGGACACTGTTATTTTTTGATAATTGTCCCCAGAAAAACCCAATGTGGGAAAACCAGTGCCGCAGTTGAGGGTTTTAATATTATGCAATAATTTTTTTGAGTACAAATTTATGATTGTCGATCGTGACAAATCATATAGATAAATCTGACCAATAAAGTATTGTGAGACAAATCTCACTCTTCCACGAGATTCTGACATTGACCTGCACCTGATTTAAGCTGCTCTGCGATGCCTCTAAGCAGTGACTACGTCACACTTGTAGATGTTCTCTGTCTCTGCACTGGTACTCACTGCTGGCTGGAAACTGGAATCTTTTGCCCTCCGAAAATGTCCTTCGAGAACTAGCACTGATTCTTTGTTGTCTCCTCCACCGAAAACTAAACTCCCTCTACAACTCTACGCAGTCCCAACGTAATCTCTGCGTCACTGGCTCTGCACAGCGGACTGTGGCTTATGTTGTCTTCTGTCTGTTCACTCTTCAGATCTGGAATTCTTCTGTCTGAAAATTATATCTGCCCCTCTGTGTGAGAATCTTCTGGATCGATCTTCTCCCTGAGCATTGAGTCACTAAAGAATTTCGATCTCTGGATTCTTTCTTTGTCTCAATGTGTTTTCCAAATGACCCTTCAAGCCATTCTTATAGTCTTCTCGTTGAGACTTCAACGACCTAGATTAGATCTCTAATCAATGGATAATATTAACTTTTGACTTGATCCACCTTTTCTAAAACATTTATACCCATATTTTATTAATTCCCTTTAATTATTTTATTTCCCTAAGTTTAGACTTAGGGTCCCATTAAAAATAATTAATTATTTTAATAGAATACAATCTAGGTGGAATTTCACTGAATGATTTCTAGGTTATCAAGAATACGTGTTTAAGCCTCTCCACCAAATTTGAGACTTAGATCACATCCAATGCTACCCCAAATCAACACTCCCTCTTAACGAGGAATGTGCTCTAACAATATGCCCTGTTGCACACTGCTTTGGCCCTGAAACATCTCCCTCTGCGCTGTTGATGTTTGACCCTGCTTCCCATGAACTCTTTCAAATTTTGCTATATGTACTGCTGCTGAAACTGCATATTTCTGCCAACTGCAATTGTACTGCAACTCCCTCTAAAATGTTGCATCCCATTTGCTACTGAAATGGGTTCTCAACGTACCCAACTTCTCCCTGAACTGAAAAAAACTTCTCTCTTCCTAGAGCCTTTGTGAATACATTTGCTACTTGACTCCTGTGGGAACGTACTGCAGCTGTACAACCCCACGCTGAACACAATATCTGATAAAATGGCATCTGATGTTTATGTGTTTGGACCGATCATGAAATATTGGATTCTCAGAGAGCTTGATACAACTATGATTATCTGAGTAAACACTAGTCGACTCCATCCTTTTCCTGAAAAAGATGACAAGAAGCTTTCTAAGGCATATGGCTTCACACGTTGCTATGATGGTTTCCATATGTTCTTCTTCGGCTAAGCTCAATGCTACCGACTTAAGTTCCCTACTGCACCAAGAGATCATTCCTGATCCAACGCTGAAACAGTACCCAGAGGTACTTTTTTGGTTAGTTGAACTTCTTGCCCAATCTGCATTTGTGAACTCGCTTAATCTGACATCATCCCCTCAGGTGTATTTCAACCAATATCCGATTGTTCCTCACACATATATGAGAATGTGCCTTGTTGTTGCCCAATGTACCCTTTTCGGTTCCACCATGAACTGACTAAGGGTTTTGACAACAAAACAAATGTTTGGCCTGGTATTGACCAGATACATGAGTGACCCAATGAGCTGTTTGTACAAGGTGGGGTCTACTTCCTTGTCTCCTGATGTGTCTATCTTCTTCTAGTTGGTGATCATAGGCATCAACATGGATCAACAATCCTGCATCCTAAAACTCTTCAAAATTTCCATGGCATATCTCCCTTTCCCTAGGAACATTTCTCCATTCTTCTGCCATACCTCCAATCCTAGAAAATAATGCATCAACCCCAAGTCCTTCATGTCAAATTATTCTTCCAGATTCCTCTTGCAGTCCTTTATGAGCCTAGATGATCCTGTAAGGAACATATCATCTACATATAGCACTAGAACTAGGGGTTCAATCTCTACCAATAAATAGTAGAGATTGGGATTTGCATCACTCTTGACAAATCCCAATTGCTGCAAATAGCTATCTATTTGACCATACCATGCTATAGGTGCCTACTTGAGCCCATATAGGGATTTATTCAGTCTGCATACATGACATTTCTTCTTATGAGTTTCAAAGCCCTCGGGCTATTCTATGTACACCTCCTCTTATATGATCTCATTCAAGAACACTGTCTTGAAATACATTTGGTGAATCTCCCATCCCATCTGTGTTGCTAGGGATATAACAGATTTGGTGGAGGTGCATCTGGAAACCGAGGCGAAGGTCTCTTCATAGTCAATTCATTCTTTCTGTGCATACCCCTTTAACACGAACCTTGCCTTGTACTTCTCAACGCTACCATCTGCAACGTACTTGATCTTGTAGATCCATATTGATCCTACAACCGATCTATTCTCTGGTCTAGGTACAAATTCCTAGACATCACTTGTCATGATAGAAGTGTACTCTTCTACCATGGCATCCACCCATACTTGGTGCTGAATGGATTCTTGAAAACTGGAGGGTTCTTCTACTTAAGCAACCAATGTCTGGTACATGTCATGTTGTCTATGTTGCCTCTTCTCGGTTCTGGGAGCTCCAATGAACTCCTCTGCGTCCCTCAGTATCTGTCGTACCTCCCTACTAGTTTGACCACTGGTGGTAGGAGGCTCTCTCAATTCCTCCTATTGTGCTTGTTGTTCCATCTGCTGAGAACCTCGAGACTCTTCCTCTCCTGTGGAAATGCAAGTACTGGTTACTGTACTAGATCCTGGTGTTTTTCCTCCTGCCTATCCTTCTTGCTGCCCCTGCTATTGCTGGACTAAAGGAACCTCTTCTGCCTGATCCTCTTCTGGCATCTCACGAGATTTTCGAAAGGCCCTATCTTCCATGAATTTAACATCTCGCCTCACTACAACTTTCTTGCTGCTAGGAATGTAGATTTTGTAAGATTTTGAGATCTCACTCTATCTTATGAGATACCCCTTCTTTGCAGCCTGATCAAGTTTACTCCTTTTCTCATTTGGCACGTGGCAATATGCCAGACTTCCAAATATCCGAATGTGTCCTAATTCTGGTTTTTTCCTTGTGAAAAATCCTTCAGACATTTTCTTCCCCAATGCTCTATGAGGAGTTCTATTATGGATGTATACAACTGTGTTACATGCCTCTACCCATAAGAATATAGGTAGGTCTAGGTCGTATAACATGGCTTTTGCTACCCCTAAAATAGTCCTATCATTAGGGGAATTTTGAGGTCTAAAATGGGTTTCCTAAGAAAAATGTACAACCAAAATAAACTTTATAAGAACCAATAGGATTCAAGATGATGATGTCAACCATGGGGGATGATTCACCATTTTTTGAGTAAAAATGTAAGAAGATTAAAAATAATAAAATAATAAAACTTATTTTTCAACTTGTATTTTATAATTATCTGCTTAAGGTTTTACTCAAATTTCGAGTAGGAGTACTCGTTGGATGCAAAATTAATTCTTCATCCAATAAGTACCCATGTTGCATACTTTTGATGGACACCGCTAGACGAAAAATGATGAATACATGAAAAGTGTGATTGTAATCACATTTTTCATGCATTTCTGATTTTGTGTAGCAAGGTCCATCGAAAGTATGCAACATGGGTACTCATTGGACGAGGAATCAAATTATGCATCCAATGGGTTGTTCCTCTTGAAATTTGAGTAAACCCATAGGGAGATAAGTTGAAAAAATAGTTTTTTCTTCTTCTTCTTTTTCCCTCTAAATTTTGATGATGTAATCTAATCTAATTTTATTATTTCCACTATTATTTTATAATTTCCTTAGGAGGCCCATTTTAGACCTCAAAATTCCCCTAATGTCTTCTGCTTCACTATACCATTATGCTATGGATTGCATGGAGTTGTCCACTCTCTCTTGATTCCCTCCTTTGCTCAAAAATCTTGAAGTCTCCGTCTGTGTATTTTCCACCATTGTCTGAGCGAAATATCTTTATTTTCTTCCATGTCATGTTCTCTACGAGAGCTTTAAACTCTTTGAACCGAACAAAGACCTCATCTTTGGTCTTTAGGAAGTAAATCCAAGTTTTCCTGGAGTAATCATCATGAATGTGACAAAATATTTGCTACCGCTGAGAGAATTAGTAGACATTGAGCCACAAATGTTTGAGTGTATCAATCCTAATGCACTTATTTCTCAATTCTCAATTTTAAGAAAGGCTGCTTTAGCATACTTCCCTGGTACGCACCCCCTGCATACATCATCATGATCCATACTGAGGACTGGTGCACCAGTAACAGTCTCTCTGAGCATCCTCAGTGATCCACAGTGTAGATGTCCCAGTCTCTTGTGCGTTCAAATCTCTCTCACCATCAAAATTGCTACCTATCAGTGCCATGGGAGACTCGAGATGCAACCTATATAATCTGTTGCTTCGAGTTCCAATTTGCTTCCTCTTCTTCCAACTTGGGGCCATATTAATTGGTACACAGATCATATGCAAATGGCAACCAAAAATGAACCTACAGACTTCAAGATATAAAACTGGAGTAAGGATACAGTAGAGAAACAATACCATCCAAGGTTACTCGAGTTTCTTAAAAACTTCAATGGTCACAATGATAAAATCACATAGGAGTTCATATAACATTTTGAACATGGACAAACCAGAGTTGGTGAAATTTCTATACCATTGAATCCAACCTTTCTTTCTCAAGCATTGGACCTTCCTTTGATAAGAGAAGAATATCACAAGGGTCTACATTTTAAGGAGAAGGGATGGACCTTTTTCTTGGAGAAACAAAGGAAGGGGCCCTTTGACAGAACAATAGGGATTCCAAGATATTGGCTCAGAGAGCCATGGTCAGAGTTGGTTTTGATTATCCAGGAGTACTTCACTTGTGATAATCGCTACAGTGTGATATACCTCTATCATATCAAATTGCTTCAACATATGAAGACATATTGTAAAATCAACTTACCCTACTTCTTTTCAAAAAACCTAGCCAAAATGATAGAGAATGTCAAGAACAAAACAGAAGCCAAGGAAGCCAATATCGATCATCATGGGCTAATCAAGATACTTGTTCAGTATTAGGTAAGGAATAAGGGATTTATTTGGAAGGATTTTTTGGCTAAACATCATTTTGAAGAACAAACAACAGGGAATGAGGAGAAGTTTGAGTCATTTCATGTAACAAGAAGTATCATGAATTATCCTTTGTATCGTAAGACAAGATTGACGAAGAAGCAAGATGATATTATGATTGAAAAAGATAAATCCTTTCTGTCCATTCCTAGGAAACCTAGGATAAAATCACAAGAGGAACCAAGCAACAAAGGAAAAGATTCAGAAATTGAAATTGTTGGAACTAAGCCTCCACAAACATCAAAGCAGATTGATGAGATTATACAGAGATTGGAGAAGGAAGTCCAGGAAGAGCCCATAGAGAAATACTCCTATTTTGAGGATGTTTGGGTAGGAGCTACCTCATCTCACTCATATGCCAAAGAGACCAGGGAAGAATCTAAAGAGCTGCACAATGAAGAATATCTTAAGAAAATAGTAGAACTAACAAGTGAGATGGAGGATAGAAAGATCATGGAGAAACATTTGAAAAAGGAGAACAAAATGTATAAATAAAATATCAACAACATAATAAAGGAGAACAAGAAATTGAGCAAGCATATTAAAAATATTGAGGCTCAAAATATCCTCAAAAAAGCCTACATATGGCTAAAGTAGAAAAAGTTATCGCAGTACAAATATGAGAAACAAAAAGTGAAGACTACCATCTACAAAGAAGAGAAATAGGAGGGTATTGAAATTCTCCTACAAGTTGCACAGGAAGAAGCTACAGGGTTAGGAACAATAGGGGCATCATCACTTAGGAGATCCAAATAAAGGAGGCAAGCATGAGGACATGCTTGAACATCAACAAGGGGGAGATGTTAGCCCTCAATTTTGGTCATTTTTGCCTATCCTAAATCTATTTATTTACCACCAAATTCCATCATATTTCACCTATATATGCCTCATTTTAGTCCTATTTTTCATATTCAGGTAACTAAATTAAGTTTTTCAATTTTTGGAAATTATTGTAAAAATTGTGTTTTAGGAGTAATTTTGGACTACATTAAAAATTCCTGTAATAGCTCCATTAAAGTCATATGTGCAGGACACCTGGGCGAGATCTGAGCTTATATTTGGAAATATTGGGAACCATGGATGGAGAAACACCTATTGGTTCAATAAAACTGAGCAATAACAGATCCGATCAACGCTGGTCAAACTTGACATGTCATTGAGGAATCCCTAGTAAAAAGGGGCAGATTTATTATTTTGTGGGATTTTTCCCGATTTTGTGAACCAGACTTGATGAGTTCAACCTGTATGGATGGATTAAGATTGATAAGGTTGTTAGAGCCATTATAGAAAAGTTTGTTTATGATTTTCCCATTTAAACAAAGTTTATGGACCATTCAGATAGGTAATATGTGTAATTTTGTATTAAGATTATTAGAGACTTTTGATATAATTTGAAGAATCATTTCTACTGTTCTATTTGTTGTTCATGTCGTGGATGCTTTATTAAGTTAGTTGTAGCTGAAGAATTCTTCAAGTATATAAGGCAAGGTTGGAGTGCCCCCATACCAAGCTAGCTAAGTACACTTTGGTTAAATTTTGTATAAATTAGCATAGTTTTGATTCAATATTTCTTGTTTCAGTTTTATGATTCAATTACTTAAATGTGTTATGATTTCTGTATGATTTTTGGATTATTTTGATTTAAAATCTAATTTTCATACAAAAGGACAACCAATGATTTAAGTTAAATTCTCTTTCTATCAAGTTATGAATCACTACTAAAAATCATCCTTTTGCATTTCTTGAATTCCAGTTTATGATTTGATGTAATGGTAATGTTGTTGGAGTAGAACTGTGAGGAAGGAAAACCATGACTTCCTAAGTTAGGAGCCTCTTCTCTTGCTTTCTACACATCAAAAACTATTTCTCTTTAGTCTCTCTTCTTGAGGACAATACTGTGGGGAAGGACAATCAGGACCTCCTAAGTTAGGAGCCTCTTCCTTTGCTCACTGCATCTTGAATAAAAGAATTTTTAGTTTCTTTAAACTTAGAACTTATATTTGTAATATGCATTTCCTTTAACCTTTGAGTCTTGCCTTCCGAAATTGACTTTACCTGAAATCCATATACTTTGGATGTGCTTCTAAGTCTATAAACCCGGATTGACAAGTAAAACATATGTAATAGTTTACTTAGTAAATTGACACAATAGTGTGTTGTTTACAATCCCGTAGCAACACAGAACTTTCCTGTAACACTTCAGGACAACAAGGAAAATGAATGGGAAAGGCTTGGGAATGGTGGGTGGATGTTAGAAATGGATGAGGGTGATGTATTGACATGTCCTTAGTCCTATTAGAACATTTGGGAAAAGGAGGTGAAAGCTTAACTTTCACTTCCCTTGACTATATTTCTGATCAACTTTTTCTTATGGTGTTAACATTTTGTTGTTTCTTGTAGAGGTTAGAGAGCACCTGCATTCACCAAAGAGAGATACTTAGGGCAAAGAATCTTTCATTTTTTTCTTTTTTTTTCCTTGGCCTACTAGCTGCCTCAACGAGGTTTTCAACTAGTAGGTCTGCCTAGGTGCCTCAAAAAAGGTTTTCACCGAGGACCTTATTATTTTTTATTTTTTTCAACTCATTGACAACCTCATAGAGGTTTTCAATCAATGAGTCAATCTCAGGCGCCTAAAAATAGGTTTTCACTTGATATATTATTTTTTTCACTTTTATTTTCTTTTCTTTTTTCTCTTGTTCCATTTTTTATTTCTTTTTTCCTATCCTTCTCTACTTGGGAAAAAAAAAAAATCTCTTTCACGTATAGGAATACTTCAAATGGAGCCTTGTGCACATCAATATGTCCGATAAAGTCATGTGTAGTTTTAAAATATATTCTTTGACATGTAATTGAATATGCGATACCAACTACTTTGATTGAGATGAGATCAAGAATTGTCAAAGAAGAGTGTGTTGTTGCATCTCAATGATTTTCTAGAACCAGAATTAAATATAGTTGTGATGCTCTTGGTTCACTTGCACATTTGGATCACTTTTTGTGCCCTATTATACCATGACATTCAAATCTTCTTCTTTTTGTCGATTATTCTCTTGAACAAATGGATTATCTAATGGTAAACATGATGGAAATTTCTCAATCTCTAATTCTGATGTCCACTCTCCATCAAGTGCAACCCATGATTATTTGGTCTCCTCATTTGAATCTTATTTTTTTGATGTTTTCCTTCAATGACATCAAGAGAATCTATTTTTTGAAATACTCTTTCTAAGCTAATATTAATACCATTTAGATCAAGAGGAGTTGTTTGGAAGTGTTGTGCCTTGACATTGTAAGTGGGCTGAGTTACTTTATTGTTTGGGTTCGGAAATGGTTGTATATCTAGTTGAGTGGGAGTGGATCTTTGAGATGGATGTGGTTGAGGTTGTGGTTCTGGTGAAGGTGGATGGTAGGGATAGCATGGAGTTGGGTATGGAGGATATTGAGGAAAATAGTGAGGATATTGTGGGTTTCTCCCATAAGGTCATTTCCAACCATGTTTGCAATATTGATTTTGGGGTTGAGATGGCAAAGGTTGCCAAGGAAAGGGTGTGTTCCAATTACTTTGAGATGGTTGTGCATAACCTTGAAATTGTGAATTAGCTTTTTTCATAATACCAGGTTGATTAAGATTCCAAGGTATTCTCAGAGCTACATAATAGAGTTGCTTATTGACTTGCTCCACTGTCCTCTCGGTAAACTTCCTTCATCCTTGGTAAAGATGGAAAATATTTAGTTTCATGTGATTTTGCATGGATAACACAAATATCAACATCCTCTTTTTCCTCATTTTGTATTATTAACATTTCCACTTGTTCACTTAGATTGCTAAGAATTTTGTTTTAAAGTTCTCAAGCAAATTTCCAAGTTCAGCTTGACTTACCAATCTCGATGTTGATTCACACACTCTTGCCCTTCCTCTCGATATGCGCTTGCATATTTCAAAAATTTATTCAAATGATAATTGGTATACATCACCTCTACTAATTATATTAAGGAGATCAATCCACTCATCCCTAATTGTTATAAATAAGAGGGTTTTAGTGTGTAAAATCATAAATGATGTAATTTTTCCCTCTTAACATTATACATAAATATATCTATTAGATCCTCAAGGCTCTCATATTTTGTTTGATTCATTCTAAATATTTCTTCTTTAAGATCATGATATTTATATTTTTCTAGAAATATATATTTCATGGCATTCCATGATTTCATTGAATTAGTCCCTAAACTCATGAACCATTTAAGAGCTTCATCCTTCAATTTTTCCAGAAACAATCTCAATTTTTGTGTGTTTAATAAATAACCATAAGATCTACAAACTATTTCAAATTCAAAGAGAAAGGTTTATGAATCCTATGACCTCATACCATGGAACTTGGGAAGGAAAGATGGAGGGATGTTCTTCACATGGACATTGATACCAGTATCTTGAATGGGAAATCCAAGAGGATCTTCCTCATTGTCATCATCTCCATCCATTTCTTCTACCTTCTCTACCACCTCTTCTTCTTCTACCCGCAAAAGTGGATGGTGATGTGGTTCTTATTGCACCACGTGATCAAATGAGGGGGTTTGGTGTTAGAGGAGTATTTTTTCTATTTTCATATTTTTTTTGAATAAGAATGCTAATGCAATGCAATATGCCTATTTTTTTTGTTTTTGTTTTTGCATAAAGTAAAATAAAAGAATCAAATAGGAAATAAAACAATGCATGCTTTGACACCTCCCCAACAACAACGCCAAAAAGTGATGAGCCCCAGTATTGCAAAAAGAATGTTACAACTCTCAAGGTTACCAACTTAAATTATCAACCCAGGTTTTGTACAAACTTAAGAGGTGTAAACACCATAGGTGCAACATAAAATGTGTCATTCTTTTTTTGATCTAATGCAATGAAGTGAATAGCATGAAATCAAGTCTAAACTAATTGCAAAAATGGAAATGCTTGAAATGGAATCTTAACTTATAAAAGACAAGGAAAGAAAACTTCTTGTAATTTCATAAATTAAAGAGCATGAGTTGAATATCCATCATTGCATTGAAAAGGAATTAGACCTATTAACAAAGTTCATTAGGTGCTTCATAAAGTAATAATGAAAATCATCACTATGTCATTCAATTCATGAATCTGTTTACTAACTATTAATTATTAGAATGTGTTGTAACGACAAAAATGCAAGTCCTAAGTGGTCTTTGGTCTTCCTCAATCATGGTTTCAAAGCCTAAGTGTCATTATTCAAGTTTAAGAGGTGAAAATTAAGCTTTTGGAGCAAATATGGCCAAGTTTACACGGTGCTACAGGATTGCCCTATTTTGCTACAGAATTGGATCCGTGAGAATTTTGAGGGTGGAAAAGGTAATATAAAGGTTGGAAAGGGTATATGCAGGTTGTATGAGGATGTTTCCAAGCTTAGAACCTCTGAGAGGTCTATCTTGCACACAAAAAAATGCACATTGTGTCCTTCAATGACCCACAAATGTACTTTCAATCGCAGAGCTTTGAGGGCATTGTGTAGTGAGGAGAAAGAGGTTGATGATGGTAGGAGGAATGTAGGATGAAAATTATAACCCTAAAAATCAACAGTGGTATATGTACACCACAAAAGGATTATGATTTTAAACTTGCAAAGACTAAAATACCCAATTTTCTAGTTAGTCTATCCTCCAATTTATCTCACTGAATGACAAAGAAAATCGAATGAAAATGAGATGGCATAAATTATTTTATTAATTAGGTTTTCCTAAGACTCCAATCCAAGTGGAATCACTCAAAAATACATTTTTTAACATGTGCTAAAAAATAGAAGAAAATTACTACTCCAAAAACTAGAAATTCAAGAATGAGTGAGCTAGATAACCTACCAAATTCCTAACATGATCAAGTGAAAATTCTATGAAGTAAACTTTGTTATTAACTTGAACGTTTTAATGAATCAATCCAAGTTGAATCAACTTGAAAGAATCTCATTAACAAGTTCTAAAAATTAGCAGAAAATTACTACTATTTTGCTACAAGATACTTCTAGAAATTTTAGATTTGTGAACTAGTAAACCAATCCAAGTAGCTCAAATATGAATATGAATTTTCAAAGTTGTTATAAAGATGCATCATGTTTTCAACTCTTTAAATAACCTGAAAAAAAAATCACTTCATTCATTTAACCAATATAACATACAACAAAGGAAACTTGAACACTAGAATGCAGAAATAAGAGATGCAAGTGAAAAAGACATTCAAAGGAAATAAAGAAATTATATAGTAGGGCTCTTAGGCTCTTGATATGGCCAAGCCCAAGGATAATTAGTCTTATGAAGGAAACCAAACTTTAGAAGCTAAAAATGTCACCAAAGTTCATTATTTGAATCAATCCAAGTACATCTCTGCTAGAAATGAAAGTGGAGCTGCTAAATAACAAGTTTTATCCACAAGGAGACTAAGAAATACATGCCCCTAGAGGAAAATTTGAATTGTTTCTTATACAAATTGACGGGGAAGCATACTCTTTGAAAGAAGCAAACTTTCCCCTCCAAAATCTCTCAAAAAGTGGATCTAGTTCCCAATAGTAGGAATCTTCATTAAATGACAAGGAACACATTCCTATATTTTCTCAATCACTGGAGCTCCAGAATATATCAATGATTTCATAATATATTGTTAATTTATTATCCAATATTGGTCCATCCTATAGTAGGAAACAAGTTCCTATATTATCTCATTCATAATTTACTCAATATTTTTCAAAAATAAAAAATATTAGACACATAATATGAAATTATCTCTAAACCTTCCTAAGAACATATTAAAGATAAAAAAAAATTATTAAGTGTAGAAGGAGAGATTTAATATATCCCTTATGTGCCTATGAAAGGTTAGATAGGACTTATTTTGTGTCTTATTTGAAGGCCCATCAGTCTCCACTGCGTTGAGTGCCTCCATGAGATGGGGAAACTTATGTTGAACATGGTCCCTGGTGAGCCACTTTCCTTGGTGCATGAGTTTGCTAGCTTTTACAATTAGATATAGTTGGATACATTATTTGTGAGTGTTCTTGAACTATGTGTCCATGATCTGATCAATTATTTCATGTTCAATGTAGTCTGGGTTGAGCTCTGTTGGTATCAATTGCTTAGAAATGTTTGATGTGTCCAAAAATGGTGGAAAGTATGGCTGAAGGCGGTCCACATTGAATATGTGGTGCAAGCCAAATAATGGGGGGATACTGAGCTTGAAAGCGTTGTCTCCCATGGACTTGGTGATGGTGTAAGGCCCATATCGAAGTGGTCGAAGCTAATGAAGGGCTCTAGAGAGACACCCTTTCCTCAAATGCAACCAAACTTTGTCACCCACCTGAAACTTATGGGGCACCCGATGATGATCATGTTGTTGTTTGTATTTGGAATTGGATTTCTCTACGATGTCGTGAACCTGTTGGTAGATGTGTTGAATGCACTCAATAAACTAGTGGCTTTATCAACTTCAGACTAAACAATGGAAGATTCTTCTTGTGTAGTTGTAAAAGGAAATGCAACATCAAGGGTGTTAGCGCAAGGAGCCACTCCTTGACTGCATGAGTAAACCTTACACACCATAGTTCATTTCAAATTAAAAAAAGGGTTGTTTGAGTGGTGGGATGGATTTCTCAAAGATTTTGAAATGATTTTTTTTATATTCTTTAAGACTTTCATGCACTTGACAAGTTGTGGCAATTATGAATTGTGTGGTTTAATTGGTAATATAAGGAGCATAGTGTACAAATGAAAGATTATGGATAACTGGTACCTATTCTAGGAAATATTCCTATCCTAAATCAGTCACATAGCTATGATGATGGATCCTTACACAAAATCTATTTATGAAAAGTAAAAAACATTCAGAAAATAGATTACATGTATAAAGTATTCCACAAATCCTTTATGGAATCTTCACTGAGATGTTCTATAACACACTGTTAAATCCTTTAACAGTTTCTCACTCACACCTTACTACTTGCTACAATTCATATTTTAGAATAAATTAACAAATAAAGGAGAGACACCACACATTAGATGTTCCTTGAGTCACAAAATCCTCCAGCATGAAGTAAAAAAGGTTTTTTTTATTATATTCAGTCTTCATGTAAACCAACATCCAACTTGGAAATGGTATATATAGCAAGAGAGGCACCAACTCCATCTCTTCTAAAAACAAGGAAACATTACTCCTAACATTACATAGGTGTCAAAAGACATTACAACCTTATCCCATCGAAATATAACAGAAAGGAAAAAGGTAGAAGAAAGAAGAGAAGAAATCTGGGCTGAACTACTGAGTGTGCTGTCATGTTGCCCCCTTTTTCTGTCGATTTATCTCCTTATATCTTTGGTCTTTAAATAGCCATGTACTTTCATTTAATGAGACCTCCAACAACCTCATAACCACTTTCCATCATCATGTGTTATATCCATTTGGTTATAGGTTCTTATCCATCCTTAACTGGCTCAAAAAATTTGCTGACATGTGTCAAAATTCAGTTAAAACGGGCGCTGCCGAAAATTTCGATAAAAACCTGTAACTACAAAAAAACTAGAACTCTACTGGAATTTCCGGTAGCGTTCTGTTTCTTTTTCAAAAATATACAAAAAATGTTGAAAAATACTGTGTAAAATTATATTCCTTGACATCTAAGTTGTGGTTCAAAATTTTAATTGATAAGCAAAAAGTTGTTTTTATTAAAAAACTTCTTTACCTTCCTTCCATGTGGGCTACAGCTTCAACAAGCTTATCCAAGTCTGTTTTGTTGTCAACAGCTGATCTGGATCTGGTTGTTTGTGTGGTTGCTTCCTTGACAATGGCTTTCTCCTCCTTAGAACCCTTTTGTATCTTTCTTCTCTTTGAGGGCTCTGAGTGTTGGCCTTCTTATGGATATTTTCTTTTTTGGCCTTTCTCTTTGTTCTTCTTTTTGCAAGCCGAGGGTGTGGTTGTAAAATTGGAGGTTTAGGTGCAGGTTGGCCTTCCCTATAAAACAAAAAGTGATACCAAGTTGGATTTCTATTCCCTAACTCTTCTTCAACTAGAACCTTGATTAGAGCTTGATGATACAAGTTATACTCTGAGACAACAGTGTGAGTTTGGACCCTTGCTGACATATTTGTTAGACTCTACAGCAAGAAATATGGCATATTTAATGTCTTCATACCTGCAACATGAAAAATAAACCTCATGTGATAAAGGAACACAATTGTATACCTCCTTCCACAAGTGAGGTATATCTTGATAAGATTAACAACTTCTGCCCAATAATTCTTAATATAGCTGCTTGGAATCCCCTTGGCCCAATTTGGATCTCTGTTTCCATCCTTGAGAAAGATATTGAGGTCTCCTCCTGTGATAACCTGCCCTTTAAACCACCTCTCTCCTTCCCGTGGAAGGTTAAATGCTTTAGCAATGGAGTGTTCTGAAACCTGTAATGTAAGACGATAAATTGTAGATTCTTGTCCATTGAAAGAGTTAGCAAAATCTTGAGCTACTCTTGAGTGAGAGCTCCCTAACCTGGTGCAAAAAGAATACCAAATTGCCTGGATAAACAAACTTCTTACCCTCGAATTGGCATCCACTAGATCTGCACCCTGTGGCTCAATTAAATTTATTTTTCCACTTGTTTTAGTCATCTTCAAAAATTAATGAATCTATTTATTGAAACCAATAGGTGGCAGAGTTGGAGGAGTTTCACCATACAAGTGTTGATTGTACTCTCCTTTTAAATCTTGTCTGAAATCCAGACTCCTCCTCAAACTACAACTCTAAGCAATTCGAACTCCAACAGCTAAAATCTCAAATGACAAAGCTCCTGATTTTTCAGTGGCTTTAAAACAAACACTATGGTTCATCACCCCATGAAAATCGACCTTAATTATGGAAAAATATCTCTCACCATGGTGTGCACCATGGGATAGCCATCATTACCTTCAGTTGGCTGCGTATTTTCGTATGGAAAGCTCCAGATGGCTTGAGACAAGTGGATCTGTGACTAGCAGTCACCTCCGCTGTCTCGCTGATTATTGGATAATTTTTCTGGCAACACTGTTGTGCAACCAACCAACTGGTTATTGTGTTAAGGTTGATGACCATTATCTCCTCCATTCAGAAAAAACATGTACTTTGACATACGATTAACTGAATTGGGGTTGACAGGAAGGACGAGATTAATGGTTAAGTGCATTATGACAGGTTGACACATAAGCTTTAACGTATATCACGAATTGACTTCAACTAGACTGACTTCATACGACACCTATCATGTGATCTGAAATATTAAAAAAATATATATATTTGAAGCGTATTTACACTACAACACGTGGCTTGATAAAAGAGGATGCACTTTTTTGTTTATTTTTTAAAACAAAGTATGCTTCTGGAATTTTCAGCAACATCAGAATAAAATAAAAACAGACAGAAACAAGAATATAACAGACTGTTTGAAAAGACTAAAATAGGCGCTTCCAGAATTTCCGGTAGCGACCAAAAAAGAAATTATTTTTTTTTGAAAATTTTCAAAGATTAATCGTAAAAAAAAATAATTTAAAAATAGACACATGACTTAGCAAAGAACTATGCTAAAAAATGGGACATAATGGTTGAAATATCAGGCCCACTTCAAAGGGGTTGTGGCCAGTTGAGCTATGGAGAGCCCTGTTAGTGTTGTGTTTCACATAGGCAAGACTCTCATCCCATGTTTGTCGATTCTTAGAGTTGTACATGCATAATATGTGCACAATCATCATGTTGACGACCTATATCTGTCCATAAGTCTGGGGGTCGAATGTTGTCGATTTGGTGAGCTTGGTGTCCAACAGTGACCAAAGGCTCGAAAAAAATGCGCTTAGGAACCTGCTATCCCAATATGATATAATGGTATGGGGGACCCCAAATGTACCCACACTCAGTCAAAGAAGAGTCTGGTAATGGCCTCTACTATGATACTCTTCTTATAGGAAGCCAATATGTCCTTCTTAGGAAATCCATCGGTGACCACAAATACACAGTCATTTCCATCCTTGGTATAAGGATGGAAAAACATATAGTCCATGGAGATGGATTTCCATGGCCGACTAGGAGTAGGAAAAGGATTTGACGAGCCTTTCTTCTTAGTAGTTGGCTTTTCGATGGCACATGCAGTGGAGGATCTGATGCATTTTCCAACATCCTATTGGAGATTTGGCTAATAATAATACTTATGTAGTACGACAATAGTTTTATCCACACCAAAGTGTCCTACGACCCCATTGTAGTGTGCCTCGAAGCTTACGATGGGCTCCAACGAGGCACTCTTTTTGCAGATGTAATCAAAATTTGTGGTCCACTTGAAACTTATGGGTCAATCAATATTGATCATGTTGTTGTTTGTATTTTTCATTCGGTTTCTCCAAGATGTCATGAACCTGTTGGTGAATGTGTTGAATCTTCTCAACAAAGATGGTGGATTTATCAGCTTTAGAATAAACATGGTAATATTCTTCCTGTGTAGTTGAAAAAGGCAATGCAACATCAAGGGGACATAATGGTTGAAATCTCAGGCCCACTTCAAAGGGGCTATAGCCAGTCAAGTTATGGAGAGCCATGTTATAGTTGTGTTGCACATAGGGAAGACTCTCATCCCATGTTCGCGGATGCACATGCATAGTATGTGCACAATAATCTTGTTGATGACCTTTGTTTGCCCATCATTACGGGGGAAAAATGCAGTAGACTGGGTGAGCTTGGTGTCCAATAGTGACCAAAGGATCGACCAAAATGCGCTTAGGAACCTGCTATCCCGATCTGATATAATGGTCTGTGGGACCCCAAAATGTACCCACACTCATACAAAGAATAGTCGGGTAGTGGCCTCTGCTATGATAATCTTCTTGTAGGAAACCAATATGGTCATCTTAGAAAATATGTCGACGACCGCAAATACACATTTGTTTTCATGATTGGTAGAAGGAAGGCTAGACATATAGTCCATGGAGATGGATTCCAAGGGTTGACTAGGAGTAGGTGGATGAGTATACTCGCCTTGCTTCTTAACAGTTAGCTTGGTGGTGGCACATGCAATGAAAGATTTGATGTTTTTTCCAACATCCTATTGGAGATTTGGCCAATAAAAATTCTTTTGTAGTACTACCACAATTTTCTCCACACCAAAGTGTCTTGCCACCAGACTGTAGTGCACCTCCAAAATCAGATTGGCATGCTCGCTTGAAGGAACACAAAGGTGGCCCAGGTAGCATAATAATGAATCCTGGAGGTGGAAGTATGGAATTAACATCTGGTATGTGGTGGTAAACTCTAGATCATTTTTATATAGTTGTGGCCATATATGTTGAGATTCAACAAGATGATGGGCTTAGTGTTATTTCACTAAGTGGGCTCGCTATTTTAAGCAAAGTCTGATTTTTAGACACTGATTGGCATTCTAATAGGAGTTATGACGCCATTTTTTGTGATGTTATTAAGTTAAAAAAGAGATGAATTCTATGTTTAGAGACATAGAATCTATTTTTAGATTGCCAATCTAAAAATAGATATGTCAAATATTATTAGCTCTTAATAATATTTGGACTTAAACATTATCTTATTTCTGAAACTCTGGCTATGCATGTATGTGTTATATTGATAAGGAACCACGTTTATTCTAGGGTTTATTGATACATGAGGAATTCAGCTTAGAACTCATGTGACAGCAGTTTGTGAGTTGTAGGTGTTGGTGAGTTGGTTCATTAACTCCGGCTTAGAGACAGGTTACTTAGTTATCCAGTCTAATCATCATATATTGTTAGATAATTAATTAATAATTAATTCACTAAATATTAACTTATTAATCAACTGAAGAATACATCAGTTAACTACAGTGCATGGACAGTTTCAGTGGAGACCAGTGGAGAGATAGGTGAAAGGGCAAGATGACTATCAGTTGTGACTATAGTGATGCATTGATTGCATCCAAAACTGAGTAGAAATGCCAATGAGGATTGCGCAGTGCAAGATAGGTGGATTCAAGTTCATTCAGAGCCATTCTTCAATAGGGATTGTGCAATAGAGGCAGGCTAGCAGGTGGCAGAGATCGGTGCATGGATTTGCTAGATCAGACCTGATTAGTGTGTAACGATTGTATTGTAATGAGAGCTTGATATGATCAGCTTTGTATGAGGATTGTTACATAATATCTATGACATATATTATATACAGATAGTTGGGGTTTTTAGCTTCAGGCTTTCCTGTTAAAACACTGTGTTAATGTGTGTGAATTTTTATGGTTTCATGTGTGCTTTGCAATTGATTTAATTTCTGCATGTGATGATCAATAGTGAACAGGATTCGTATTGTGCATGAAGTCAAATAGTGTATGATCAGAGGTCTTAGACATATAATGCATTATTTATATAATTTCTACATGGTACGAAAGCAGCTTGACTATTGGAGCAGCATTGCAATTATTGAAGCTGCTGAGTTTCTTGTGTCAGAATTTAATTGCCAGAAGTGTTTTATAATGGTTATATCTATTGAAATGTCTTTCAACGGATTGCAATTGGAGTATTCCCTTGAGGGCAGATCGAATTATATTGCATGAAAGGATAGGATGGAGGCGGTGCTAGAGGATAATGGGTTGAAGGAGTTCATAGATGCAGAAATTCCAAAACCTGCTTCTAGCGATGTAGCCACATTTGACGCATGGAAAAAGAAGACAGCAAAATGTCGAAGAATTCTGTTGGAAGGTGTGAAGGATCACATAGTGTCCAGCCTTCATGGTAAAGCTTCTCCATTCTTGATGTGGAAAGCTTTGACAGACTTGTTCCAAAGCAAGTTTACCAAAGAATTTGAAGCTTTAAAGACAAAGCCTAAAAATAAAAATGGAGAAGGGAGAAAGTATACCCAAGTACCTCACGAAGTTTTTCCAGTGCAGGGATGAGCTGGGAAGTGTGGGGGTTACTATAGATGAAGAGGACTTGGTGAGCTTGGCTCTCCTTGGGCTTCCGAAGAGTTGGCATTCCTACAAGGACTCTGTCAATGGTCGGGCGAAACTGCCGAGATGGGAGCGACTTTGGTCGGATCTTGTGTAGGAGGAGATAAGGGGCGGAGTACCAAGGATGGATCTTCATCGAAGAATGAAGATGAAGAAAATTGTGCTTTGGTTGCCAAATCAAGGAAAGGGAAAGGAAAGAAAAAACCTTCTCAATCCGATGCGAAAGGCAAGAAGCAGGACTTGTCCAAGGTGAAGTGCTTTCACTGTCACCAACACGGACATTACGCCACTAATTGTCCACAGAAGAAGAAAAATAAGTAGGTTGCTGGATCTGCAGCTGGAGAGGCCTTAGCCTCGCAGTTTGAGCTGGATTTTTCACTGATCGCATGCTTAGTTTCAAGTGTGATGGGATCAGTGTGGTTTCTTGACAATGGTGCATCTTTCCATATGACCGGAGACAAAGATTTTTTTACTGATCTGGATGAGAAGGATCTTGGAGTGCACATCGAGATGGGCGATGATGGTAGATACAGTGCAACTGGTATCAGACCATTTCCTTTGAGAGGGAGTCTGGAAAACATTTCATCTTGAAGGATGTCATGCATGTTCTAGGATTGAAGAAGAATCTGATCTCTGTGGCGATGTTGGAAGACAAGGGATATGATGTTGTCTTTAGTGAGGGAAAGGATTTCCTACGCAGTAAGGCAACTGGTGAAACCCGAAGGATAGGGGTTCGAGTTAAGAACCTTTATCAATTGCAGGTAGATGGCTGTGCAGCAATGGCAGGAAAAGCAGAAGGAGTGGTGAGCCGGGATGAGGGCGAACTGTGGCACATGAGATTGGGCCATCTTCACCATGGCGCTTTGAAAATTTTGCAGCAGATTTCTACCGGGCTTCCCAAGGGTACACTTGCGTAGTTAGATCAGTGCAAGGGATGTACTTTGGGAAAATTTGTGAAAGCCACCTTTCATGAGAAGGATAGTCGCGCCACGATGATCCTTGAGAGAATTCACACAGACGTGTGTGGACCTTTCTCAGTAGCTTCGATAGCAAAGCACAAGTATTATGTGATATTTGTTGATGAATTTTCTCGTAAGTGCTGGATCTTCTTCATGCAGAAGAAGAGAGAGACATTCTCAAAGTTCTGTGTGTTTAAGGCACTGGTTGAGAAAGATTCGGGGAATCAGGTGAAGGCTCTTAGGAGCGATAATGGTGGTGAATTCATCTCTGGTGAATTCAAATACTTTTGCAGCGCAGAAGGAATTCGAAGAGAGTTCATAGTGCCTCATAACCCACAACAGAATGGGGTCACGGAGCGAAATAACAGAATGATCATGGGTGCTGCACGGGCGATGTTGCATGATCAGGGCCTTCCCATACACTTGTGGGTAGAAGCATGCAACACTGTGGTTTATGTGCAAAACCGTTGTCCTCATAGAGCACTTGGCATGAGTACACCCGAAGAGGCGTTTTTTGGTAAGAAGCCTGGTATTTCTCATTTGAAGATTTTTGGCTCACCTGTTTACATTCATGTGACGAAGGATGCTAGGAAGAAGCTGGAGCCGACCGCAGAGGTTGGGATATTTGTGGGGTACATAGAAACACCCCACAACTATCGTGTGTATTTTCCAGACAGTCGGAACACTGTTGTGCAACGAGATATCAAATTTCATGAGGAGAAAGCCATGAAGTTGTCGCTTGAGAGGGAGCTACACTTGCATGCAAATGAGGAGCTACTTGTTCCTAAAGATGAGCTTCAGGATGTGGATCAACCACAAGAGGAGGTTCATGGAGTGGAAGAAACCACTCATGCAGTGCCAAACATCAGAGGGCGGAAGCGCACTACAGAAGCTGAGCAACTGAATCTTGATGCAACGCAAAATGTAGGAGCACCTACATCACAATGCAGACAGAGACAATCACCTGACCAATTTACTGGATACATGGATCTGATGAGCAAGTGTATCATGACGAAGCCATCCTCTTTCGAGGAAGCTTTGGAGGACCCTGCATGGGTAGATGCCATGGTGGAAGAGTATGATTCGATTATCAGAAACAGTGCATGGGAGTTGTCCCAAGGCCGAAAGGGAAATCAATGGTAGGTTCGAGATGGATCTACAAAGTGAAGCAAGATGCTAATGGGAGCGTCGAGAAGTACAAGGCAAGATTTTTTGCCCAAGGCTTCTCACAGATCGAGGGGATTGACTATGAAGAAACCTTTGCACCTGTCGCAAGGTATTCTTCCATACGGAGCATCCTTTCTCTCTCAACGCAGATGGGTTGGCACATTCATCAGATGGATGTGAAGACTGCGTTTCTCAACAGAGTCATTAAAGAGGAGGTGTACATAAAGCAGCCTAAAGGATTCGAAATCTTCAGCAGCGAGTCGCATGTGTGCAGGCTCAAAAGAGCATTGTATGGGCTGAAACAAGCACCCCGTGCTTGGTACACTCGGATAGACATTTATTTCACCGGACTTGGATTCACCAAGAGTGAGGTGGATCCGAACCTATACCAAATTGTGGTGGAGGGTAAGTTGCTGATCATTGTACTTTATGTAGATGATTTGATATTGACAGGTGATGAACAGTTGATACTTTCATGAAAGGCTGATCTTGCAAAGGAGTTTGAGATGAAGGACTTAGGCCTCCTTCATTATTTCCTGGGATTGGAAATTTGGCACCGAAAGGATGGACTGTTTGTGTCTCAAGGCAAGTATGCCCGGGAGATACTGGAGAAGTTCAACATGCAAGGCTGCAAGCCTATCGACACTCCTCTTCCTGGTGGTTGGAGGAAAGAGGATACATCGCGAGGTAGTGGATGCCACCGTTTATCGACAGCTGAGGTTGGTTCGGGTCACGTATCTAGTCAATACACGACCGAACACATGCTGCGTCGTTAACCAACTTTCGAAAGCTATGGTTAAGCCTACCAAGCTTTCCTGCCTGGCGTACAAGCATGGCTGGAGATATCTTAGAGGCACATCGACATGGATTATGGTACAGACAGTCAGACGAGGTGAAGTCACATGGTTTACTCGGGATGCAAAACATTGGGCAGTGAGCCCAAAGACGTAAAGAGCACATCCTGAGGGATATTTGCATCGACCATGTCAGCTCGGCATAGCAAGAAACAAAAAGATCCGTGGCACCCAGTCAGCTTTCGGAGGTCGAGTACATTGGCAGCGAGTTTGGTCGCATGCGAGGCTACATGGATGAGGAAGATCCCCGGGCTCGTTGTCTTTCCCACTTAGATCCTACTGTGATATATTGTGATAATCAGAGTTACATTAAACTCTCGCTTAATCCAATATTTCATGATAGATCTAAACATATTGACATCTGGTATCATCATATCAGATATTGTGTGCAGTGGAAGATCATGTTACTTTCTTACATTCCTACGGAGGATCAGGATGCAGATATTCTGACGAAGGCGCTCACCAGGAGCAAATTCGAATACCATAGAGACATGATCGGGGTGGCAGATAATCCCTATCTTGTTGAGAGGGAGTGTTGAGATTCAACAAGATGATGAGCTTAGTGAAAAGAGTCGCCTTCACTAAGTGGGCCCGCAGGCTATTTTTGGCGCAAGTCTATTTTTAGACATGTCGATCATATTCTATGAGTTGCAGGATGCTATTTGTGGATGGTTGGTCAAGCTGGAAAAATATATGGACTTCTATTTTTAGACATATTGGGCGGAATCTATTTTTAGATTGCCAGTCTAAAAATAGATATGTCGAATATTATTAGCTCTTAATAATATTTGGAATCTAAACATTATCTTATTCTCTTGGAGCACTTCAGTTAAGTGCACAGATGTGGCACAAGAGATGACAGAAGGAATTACGCTATTCTTGAGGGTTTAGTGGAGCTATTGCTCGGAGGACTTCAGTTAGAACTCATGTGACAGAGTTTCGTGGAGTTGTAGAAGTAGTTGGTGGAGTTGTGTTTAGTTTAACTCAGTTAGACACAGTTGAGCTAGTTGTATCTAGTCTAACTGATTGATACACTAGTGAGAGTGGTGTGAATTGATTATTAATTAATTCACTAAATATTAACTCATTAATCAACTGAAGAATACATCAGTTAACTACAGTGCATGGACAATTTTAGTGGAGACCAGTGGAGAGATAGGTGAAAGGGCAAGATGACTATCATTTGTGACTATAGTGATGCATTGATTGCATCCAACACTCAGTGGAGATGCCAATGAGGATTGCGCAGTGAAAGCCAGGTGGATTCGAGTTCATTCAGAGCCATTCTTCAGCAGGGATTGTGCAGTAGAGGCAGGCTAGCAGGTGGCAGAGATCGGTACATAGATTTGCTAGATCAGACCCAATTAGTGTGTAGCGATTGTATTGTACTGAGAGCTTGATATGGTCAGATTTGTGTGAGAATTGTTACATGATATCTCTGACATATATTATATACAGATATTTGGGGTTTTTAGCTTCAAGATTTCCTGTAAAATCACTGTGTTAATGTGTGTGAATTTTTATGGTTTCATGTGTGCATTGCAATTGTGTTAATTTCCGCATGTGATGATCAATGGTGGAATAGATTCTGTATTGTGCATGAAGTCAAATAGTGTATGATCAGGAGAATCTTAGACATAGAATGCATTAGTTATATAATTTCTACAATATAGAGGTCTTGTGGCCACAAGAGTTGAGAACAATGGTCAGTGCTACAACTAGTGGTCGACTAAGGAAATTTGCAACATCATTAGTGTTGCACTTCTTGTATTTGACATTCAAATGAATTGTTGGAGAAACGTGGACCACTTCTGATGGTGATAATTCTAAAAATTCCCTTGGGTCTATATAAATTAGAGGGTTTTGTGATTTGTGTGTATGATCGTCTCCTTCCCCATAATGTAATGTTTCCATTGCTGGCACGTCTGCACAATGGAATACATCTCCTTATCATAGGTGGGGTATTTTTGAATTATGTCGAAAAGTGTCTCACTATAATATGCCACTGGATGCCTTAGTTGGGTGAGAACTGCACCAATAACATAGTCAGAGGTTCTAGTATCGATTTCAAATAGTTGTTGCAGGTATGGAAATGTGAGTACTAGTGTAGAGAAAATTTGGTGGTTCAACTCAACAAATGTCTTCTGTTGGGACTCTAACAAGATTTTTTTTGCTTTTTCTCCGCCCTTGGTAACTTAAATCAAATTCCAAGTGATATGAGAGAATCCCAACACGAACCTATGATAAAAATTGGCAAGGCCTAAAAATATGTGAAGCTCTGTTAGTGTGGTCAGATATGGAGAATACCGAATGACTTGGATCTTAGCTATATCCACATGCACGCCTTGCTCATTAATTATGTAACCCAAATATTGGACATGTTTCATGCAAAAGCTGCATTTCTCCAAGTTGGCACATATTTTGTGTTGCAGTAGAGTTTGAAAGACCTGTCGAATGTGTTGCAAGTGCTCTTATCAACTCTTGTTGAAGATAAAATGTCATCCAGATAAAAAACCATGAACGAGTTTTTGAAGGGCCACAAGATGTCATCCATTAGCCTCATAAAGGTAACATGGACATTTTTCAACCTGAATGTAATAACCAACCATTCAAAAATTCCCTCCTTGGATTTAAAGGCACTCTTCCATACGTCTATGAGCTCTATTGTAACTTGGCGATAACCAAACTTCAGATCAATCTTGCTGAAATACTAGGCCCCCTTGAACTAGTCAAGAAGGTCATCAATCCATAGGATTGGATACCTATTCCTGACAGTGATTTTTCTCACTACCCAATAATCAATGCAAAACCTCCATGTCCCATCCTTCTTTTGTACAAGTATAATTGGGTTCCCACAAGGTGAGGAACTTGGTCAGATGTTCCCTTTTTGCAACAACTCCTAGATCTGTTGCTTGATCTCTTAATTCTCCATAATGGAGCGGCAGTATATGGACCCATTGGGTAGAGGTTCTCTGGGGGTCAGATCGATCGAATGCTTGACTTGACAGTGTAAGGGCACCCCTATGGCTGAGGAGAAGATGTCCCTGTATTCCTCCACGACCTTATCCACCTGCTTCTGTTGTGTGAAGGAACCTCTCTTGGGGGCCATGGATGTGGACGAGATATTCCCCTTACTTTGAGAGTGAATAAAAAATAAAACAAATTTTATGGCCTGGGAGGTGATATTACTGCATTTCTTGGCAAAGATCAAAGACATGGTGGTAGGCGTGGATACCTATGGTATCTTATATAACTTATTACCCAAAGTAATAATAACGGTGTAAGGCCTAGACTCATAAATAATGTGATGCTTTCACAAGTATGGTTTTCCTAACAACACATCATAAAATTCAAGAGGAGAAATATCATGCAATGCCTCATATATGAAGGGATTGATGCTGTAAGGAAGGTGAAATTGATGGCTGACGCAGAGATCTCATCCTTGGTGAAGCCATCCGATGGTGTACGACTGCAGGTGTGGTGTGGTCGATAGGCCCAAAAACATCATGTAATTGATTGAAATGGGGTTATTTTGGCTCTTGTTGTTGATAATGAGCTGCAGTGGAGGCCCCTTCATCCACATCTGTGGGTGGAAGAGACGCTCCCATTCCTTTGGATCTTCAAGCTCAATATTTTGGATCTCGGTGGTGGCAATGGTGGCGTTGAGCTTCTTAATAAATAATCTGCTTCCCTTTGTCATTCCCCTTGTTAGGTTTAGACTCAGAGTCGAAACATGCATTTGACTCTGAATCCTTCAGCTCAGCTACGAGTGACTAATTGGCTCGACACTCACGTGTCTTGTGAGTGGGGATCTTATGGAATTCACACCACTTTCTTGTCTACTTCTTTATGTTTGTGCTATTTTTCTTTGCTTGAGGCTTCAACAGGTTTCCCTCGGTCGTCCAGCCTTGGATTTGTCCTTTGTTTTGTAGTTTGGGGGAGTTTTTCAATTTCTTCAGATTCACAGATCCAAAGTGTTGCTTCTTCTATTTAAACTTTTGTTTGATCTTGAAAACATACCGATAGGCGGTGTCAAGCAAGGAGATGTCCAAGCACTTCGTCTCATCCTGGATGTATGTGTAGATAGTTGTGGTACTTGAGTACTAGATTCTACTCAGAGTCCTTGATACCCAAATTTTTCTGAAGGGTATGAAAAATATTTGTGAACTCTGACACGTCTTGGTCCCTTCCTTGCCGCAGTGTCGTCCACTTTATGTACTTATCTTCGTAGCTCCTGACATGGTAATATTGTTCCTTAATGGAATCTTGAAAATAATTCCAAGTGGGTGCAGCTGAAAACAGTAAGGGTTTCCTCTTGTCCCTCCGCTTGCATTAGGTTTTCCACCAGTCCTTGATGTGGGGGGTGACTTTGAGGAGTGAAAAAGTAATATTTGATGTATTAGAAAAATCATGAATCGAAAAATATCCTTCTAACATATTTAACCATTTATCTATAGCCTTTGCATCTACTTGGCCTTCAAATATGGGAATGTCAAAGTTGAATTGTACCTTAAAGGGAGTGGTGCCTCCAAGGTGGTTGCTAGATGAAGATGTGTTGCATGTGGGCATCCATCGAAGGATTTGGGCGAAGTTGTCCATCATCTCGTTCATTTGTCACTTGAGGAATTCTTTGAGTAATATTTTGAAAGGATCTTATGATCCCTCATCTTTATGTTCTTCCGCTATGGGAGGCCATCAGGGTTAGCGAGGCCAGTCTTACAAAGGTTCAACCAATTCAAGCCCTAAATCCTTATATCCCGACCTCATTAGGGACATGCACAAAAAAATAGAGAAAGAGCAGACTGCTCTGATACCACTAATCTAGATTTATGCAGGAATGAAATGAAATACATATTTAATTAGAAACATAGAGCTAAATTGAAAACTGAATTTCTATTAATTGATAACAAAATACTAAAAATTGTTTACATGCAGAATGGAAATAAACTAGCTCGGGAGATGGTAGCTTATCTATGAGAAGAGATATGATGGCTACATGCCTATGAACTGTGTTATTATTAAGAAACAATGGAAAACCCTAAACATAAAAAAACCTAACCCTAAGAGATGAAGCGCCAAAAGTATATTGTTCCTATTGGGGTAAATTGGTACATCAACTTCCCAGGGTCGTAACTTTGGAATACAATCTCTGTTTGACGTGTACGATACCTTATTAGAAATATATATTTGAGGAATACAAACTTCAACTGAAAACCCCTATCGCCAACTACAGGTTAGCCCATTTTCTATAATAAAAAAACACATCGTTTAGGGCCTCAAAATGACTTCAAAAGTTTAGGACCCGAAAAACTGCCAAAAATAGTAATATGTGCTACAGTTAAGTAAAATGAAAGAAATGATGGTGGGGGTACAAGTGGAATAGGCTGGTGGCCACCAATATCACGCTGGATTAGTCCTCCCACCTTAGCAAGCAATGGTCCCCATTGAATTGAGTGCCTTTGTGAGATGGGGAAACTTCTGCTGAACTTGGTCCCTGCTGTTAAGGCTCCTTAGTTTCCCAAGGCTGAGAAAGGAAACCAAAGAGGTAACCACAAACCAACTTTCAATTTGGCAGCTAACCCTACTAAATCAGAGAGGGATCTCTCTATATCAAGCTCACAGTCGATGGAAATGACTGTAGGATAAGGATTTTAGGCTAGTTATAAGCTCAATAGGGTTTTTTATTTAAGTTTGATTATGGTTTGTTGGATAAAGAAGCACCAAGTTTGGAAACAAGGAAAAATATCCCAAAAATATCAGTTGCAAACATAGTATGAGGAAAGTTAGATGTGATTCGATGACATAATTGGTTTTTCATTGTAGTGTGGTAAGGAGGAAAACATATAAGAAGTTAAGTGAGCATAATGAATTCACTTATTTCAGAGGATGAAACACTTAGATGCTTATCTTAAACAGAAACAAAGCATAAAAGAATTATTTCTATTTCAAAACTTAAAAGATAAAGCATAGGAATAAAGTAGATGGTTGCTTGAAAAACTTGATCATCAGATGCATAATATAAATAGAGAAAAACGCTGTTACTAACTACATCACAATAATCCCATAAAAATTGCTGCAACTGCTTGTAAATTTCTTCCGCAAATTTTCAAATACAATAGTAGCAAAAGAGTATGAACTTCAAATATCCAACCCTTTCTTTGAATTATCTATCAGTACATATAGATGAATAAAAACCTTTCCCCTCTAAGGGGTCGAATCATGCTTCATATGAACCAATTCATGAACCTATCCTATCCATTGCGAAATCCCAGGAGAGTTAAAACTAACTTTCCCCTTTTTTAGCTAACTGATTGAGCTTATCTCTCCAAGTATTAATTACAAGATTCTTTACAATATTAATCATTAAAAAACAAATTCATATTATATAAACTCATTAGACAACTATTTACATCAACCCAATTGACATTTAACCCTTGCAGTTAAAACCTTCAAGCACAAAAATGCAACAACTCCTTAGCATAAGCGAAATGAATAGTTGGCTTGATATTTTGATGACATGGAAGAGGTTCTAAGATTTTTTGAAGACCTATGAAGAAATATTGAGATATCCAATACACCCTGTAACCTCTGAACCATCCAAAAACATGATTTTGACCTCTTGAAAGTTGATCTCAAAACAGACTGTCCAAAAACGCAGCAAATTCTCCAGAAGCGCAAGGGAAAAATAGGGGTCAAAGATGAACTTATATATTTTTAACCATAGCACTTTTTCAAAATTGGAAGAGGATTTTGTAGATAAGGTTTTTTTTGAGAAAAAAAACGTCTCTCAACGTTTGGAAATTCCTTTCCATTTTCTCAGAATATGTGCCAGAAAATGATGACTAAAACAAACAAGAAAATTGGAGAATTTGATTGTCTGAAATAGGCCTCCAAGAAAGTTGAATATCTCCCAATATATGATACTTGTTAAAGGAGCCTTTAAAGCAACTGAGTTGAAAAATAAACCTTTTCTTCCTCCCTTTGGCCTCCAAATTAAAGTGCAACAAGATTCTCCCAGAAACGCAACAAGAAATGAACAATGGCAGTGATGAATAAATTCGAATCTCTGATGGCTATGGTATGTATTACAGTGATAGAGAGGAGATCTTGGAATTTTGAAAGGATACAATGAAGCTTTGAAGTGTGTTAATGCTCCTGATATCTTGAAAAATCAATTTTTTTGGCTTGATAGTGGAGTGACATCATGTGTACCTTTGAAAAAATGACTTGATGATGTGATCTGTACTGCAGCAACATTTCTTTCAATAGGAAGGTTACATCTCCATGTGACATAGATGTACCTTGATACTCTTGATGTACTTTATTCCCTAATTTTCTAACTCATGAAAAATTACTAATTTCGGATGATGAATGACTTCAAATGGAAATATGACGACCACAGACCCAAATTAATGAGTATGATTACTGACTAGACCAACAAGACACCCATGAAGCTTTCATGATCATCCTTATGACATCATGCCTTTTTCTTTTTAGATTTTAAATAATGACACTTAACGAAGGAAAATGACCTATGGTGACTCAATGCCTCATGAAATTGATTTCAAATTGACCTTGATGACCATGTCATGAGAGTAGCATTACACCTAGAAAATGACTTAGGACCATTTGACAACCAATAGAGATTTCAAATTTTATTTGAAAATATAACAATTTGACCATAAGATTCTAACTACAGTGGAAAAAGTAAATTTGATCATTGTGACTATTAGACACTAACACCTGGTGAGCCACTTTCCTTAGTGTAGGAGTTGGAAAACTTTGAAAACTCGATACAATTGGATCCTCTATTTGCGAGTGTCCTTGATCTATGTGTCCATAATCTGATAAGTTGTATCCTATTCAATGCAGTCTGGCTTGAGATCTGTTGGTGTCAACTGGTCATTAATGTTTTATGTGTCCAACAATTTTGGAAAGTATGACTGAAGGTGGCCAAAAATGAATACGGGGTGCAGGGCCAAGGAATGGGGGAATAGTGAGCTCGAAAAAGTTGTCTCTGACATTCTTGGTGATGGTGTAAATCTTGTATCAGAGTGGTTTAAGCTTACGATGAGATCCAACGAGGCACTCTTTATGTAGATGTAACCAAACTTTATCGCCCACTTAAAACTTATGGGGCACCTAATGTTGATCATGTCATTGTTTGTATTTGGAATTGGATTTCTCCAGGATGTCATGAACCTAGTGGAGGATATGATGAATGCATTCAATAAACTTGGTGGATTTATCAACTTCATACTGAACAGGGAAAATTTTTCCTATGTAGTTGCAAAAGGAAATGCAACATCAAGAGGACATTATGGTTGAAATCAAAAGTCCACTTCAAAGGGGTTGTGGCCAGTCGAGCCATGGAGAACCCTATTATATCTCTGTTGCATGTAGGGAAGACTCTCATCCCATGTTTGTGGATGCTTAGAGTTGTACATGCGTAGTATGTGCACAATCATCATGTTGATGAATTTTGTTTTCCCATCAATGGGGGGGTGGAACGCAGTTGACTTAGTAATATTGGTGTTCAATAGTGACCAAAGGCTCGACTAAAATTTGCTTAGGAACATACAATATTGATATGATATAATGGTTCGCGGGACCGCAAAATGTACTGACCCTCATTCAAATAAGATTCTGGCAGTGGCCTCTACTGTGATACTCTTCTTGTAGGCAACCAATATGGCCATCTTAGAAAATATATCAACAACCACAAATACGCAGCCATTTCCATGCTTTGTAGAAGGAATGCCAAACATATAGTCCATGTAGATTAATTCTGAGGGTTGGATAGGAGTAGGAAGAGTATACAAGCCTTGCTTCTTAATAGTTGGCTTGGTGATGGCACGGAAAATGCAAGATCCCATGTATTTCCAACATATTGTGGGAGATTTAGAAAATAAAAGTACTTGTATAGTATGACCACATTTTTCTCCACACCAAAGTGTCTTGCAACCCAATTATAGTGTGCCTCCCAAATTATCTTGCCGCACTTGCTTGAAGTAACACCAAGGTGGCCCATGTAGCATAATAATGTGTCCTCGAGGTGGAAGTCTAGAACTTGCTTGCCATCCACTAGCATCTGGTATGTGGTGGTGAAATTTGGATCATTTTTATATAGTTGTATCCATTCAAAGGTCTTGTGGCCATAATAATTGAGAATAGTGGTCAATGCTGCAACCGGTGGGTGACTTAGGCAATCTGCAACATGATTAGTGATTCCTTTCTTGTATTTGATATTCAAATGGAATTTTTACAGATATGTGGACCACTTCTAATGGCGATCATTTTTTAAATTCCCTTGGGTTTGTATAAACTACAGGGGTTGGTGATATGTGTGGATGATTATCTCCTTCCCCAAAATGTAATGTTTTCATTGTCAAAAAGCCTACATGATGGAATACATCTCCTTATCATAGGTGGGGTATTTCCAAATTGTGTCAGAAAGCGTCTCACTGTGATAGGCCACCAAATGTTCTTGTTAGGTGAGAAATACACCAATAACATAGTCATAATTTCAAATGGTTGTTGCAGGTTTATAAATGTGAGTATTGGTTCAGAGCAGAGGTGGTGCTTCAACTCAACAAACACCTTCTATTGGGACTTGAACTAGAAAAAAATTTCTTTTGCTCCGCCCTTGGTAACTTGACTGAAAGGCCAAGTGATATGAGAGAATCCCAACATGAACCTTCGATAAAAATTTCCAAGGCCCAAAAATATGCAAAGATCTGTTGGATTGGTCGGGCACTAACCAATCCTAAATGACTTGGATCTTACTCGGATCCACATGCACACCTTGCTGATTAATGATGTAACCCAGATACTGGACTTGTTTCATGCCAAAGGTGCATTTATCCAAGTTGCAACATAGTTTATGTTGTCGCAGGGTTTGAAGGACCTGCCGAATGTGTTGCAAGTGCTTTTCCCAATCCTTGATAAAAATAAGAATTTCATTTGGATATACAACCACGAACGAGTTGGTGAAGGGCCACAAGATGTCATCCATTAGCCTCATAAAGGTAGCATGGGAATTTTTCAACCCAAAAGGCATAACCAACTATTCAAAAAGGCCCTCCTTGGATTTTAAGGTGGTATTCCATACATTTGTGGGCTCTATTGGAACCTGGTGATAACCCTATTGCATATCGATTTTGCTGAAACACTTGGCCCCCTTGAGCTAGTCAAGAAGGTCATCAATCCATGGGATTGGATACATCTTCCTGACAATGATTTTTTTCAGTGCCCAATAATCAATGCAGAGCCTCCAGGTGCCATCCTTCTTCTGTACAATTACAATTGGGCTCCCACAAGGTGAGGAACTTTGTTAGATGTTCCATTTTTTCAAAAGCTCCTAGATCTGTTGCATGATATCTTCATTTTATAGAATGGAGCGATGGTATATCAACCCATTGGGTAGAGGTGATTTGAGGGTTAGATCGATTGAATGATTGACTTGATAGTGTAAGGGCACCCCTTTAGGTGAGAAGAATATGATCCTATATTTTTCCATGACCTTATCCACATGATTCTGCTACATGGAGAAACCTCTCCCCGGGGCCATGGATGTGGCCACGATATTCCCCTTACCAGATCTGGGAGATGATCTTATTGCATTGCTTAGCAGAGATCAAAGAGATCTTGGTAGGCAGGGCTACCTCTGGTATCCTATATAAATTATTTCTCAAATTAATAATAACAATGTGTTGCCTAGATTCATACACAACACGTGTCCTCCACAAGTATAATTGGCCTAATAATACATCACAAAATTCAAGAGAAACATCACACAATACCTCATCTATGAAGGGCTTGATGCCGTAGGGAAGGAAACATTGATGGTTGACGTAGAGATCTTGTCCTTGGTGAAGCCACACGATGGTGTACGATTGTTGGTGTTTTGTGGTCGATAGGCCCAATCGCTTCATGACCTCTGCTGAAATGAGGTTATTTTGGATCATGCTATTGACAATGAACTGTAGCAGAGACCCCTTCACCCACATCTATGGGTGGAAGAGACGCTCCCCTTCCTCTAGATCTTCGGGCTCAATCTTCTGGATCTTGGTGGTGGCAACAATGGCATTAGGCTTTGCATCAATAATCTGCTTCCCTTTGTCATTCCCCTTTTCAAGTTCTAACTCAGAGTCGAAACATGCATATGAATCTGAAGCCTTTAGCTCGACCACCAGTGACTGCTTGGCTCAACACTCACTTGTATTGTGAGTGGGGCTCCTGTGGAACTCATACCACTTTCATGTGCCCTTCTTTGTCTTCATGGTGTTGTTATTTGCTTACGGCTTCAGCGAGTTGTCCTCGGTAATATTTCCTTGTATTTTTCCTTTATTTTGTGGTTTGGGAGTGCCTTTCCCTTACTTCAAATTCGCAAATCCAAAACCTCACTTTTTTGTTTAAACTTCTCTCGATCTTGAAAACATATCGATATGCGACAAAAAGTGAGGAGATGTCTAGGAACTCCATCTCATCATAGATGTATTTGTATATTTAGTCGCAACACTTGAGTACCATATGCCACTCACAGTCCTTGATACCCAACTTCATGCGAAGGGTATGAAAAATATTTGTGAACTCTGGCACGTCTCAGTCCCTTCCTTGCCATAATGTGGTTCACTTTACGTACTTAACTTCATAGATCCCCACAGGGTAATATTGTTCCTTGATGGCGTCTCGAAAATAATTCAAAGTGGGTGCGGCTAAAAATAATGAGGTTTCCCTCGTGTCCTTTTTCTCGCAGTAGGATTCCCACTAGTGCTTGACATGGAGGGTGGCTTTGAGGAGTGTAAAAGTAATCTCTTCCCTATTGTAAAAGTCATGAACCACAAAATAACCTTCCAACAGATTTAACCATTTATCTATGGCATCTACGTCTATCTGCCCTTCAAATATGGGAATTTCAAAGCTGAATTGTACCTTAAAGGGAGTGGCGTCTCCAGGGTGGTTGATGGATGAAGATGTGTTGCCTGTGGGCATCCACTGAAGGATCTGGGCCAAGTTATACATCATCTCATTGCTTTGTCACTCGAAGGATTCTTTGAGAAATATTTTGAAAGGATCTTTTGCTCCCTTATCTTTGTTTTCTTCCACCATGGGAGGTCGTCAGGGTTGGTGAGGCTGGTCTTGCAACAATTCAACCAAATCAATCCGTAACTCCTTATACCCCGACCTCGCTGGGGACATGCACAGAAAAACAGAGAAAGAGCAGATTTTTATGATACCACTGGTCCATATTTATGCATGAACGAAATGAAATACATATTAAATAAATATTTAAATAGAAACATGGAGCTACAATGAAAACTGAACTTCAATTCATTGATAAAAAAATACTGAAATTTTTTTACATGTAGAATGAAAATAAATTAGCTTGGGCGATGGTAGCTTATCTTTGGGAAAATATGTTGCAGCTGCATGTCTCTGAATTATGTTGCAATGAGGCTCGAAGGCCTATTTATTATTGAGAAACAATGGAAAACCCTAAACATCCAAAAAGCTAACCCTAAGAGATGAAGCGCCAAAAGTCTATGGGCCCCGTTGGGGTAAATCGGTACATCAACTTCTTGGGGTTGTAACTTTGGCATACAATCCCTGTTTGACCCGTACGAGACATCGTTAGAAATATATATCCGAGGACTACAAATTTTAATTACAAACCCTTGCTACTAGATATGGGTTTTTCCATTTTCCAAAAAAAACAAACATTGTTTAACGCCTCAAAATGGCTCCGAAAGTTTAGGACCCGAAAAATGCCAAAAATAGTAAATTGTGCTACAACTAAGGAAACTGAAAGAAAAAATGGTGGGGGTCCAAGTGGAATAGGCGAGTGGCCACCAATATCCACCTGGATCACAATGATAAAAATGATTTCTAGGATTAGTTCATAGCTTTTGTTGGTTTAGCTTTTGTTAGTTTAGTTTTGGAGCTCTCATTTCATTCTCTCATTCTCTCATACTCTTGCACACTTAGAGAAATCTCTGAGAATTATTGGAGCATTATAGTATTCACTTGGATTTAGAGCAAGAAGGAAAAGGAAAGTAGGAAAGTGCATGGGAAAAATTGGATCAACAACTACAATTGGATTACTTTGCAGGTAACATGTTGCATGTGTGATTTCCTTGCTAATTTCTGGATGCATGGTATATGCATATGATTTTATGGTTATGTGATGTCTTTGGCATGGATATTTGCCTAGATTGACAGTGGTTTTACCTTGCCTTTCCATTTCCTAGATAGCCATGGTGTTGTGGGTTTCCACTTGTTGTTTTTCTGATTGGTGCTCATGTTCCTTATGGTTGTGGGTTTGAAAAAACACTTTGAAAGCCCGGGAACAACTTGGGTTGAGTTACTAGTCCTAGATCCTAGGTTGGGACAAACACTTTGGAGTCCTTAGTGGGTTGAGTTATTAACCCCTGGATCTGGGTTGGACAAACACTATGGAGCCCTGGAAGGCTGTGGATTAAGTTACTAATTCCCGGAGCCTTGGAAAACTTAGGTAGAGACCGATCTTGTTGGTGTTAGTGATGTCCGACCGTAGAGGTGGAATCACTCTGGTTGAGGGTTGAGGTGGTTTGGACTTTGGAATCACTAGTTTTGTTTTTTCTTGGTTTATTCCTTGATATCCCACATTCATGCTTGGAATATGGCGCGAGGGTGATTAGATGAAAGAGAGATTCAGCTTAACCCAATCTATGTGTGACAACCCCTGGTTGATTTCCTATGTAAATAAAAATAAAACCAAGGTCATGGGACACATATTCCAAGCTAAATGTTGGGAAAAACATAGTGATGGGGATCACTGGTGATTAATTAATGGCTATGGAAATTGGCAAAGGAAATGTGGAAATAATGGGCATTTTATTTATTGAAATAATGAAAAATAAGAGAAAAGTGAGATGATAGGTCACAAATTTTCATGAGGAGGAAATTGAAGGAAAAATGAAGGAAAATGAAGAAAATAGAGGCCTCAATAATAAAAAGGATTTTGAGGCTCAATTCACAGCTTTTTTCAGTTCAGTCTTTGGCTCTCTCATTCATTCTCTCATTCTCTCGTACTCTTGCACACTTAGAGAATTCTTGGAGCATGCTTAGAGCACTCTAGTTTTCATTGGATTTGGAGAAAGAAGTCAAGGGAAAGCAAAAAAGTGTAAGGGAATTGGTGGATCCACAACTACAACTATATTTATTTGTAGGTAACAGGTTGCATGTGTGATTTACTTGTTTATTTATGAATGCATGGTATATGCATGTGATTATTTGGTTATGTTATGTCATTGGCATGGGGTATTTCTTGGATTGACAATGGTTTTAGCCTTGCCTTGTTATTTCCTAGATAACCATGGTGTTGTGGGTTTTTCCACTTGAATTTTTCTGGTTGGTGCTCATGATTCCTTATGGTTGTGGGTTGGAACAAATGCTCTGGAAGCCCTAGAACAACTTGGGTTAAATTACTAGTCCTGGAGCCTAGGTTGGGACAAACACTTTGGAGCCCTTGATGGGTTGAGTTACTAGTCCCTGGAGCTAGGTTGGACAAACACTCTGGAGCCGTGCAAGTTTATGGGTTGAGTTAATAGTTCTTGGAGCCCTGGATGGCTTGGGTAGAGATTGATCTAGTTGGTGTTAGTGATGTCCAACCATGAGGTGGCACCACTGGTTGAGGGTTGAGGTGGTTTGGCCTCTAGAAGCCCTAGATTGGTTTTGTTCGGTTTATTCCATGAGATCCCACATTCATGCTTGGAATATGGTGCGAGAGCGATTAGATGAAAGAGAGATTTCGTTTAGCCTAATATATGTTCGGGTGGTACGTGGAAGTACCTGACTTGGTTAGCATTATCCTATGTTAATAAGAGTTATTCTTCTATTGTGATTCATGTATATTTATTAGCAATATGTTGATAATATTATGGTTAGGTTTTCATGGCTTATATGTTGGTTATTTTATGGTTATACGTTGTTCATATGATGTGTATCTTCTATGGATCTTGTCATGAATTGCTTAGTTATTGATCAGTTGATGAATGTATGGAATAATAAGTGTTATTGCAGCTATGTGGAGAGGGAATAGGGCCTTATAAGAAATTCTCAGATGAATCTCAGACTTTTATGATCGATATGCATTCATGACCTATAGCTTACATGTTTGCCATGTGTTTGACGAAATGCCTAGTATGTTATGGTCAATATAGGTCAAGTTTTTAGTTGAGATTGGATATTTAGCTTTTTTTCCATGTTATATATTATTTTGGAACGTCTCAAGCAATTCTAGGCAATGGTATGGAGGCAGTGCTAAAAAGGTGGCACTTATCTCGGGACTGCATGCTTAGAACTAAAGAAATTGGGTGACAACCACATGGATGTAGTGTTGTGCATGCAGTTGGAGGCCTCCAACCACATGGAGGCCTTGTTATGGGTGAGGTTGTGGGCCAAGGGCAGAGAAAAATGGCTCCAAATTAGGGTTTGGCCACTTGTGGTAGTTTTTTAGCCTTTGAGTGACCTATAGCCCCTGTTGTCACTCCTAGAGACAGTCTTCAGTTGCCAGAGACCAGTGCCTAGGACATCTTACAAGAAGGAGGTCATCTAGGTTCTCTTCATGTTCTTTGGAAGGGACCTCTTGGGTATTAACTGGATGGAATTGTTTGATCTGTGGTTCTAGATCACAAGGGGAGCAGAGTAATAATTGTGAACTTTGATTACAAGAGAAAAAGATAACTCAAAATGGGCATGTGGCCGCAATGAAGCTCAATATGTTGTAAATATGGCCGGATGTGGAACAAATGAAAAGTATTCAAAGATAATTGGGATTGAAACCACAAGAATTTGGATGGTAAGTCAGAGTGAGGCAGGCTTATGAAGGTATAAGAATCCACCTCCAAAAACTTAAGAAGAAAGTAGTTGAGATACGAATTTGGAATAGAAATCATGAACCGAGCCTGATTAAGGTAGTATTATAGGCCATTATACGAGTATCATTCAAGATAAATTCATAAGTAATCTAGAGGTGACCCACATTCTGAAAGCATGATAACTAGAAGGAAAATATGATGGAACAGAGCAATAAATGAAACCAAACACAACAGAGGCATACATATTGTTCATAAGTCTAGTAGGATTCCATTCTTGCAACAAACAGTCATTATATTATTTCTTCAAAACGGCTCTTCAGATATACATTAAGAGCGAATCTCAAAACTACAAAGTGTGTTACCCAAACTATACACTTCAAACTTCTAGAGAATTCAGAACCTTTACTTTGTCTACGAGTTGGCCTTTTATAGATGTTACATGGGCAGCGTGGCCATATATTTCTTCAAACAAAATATTCCCTACTGATCTTACAGTTTCCCATATAAATAAAAAAATTATGTGGTGTAACAAAATCGCATCTGAATCAGTATTGTCCGACATAGACTTATAAAAAAACCATAACAGAAACATAAAATACTAGTAATGCGTAGGGTGAAATTAAGATTTAACCCGATTTTACATTACATTGAAATTGAAAATCAAAAACAAAAAACAAAGGCTGCATGGTCTTGATCATGATGTCCATTATTTGGTACAATGAGGAGTGCCTGACCCTTCTGAGTGGCGTGATTTCACTAAAGATGTGGAGGAGCCAAGCTGACGAGGCGGCGGGGGTGGCAGTCGCTGTGAAGTAGAGGAAACTGGAGGATTCACATATTCATAGAAATTTTGCTAGGTAACTACTCCGGGTAGCTGTGGTATGGTGTAGGATTTGAACATGGACTACAGTTGTGTGAGCTTTGTATAATCTAGGTGGGTAGCAAAGAATCTCTTGACCCGAGCGAGGAGGAAGAATTCCTTACGTAGTGTTGTTACTAAGTTATATGCCTTTAGCTAGGAGGTCTTCTCTAATGTTATGTCTTCCCTGCCCTTGATCTCTGACATATTCTGATTATAAGCAGTTCGGGGAAGCAATGCACCTGATTTCTGGTCCCAGCATGGCGGGAGGCCATCTTCTACCAACTTGCGCCATTCCTATTCAAATATCTCCACTCCCTTTGACACCAGCACTAAAAACCCCAACGATTTTACGCATGCCTCCTCTTTCCCGATATTCTTACTGACGTCCATGATAGTCCTGAAATGGTTGACCACTCCCTCGGTGCTCAATTCTTCAGACGGAAGTTCATTGAGATATATAACATATTTCCTTGTTGGTGCTGCCTTCTCTTCTCCTTCCCTGCGACTGACCTCCAGTTGTGCCTTATACTCTTGAATAACACTCTTATTTTCATTGGTCAGTACGAGGAGCTCCCAATGTTGCTTGACCTCCATTATGATCTCTCCCCAGACCATTTTCCTTCCTTCTGTTAGCTCCCCTGTAAATTTTTGACAAAGAAAAGTAGGGGGCTAAATTGTTTTTGAAGCCTTCAAGGAATGCATATCCCCTGAAGACACATCATCCTTGAAGTCTCCTGTGCCTTTTCCTTTGACAGATTTCCCTCTACTGACTCCCTTTATAAGGTCTCATTGATTACATAAAGTCTGCTCCAAAAAGGCCTTGTTTTGCCCCTTGTAGCTCTGCAGTTTTCCCCCATTTTATCCTTTTTTCCCTTTTCCCAAGTTCCCTTTCCATCCCAAAATTCCCCCTTTTATGGTCCCCTTAATCTCCTCAAATCCCCTTGAAAACCTACCTTTACCCTTTGTCTAGCCAAATTCTCACCTTTGTTCTCTATCGTTACCCCATATTGGCTTTAAATTTCATTGAAAACGAGCCAAAAATCCTGTTTTCTCCATAATATGGGTCCTAGCCCATTCGGCTTAGCCCCTTAGCCTTTCCCTCCACGTGACCCGGACGTTGGAACCACCCGCTAGCCCAGAGGAGCGCTTATCTCATATGTAGATCGGGCGCGTTTATGGCCGTTGATCTAAACAGAACGGACGACGATCGCCGCCCCTGCAGCAACTACCATTAAATCCGTTCATCGTCGATCGTCGCATCTTAACTGCTCATTTCCCGCAGATCTAACGGTTCGGAGTTTACCCGTCGGTGGTCCCCGCTGCAAACACTGTTCACAAACTCGGTGGTATCTATCGCACCGCCTTCGGGCGGTAGGCGGTATTTTCTCATCGCCCAGCGATTCCACTCATCGCGCCCTGCGTGTCTCCTTGTACGGTTCAGAAACCGCTCTCCATCGCGCGTTATCGTTCATCTGTGGACGCAGAGCGATATCGACATAGGCCGTCCGATCCAGAGCCACTCATCCGACGGATGGCGCTCCGCGAAGCTGCACGAGATTTAACCCATGGTCTCCGTACTCCTGGCCCACCGTTTGTCGCCCTCCACCGTATTTTCAACCGTCGATCTCCTCTGAGATCTGACGGTCCAGATTTGTTTCTCCGCTGTTGAATTTTCTGCCATCGCCCGGTCCCGCCACATCACCCCCACGTGTCTCCACCATACATTCGCCTGTTCCCCTTATATATTCATTCAAAAGGTCGACGTTTATAAGGTTTTCACGTATAATTTGCTCTGCATTCCGCCAACCTTCTCCAGAGCGTTTCTCCACCATTCCTCTACATTTTTCCGACATCTCCCGGCACAGTCCCATCATTTCGCCACCTGCACGACCATTTTCATCATCTGCACTGCATCCATTACCCCTATCCATGGATTTCATAACATGTTTCTGTTTTGCAGGGTTTTGAGGCAGTGAAAGCCGCCATGATTTGCACACGCTGTCACAGTGACAGAAAATACACGAAAAGACCGTGTACAGAGGTAGAGATCATGAAGAAAGGCCCGAAGAGGTACCACAACGGGATTTTCATTTAAAGAGTAGGGTTTAACTCTGTGAAATTGTCCCGGCGCCATTAACACATAGAATTCACAGTCAAAGATATAAATGGATCAGCAGAGAACCTAAGGCACACAAATAAAGATCTTCAAAGCCTTATGTTCAGAGATTTAGAGGCAAAGTAACAGATAGAAGATCCAGCACACAGAAAACCATATCATCTGGGTTTCCACTGCAGCAGAATGTTTTTCTCCATAAGGGACAGAGTGCCCATGCAGCTTTTATTCTACACCGTGTTCCTAAAGAAACTTCCGCCCTGACAACAGTCCTGGTGCTATCAGAGCATTTTTTCATAAGTATGGCAGACTTCTCAGTTATTTACTTACCTTTTGTTTATTCACCAAAAGTACCACAGAGTCCTGCAGCCAAAGTACATAAGAGACATACCCGGAGTGAATAGAGGCCTGAAGAAGACCACTCTTCCATCCAAAGAGTGACAGGAATTGAATGCTCGGAATTTAAACAGAATGGGTTTCGGCCCTCTTTCTTTTCAGAAGTTTTAATACTGCATTTATTTCTTCACCTACCTCCTCTGCTTCCCTTTAGCTATAAAACTCATGAGATAATATTGTAAAGGTTGTTGATCAGTTATCAGAGAATTGCAAGTAGTTTCTTTAAGACACAGTCTCTGTGTAAAGTTGTAAGATAGGCTGAGGAATATGATTTCAGACTGAGTATTCAGCTATTGGCAATGTTGTACTTGATTGGTATTGTTGTTTAATATGACAAGCACATTTATTTGGATCCTGATCTAAAGCAGTGGTGATGTTTTCCTATCTATGTGTTTAATTCATTTCATTTCATTTCTACTGGCTTGCATCATAATATTGGCATAGGATTTACCCTTGTTAGGTACCCTATGTTTCTGCTCTCCTTTCCATTGATGTTTTTCTTCTGAATTTGTTATCTAAGAATTGATTTCAGTTAATTTAACAAGTGTAGTGGATGTTATTGCCTGATCTTTGATGTATGAATTAAATGTATCTATTCTTAGATGTTTCTTGTTAAGGATTTAGCTGGAAGATTTGGGAACACTGGGAATTAGAGTTAGCCCTGTCCACTAGGATCCTTGTGCGACCAGCTGGTTTTTAACTTTGTGCCCTGAATCTACGTTGTCTCCTTCTCTCTTATCATTCCATCCCACACTATCATCTTTAAGATCCAATGTTTTAGATGACTAGCCCAACTGAAAGCCTGCCTATTGATTAGCAAGCAAATCCTTTCCTGACTCCATTGCCCAATGGTCTTGAATGCTTTCCTGGAATACTTCACCTCTACCCTTTTCCTCTTTTCTCATCCTGGTCTTACATTGAATCCTTCTATCCTGATAACCAGCAACCAAACAAACAAACCTTGTGCATATAACTAGCCTAACATCTTAAATTTGAGCCTCAAAGACATATAACCTTTGCTAACATAGAGAGATCCCTCTCTGGACCTAGGAGGGCTAGATCCTAAGGTCTGAAAGTGGTTTTTATGTTGTCTCATCTTTTGGTCTTGCAAACCTGGCCAAAACATGGTAACCCCAACATAATGGCGACTCCACTAGGGATCGAACCCAGAATTTCTGGTTAGGTTGACAGTAAAACACTTGCACTTACATTCGACTCACCTCTTGTGTGTTTTAACCCATACTCTTAGACAGAGTCTGGAAATGGCCAGGTAGCCTCCAGATCTCACACTCTTTCAGAGGTGACATATCTGGTAAATGCCCTCCCAGTCAATCTCTGGTTAGAGTTTGCTGTGTTTGGAAGATATCCTTGAAAAGGGACATCTCATAAGCACTGTGGTGGACAGTGTACCCCTCCAGAAACATCCTAAACCTTCCACCTGGCGACTCCATAATCCCTAAACGATTAAATACTCCACTGGTGATCAGTAGGCCTGATGATACATCTTGGTTTCACATAAGACTCCACTGGGAGACCAGCCTCCATAACAACATCAACCACAATAGAAGTAACAAGTAGGGTTAAGCTGCTTGGTTGGAAAATAGCATTCTGGCTTTCAAAAACATTTATATAAGAGCTTATTGCAACCCAAACCCACCTGAAATAGTTGATAACCCTGAGAGCATCCTCAAAAAATCACCTACACCTAGAAGATCAACTATTTCCAGTCATATCCATAGAGCTAACTCTACACCAGAAGACCTTACAGCTCTATCACACTTTCATCTTGACCTAGACCTACCTAATAGATTACCAAGAACTAGGTCATTCAGTTATCCAGATTAGCTAGACCTTGAGCATCCCAATTCACCACCTCAAAGTGGTAAACACATTAGGGACAGAGGAACCCCTCCATCTACACCTCCTGACATTCACTTCATTCAAAACTTGGGGCTCAGTCACCCTATATCTGCTCAACAAACCTCTGCTGGTCCTAGTATCCCTATCATCCATATACCAGCTGCTCAAGTTAACCCTTTACCTCATCAGAATATCATCATGGCAGCCTGGTATGCACCTTTGATGTTACCTCAGCCTCTAGTGCCCCTACCAAATGATTATCAATCAAAGATCCCACATTTCACTGCCAAAGAGTCCATCACAGCCCAGCAACACGTAGATAAGATGGAAGATTCTTTTGACTACATGGAGATAGATGATGATACAGTGAAAATGAGAATCTTTGCCCAGAGCTTAGGGGGTGATGTAAAGAAATGGTTCAAAGGCATACCTCCTAATAGCATCCAAGATCTTCCTGCTTTATATCAGACTTTCATAAACAAATGGGAAGTTAAGGCCAACCCTCGCCAACTTCTGGAAGAATATATGAGCCTTAAAAGAAACGTAGGAGAGAGTGTCCACGATTACACAATGAGATTTAACAGCATTTAAAATGCTCTTCCTCCACATATGAAACCTCCCCAAGGTATGGCCCTAGCGAAATACCCTGAAGGCTTTGATGCTGACATGGCCTATCAGCTTAGGGATAAAGAGTACAACACCTTGGAAGACATGCAGAAAGGAGCAGTGAATATAGAAGCCAACTTGATTGAGACAAGGGCAAGACTGAGAGCTGAGAAAAGGGTAACATATAGAGATGACATTGTAGCCTCCACATCTGATCCCAATTATGATAGATTATCTAAAAACGTGGAAGAGCTACAACAAATGGTGAAAAAAATGGTTGTCACATTTAGTAACCAAAACAGAAACCAAAACCAGAACCTCAACTTTAGAAAAATAATGCCACTCCCAATAGACAAAGAGAGTCAGATCAACAAGTTATTCCCCCATTCCAAGAGAAATTTCTTGATGAAGATGAGGGAATCATAAAGGAGTCTGAGGGAAACAAAATAAACATGTTTGAAGCAGAAGATTCAATCCATAACTGTTACGCAGAAGAAGATCAGCCCTCACCCTCTTATTGGGACAAGGAGTGGTTAGAATCTAAGGATTACAGGTTAGGATTTGAAAATGCCATGATGTAGGTCAGAGAACAATATGAACTTGGGAGAAAAAAGAGCCAAGACACTTCCAAACCCAAAGCTCCTGAGATTACCATCAAGAAAAGGCCTGACAAGTCTTCTAAAGAAACTGCTAAGAGTAACAAAACCGCAACTGAGAGTTCTGGAAAGAACAAAGAAAAAGACAACCAAAACACTGATACACAAGGTAAACTAGCTAGCAGCACTAGCACTGCGGTTAGTGCTCCTGATAAAACTGTCACAAAAACTGTACATAACGAGAATAAACACACTGATTCAGCCACTAAGGCAGTGGCTAACAAAACAGAGTTGAACATTCCAAAGAGTCAGTCCACTTTCAATTTGGAGAGTGAGATTGCAAAAATTAAAATCTCTGTCCCACTCTCTGAGCTGGCTACTCAGGATGTATATAAAGGCCAAATTTTGAAAGCGTTAAATTTAGGTGAGAATAGTGACACTGTAAATCTGAGTGATGATCAACCTGCCCTTCTATTTGGTCCAAAGATAGAAGGAAAGTTTCAGGAAGGGGTAGTGCCCCCTTTTTATATCAGTCTTAATGTCCATGATAAGATTCTCCACAATGCAATGCATGATTCTGGGGCATCGCACAACCTGATGCCTAAAGTAGTGATGGAAAGATTAGGCCTAGAGATAACCCGTCCCTATAAAGACCTATATTCATTTGACTCTAGTAGAGTAAAGTGTCTTGGCCTGATCAAAGATTTATGTGAGAGCCTTACTCAGATTCCTGCCAAGTGCATGGTCATGGATGTTGTTGTGGCAGATGTGCCACCCAAGTATGGCATGTTATTATCAAGATCATGGGGAGCCAAGCTGCAAGGAACAATGCAGATGGATGGGGCTTATGCCACAATCCCAATCTTTGGCCAACTTAGAAGACTGTACATGGAAACACAAATGAAATTCCTGGTTAGTAACCCTGAAAAGCCTGAAAACTCTCCTTTATACTCGGTACATACAGACCTTGACTCCTTCATCCTTTGTAATGATGAATCCTTAGAAGGGTCAGCGTCTAGAAACATAGATACAAATGAGGAAACAGAAGCCATGGACTTAAACATAATGGCTACCCTAGACTCAGTGGAGGAAGACATAGAAAACTTTGAACAGTGCACTGAAACAACAACGCAAGGTGAACCAGAAACAGAATGCGATCAGCCAACTAGTCACCTCTCTGACTTCCACATCCATAACGAAGAACTAAACAACCCACAGCCTAGTGAAAACCCTATAACACAACATAATGGCGAACCCAGCTATAGGGAAAGAAATGATAACAAAACCGAGAATGAACCCCTGTGGGAAATGAGCTTCGATGGGTCATGCACCAAGAGAACTGTCGGAGCTGGGGTGTGGCTGCATAACATAGGGAATGACTACGCAGAAATCCATGCCTGCAATCTGCATTTCAAATGCACAAATAATATTGTAGAATACGAGGCTCTAATCCTAGGTTTAAATCTGTTGAAGAAATTAGGGGCCCGTAAGATAGCTGTGCAGGGAGACTCTGAGCTGGTTATAAAACAGGTGAACGGTGAATACACAGCCAGAAACCCTAGGTTGAGGGCGTATAGGAACGATACCGTAGATATATTGAAAACATTTGTTGAATACGAGTTAGTGTTTGTCCCCAGGAGTCAAAACGTCATTGCAAACGGATTGTCTTGCCTAGCTAGTTCATATCCTAAGACTCCAAGCGACCAAAAAATTATCATACAAACCCGATTCAGACCTGTAGTGCCAGATAACGAAAAATACTGGTAGGTCTTTGAGGGCGATAGACAGATTGAATATTTCCTAATAGGCAGGAACGAGTTTGAGTTTTCTGATTCAGACTCTGTGTCTAGCGATAGCTGCCTAAGTGAGGAGCCCTTAGACAAGGAAGAAACACCCCGTAACATAGAAATAAAAACTTTAAACGACCAAATTGGAAATTCAAACGGAAATTGTGAAAACGCAGAAAATAAAGAAGTCGAGGTGCTGCATGCCAAAGATAAGAAATTACCTCGAGGTCTGGAGCCTTTAGAAGACCTTTTTGACTTTGACGACGTAGCAAAAAATCCCACCATAGAGCACGCAGACTCTGACATGGAAGAATGCAATATAGGCACAAAAGAAAAGCCCAAAATGATTAAATTAGCTAAATCCTTACCCCTGGAAATGAAAAAAAAATACATTGACCTTTTTAAGGAATTTATTGACGTGTTTGCGTGGAGTTATGAGGATTTAAAGGCTTATGACACGAACATCATACAACATAAAGTACCTTTAAAATAAAATTAGAAACCTTTCAGGTAGAAGCTTCGTAGGATAAACCCAAAACAATTGCCTGCAGTTGAAAAGGAGATTAAAAGGATGTATGAGGCAGGCATAATAGTTCCTGTAAGGTTCTCTGATTGGGTATCAAATTTAGTGGCTGTGAGAAAGAAAACAGGGGAGATCAGGCTGTGTATAGACTTCATAAATCTTAATAGAGCCTCACTCAAAGACAATTACCCTTTGCCAAAAATGGAACACATTCTACAGCAGGTAGTAGGCTCAAAAATGATTTCTCTTTTGGATGGTTTTTCAGGGTACAACCAAGTTTTAGTACTCCCAGAAGATCAACTCAAAACAGATTTTACCACTCCCTGGGGCACCTTTATGTATGTAAAAATTCCCTTTGGACTGATGAACGCTGGTGCAACCTTCCAAAGAGCAATGTATATAGCTTTTTCAGATGAGATAGGACACTTCATTGTTATTTATTTGGATGAAATAAGAGTCTACTCCAAGACTGAGGAAGAACACCTAGAACATCTGAGGAAAGTGTTTGAAAAATGCAGAAGGTTTGGTTTTTCACTGAATCCTAAAAATACTGTATTTGGGCTGCAAGAAGGAAAGCTTCTTAGCCACATTATATCTGAAAAGGGAATTAGGATAGACCCACAAAGAGTTGAGGGAATACTACAGATCACACACCCAAGAAATATCAAAGAAGTACAGTCCTTCATTGGGAAAATTAACTTCCTTAGGAGGTTTATTCCCAACCTAGCTGAACACCTTAGGAATATGACTAACATGCTAAAGAAAGGTGCAGGAGTTAAATGGACTGTTGGAGCTAAACAATCTTTTGAATTAGTAAAAATTGCACTCACCCAAGCTCTTGTTCTGATCAGCCCTGATTTCTCAAAGGATTTCCTGATCTTTTCATTTGCCTCTGAGCATACAGTGGCTGCAGTCTTGCTGCAGAAAAACACAGAGGGAGTGGAACAGCCAATTGAATTTTTCAGCAAAGCAATCAGAGATACACCCTTGAGATACAACATAATGGAAAAACAGGCCTATGCCTTAGTCAAGGCCTTAAAGGACTTTAGGGTGTACATATTGCATTCTCACACCATAGCTTATGTGCCTAACATAGTTGTCAAATATATATTGTCCCAAGATCCTGATGGTAAGAGGGGAAAATGGATTGCTGTGATTTTAGAATATGACCTTGAGATAAAACCCACCAAACTAATCAAAGGCCAGGGCTTAGCTAAATTAATGGCTGAATCAAATCTGCAAGCCCTGGAAATTAACATGGTAGCTGCCTTGGATGAGCAGGAAGGACTGCCTGATCCCACTGTTGAGGAGAAGTTTCCGAACTCTCCTTGGTACTCTGATATCCTTTATGTGCTCACCAACCTCAATTCTCCACCTGAACTATCAAAGACTAAGGCCAGATTCATAAACTAAAAGCCAGAAATTACTGCATTCTGAATGAAAATTTATATTGGAAAAATCCAAATGGCCTATTTCTTAAATGTTTGCCTGAAGCTGAAGCTGAAAGGATTAAACAAAAGTTCCATGCTGGAGAGTGTGGAGGCCACCTGAGTTGGAAAGCCACGGCAAACAAAATACTCAGAGCTGGCTACTATTGGCGTACACTCTTCAATGATATCCATAAGATGATAATTGCCTGCCACCAATGCCAGATTTTTGAAGGCAAAAGAAAACTCCTCCCCTTACCCCTACAACCCATCACTGTTGAAGGTCCCTTTCTGCAATGGGGTCTAGATTTCATAGGAGAAATTCACCCTGCTTCTTATGCACAACACAAATGGATCCTAATAGCCACAGATTACTTCACTAAGTGGATAGAGGCCATACCCACTAGGAATGCCACCGATTCAGTCATCATTAGGTTCCTAGAAGGTCATATCCTCTCTCGGTTTGGCTGCCCAAGGAAAATAATCACTGATAATGATGTTGCTTTTGGGTCCAAGAAAATGGTTGATTTTTGTCACAGGTATCAAATAGCACTTGGTCATTCAACTACCTATTACCCTCAAGGTAATGGCTTAGCTGAATCATCAAACAAGAGCCTGGTGATCATCATCAAGAAGCTGTTGGAAGAGAACAAAAATTCATGGCATAACAAGTTAGTACATGCTTTTTGGGCTGACAGGCTTACAACAAAGAAATACATTGGCATGTCACCATATCAGCTTGTCTATGGGACAGAAGCAGTGTTTCCTACCAACCTTGGGGTACCAGTGATTAAGCTAGTCCAGGAGATTCAAACAGAAGAAGACAGTATGGTGAGGAGAATAAACCAGACAATTCATCTCCAGCAAACGAGGGAAGAGGTCTACAACATAGCAGTGAAAGTTCAGGAGAATATAAATAAATTGTTTGACAAAAGAACCAAAGCTGCTGATTTCAAAATTGGAGATAAATTTCTGAAGTGGGACTCAAGGAGAGAGGATAAAGGAAAGCACGACAAGTTTGACAGTCTGTGGCAAGGTCCATACATCATCCAGGCCACTGTGGGTCCAAATGCTTTCTTCCTATAGGAATTAGATGGTACAGAGATGTTTGGGGGTCCTGTCAATGGCAGGATGCTCAAACACTACTTCTGCTGATTTCAATTTCCAGTTTCATTTCCATTGTACATACCATTGCAGTTTTTTTTTTCAAGAAAAAGAGAAAAATGTTTCAAAAAACAGAGAGAAAAGAGAGGTTCAGACATGCTCAAAACATGAACCTCTGAAGTGCAAAATATTGGCTGTAATATGATCAAAACCTGAGCCAAAAGAAGCAAAGTAGCTGGTCCTAACATGCTCAAAATCTGGACCAGCAAAGAAGAAAGAAAAATCAGCTCTAACATGCCTAAAACCAGAGCTGAAATGAAGAAAAGAAGTGACTCTAATATGCTCAAAACTTGAGTCACAAAGAGAAGAAGGATACTCCAAGATTTCAGATTTCAAGCCTTCAAAGTTTTTTTTTTTCAGTTTTCTGTAAAATTCTGTCCATGTGCAACTGTCTTTATGCCTTGGACCCACAGCAAGTCAGACAGTCTAATCCTGGCTTGACTGTTTTTCAATTTCTATTGTAGAATGTAGAGAAGAAATCTGCTGGACAGTTTAATCCCAGCAGGTATTAGACTAGGTAGAGAAACATATGAGACCAACAGTCTAATCTGGTCTCATGGAGCAATAAGGGTAGATTTAGAATAGGTTTATTTTCTGTTATTAAAATAAATGATGTAAAGGGTCTGCTAGTTCAAATGCACCCTAGAATAAAAAATGTTAGGATTTTAGGAAGGGTAGGTAGTTTGTTGGGAAAAGTGTTTATGCTGATGTACTGTCTTCATATTGTGGCAGCTGATCTAAAGAAAGAAAGGGATGTGCCAAGCAGCAGGCATCTGGCCTACACCAAAGATTCATCCTCTGAATTCTTGACTCCTTCAAGAAGAAGCCATCCCCATGTGGAGCCACTGTTAGCCCCCCTGTAAATTTTTGACAAAGCAAAGTAGGGGGCTAAATGTTTTTTAAAGCCTTCAAGGAATGCATCTCCCCTGAAGACACATCATCCTTGAAGTCTCCTGTGCCTTTTCGTTTGATAAATTTCCCTCTGCTGACTCCCTTTATAAGGTCTCATTGATTACGTAAAGTCTGCTCCAAAAAGGCCTTGTTTCGCCCCTTGTAGCTCTGCAGTTTTCCCCCATTTTATCCTTTTTCCCCTTTTCCCAAGTTCCCTTCCCATCCCAAAATTCCCCCTTTTATGGTCCCCTTAATCTCCTCAAATCCCCTTGAAAACCTACCTTTACCCTTTGTCTAGCCAAATTCTCACCTTTGTTCTCTATCATTACCCCATATTGGCTTTAAATTTCATTGAAAACGAGCCAAAAATCTTGTTTTCTCCATAATATGGGTCCTAGCCCCTTCGGCTTAGCCCCTCAGCCTTTCCCTCCATGTGACCCGGACGTTGGAACCACCCGCCAGCCCAGAGGAGCGCTTATCTCATATGTACATCGGGCACGTTTATGGCCGTTGATCTAAATAGAACGGACCGCGATCGCCGCTCCTGCAGCAACTACCATTAAATCCGTTCATCGTCGATCATCGCATCTTAACCGTTCATTTCCCGCAGATCTAACGGTTCGGAGTTTACCCGCCGGTGGTCCCCGCTGCAAACACTGTTCACAAACCCGGTGGTATTATCGCACCGACTTTGGGCGGTAGGCGGTATTTTCTCATCGCCCGACGATTCCACTCATCGCGCGCTGCGTGTCTCCCTGTACGGTTCAGAAACCGCTCTCCATCGTGCGTTATCGTTCATCCGTGGACGCGGAACGATATCGATGTAGGCCGTCCGATCCAGAGCCACTCATCCAACGGATGGCGCTCCGCGAAGCTGTACGAGATTTAACCCATGGTCTCCGTACTCCTGGCCCACCGTTCGTCGCCCTCCGCTGCATTTTCAACCGTCGATCTCCTCTGAGATCTGACGGTCTAGATTTGTTTCTCTGCTGTTGACTTTTCCGCCATTGCCCAGTCCCACCACGTCACCCCCACGTGTCTCCACCGTACATTCGCCCGTTCCCCTTATATATTCATTCAAAAGGTCGATGTTTATAAGGTTTTCACGTATAATTTGCTCTGCATTCCGCCAACCTTCTCCAGAGCGTTTCTCCACCATTCCTCTGCATTTTTCCGCCATCTCCCGGCACAGTCCCATCATTTCGCCAGCTGCACGGCCATTTTCATCGTCCGCACTGCATCCATTACCCCCATCCATGGATTTCATAACAAGTTTTTTTTTTGCAGGGTTTTGAGGCGGTGAAAGCCGCCATGATTTGCACACGCTGTCACAGTGACAGAAAATATAGGAAAAGACCGTGTACAGAGGCAGAGATCATGAAGAAAGGCCCGAAGAGGTACCACAACGGGATTTGAATTTAAAGAGCAGGGTTTAACTCTGTGAAACTGTCCCGGCGCCATTAACACACAGAATTCACAGTCAAAGATATAAATGGATCAGCAGAGAACCTAAGGCACGCAAATAAAGATCTTTAAAGCCTTATGTTCAGAGATTTAGAGGAAAAGTAATAGATAGAAGATCCAGCACACAGAAAACCATATCATCGGGGTTTCCACCGCAGCAGAATGTTTTTCTCCATAAGGGACAGAGTGCCCATGCAGCTTTTATTCTACACTGTGTTCCTAAAGAAAATTCCACCCTGACAACAGTCCTGGTGCTATCTGAGCATTTGTTCATAATTATGGCAGACTTCTCAGTTATTTACTTACCTTTTGTTTATTCACCAAAAGTACCTCGCAGTCCCGTGCACTCAGCACATCGTAGACATACCCGAAGTGAATAGAGGCCTCAAGAAGACCACTCAGGTGGGCAATCCAAAGAGGACAGGGAATGAAATGCTCTAATTTAAACACCGGCTTCGCCCTTTCTTTCGAAGTTTTAATGCTACATTTAGTTCTTCACCTACCTTCTCTGCTCCTCTAGCTCTATAAATTCATGAAGGAACTCATTGTAAAGGTTGTTGATCAGTTATCAGAGAACTACAAGTAGTTTCTTTTGAGACACAGTCTCTATGTAAAGTTGTAAGATAGGCTGAGGAATATGATTTCAGACTGAGTATTCAGCTATTGGCAATGTTGTACTTGACTGGTATTGCTGTTTAATATGACAAGCACATTTCTTTGGATCCTGATCTAAAGCAGTGGTGATGTTTTCCTATCTCTGTGTTTAATTCATTTCATTTCATTTCTACTGGCTTGCATCAGAATATTGGCATAGGATTTACCCTTGTTAGGTACCCTATGTTTCTGCTCTCCTTGCCATTGATGTTTTTCTTCTGAATGTGTTATCTAAGAATTGATTTCAGTTAATTTAACCAGTGTAGTGGATGTTATTGCCTGCTCTCTGATGTATGAATTAAATGTATCTATTCTTAGATGTTTCTTGTTAAGGATTTAGCTGGAAGATTTGGGAACACTGGGGATTAGAGTTAGCCCTGTCCACTAGGATCCTTGTGCGACCAGCTGGTTTCTAAATTTTTTCCCTGAATCTACGTTGTCTCCTCCTCTCTTATCATTCCATCCCACACTATCATCTTTAAGATCCAATGTTTTAGATGACTAGCCCAACTTAAAGCCTACCTATTGGTTAGCAAGAAAATCCTTTCCTGACTCTATTTCCCAATGGTCTTGAATGATTTCTTGGAATACTTCACCTCTGCCCTTTTCCTCTTTGCTCATCCTGGTCTTACATTGAATCCTTCTTTCCTGATAACCAGCAACCAAACAAACAATCAAACAAACAAACCTTGTGCCTATAACTAGCCTAACATCTTAAATTTGAGCCTCAAAGACATATAAACTTTGCTAACATAGAGAGATCCCTCTCTGGACCTAGGAGGGCTAGATCCTAAGGTTTGAAAGTGGTTTTGATGTTGTCTCATCTTTTGGTCTTGCCAACCTGGCCAAAACATGGGAACCCCAACACCTTCTACCAATGACATGTTACGTTTAAGCTATGCTTTCAAGTCTTTGATATACCTCTCATGTCCCTGGGCTTCCCTACAGAGGTTCTCTACCTCCTTCTGTAGGGATGAAACCGTCTTTTGATTATTTGCGTATGCAGCCTTGGCCTCGTCTAGGAGCCGACGGGTAGTGCATGTTTCATCTTCTGACATCCTCAGATCTGTGAGAGCCTTGGTTAGATAGTTCGGAGCACTCTGCGGAACTTCTCGTACATAAACTACACATGTATGCTCATCCCACTTAAGTTGTAGCTCTGACAACCTCTTATTTAGCCCAGCGATTTCCTTATCCTTTTGAGCTATCGCTTCCTCCCTTTGAGTGAGGGAATCCGCGAGGACTGTTTTTTCCTTTTCCACTTGGGTAAGCTCCTCAGTCTAAATATGTTCAGAACGAGGTATATTTAATCTTCACCTCAATTCTTGTACCTCCAACTCTGATTTGGTGAGAAGGGACTGCAATGCTGAATTGGCATCAACTGCCTTCCCTCTTAACAATTTTCTGCAGTTATCCACCTGAGAGGCAACAGATTTTGCGCTAGCCCTTTCCCTTTGTTGGGTGACCTTCATTTGAGTCAATTTCCTTTCGGTCCTTTGCAGGTTGAATGTATGTTTTACTACCTCAGTCTGTAGCATGTCCCCGATACACTCGTGCAAATATAACTTATTCGGCAGGGGAATGGAGCCCAGATTTATAATTATTTCCAGAGCTCTATATTGGGATCTCGGAGGTACGAGATGCATGTATAAATGTTGGATTGCCAATATGAGTTTCTCTTTATCCATATCCAAGACTGAGGAGAGCCTGGTATGATGTTTATCTAAGAACTGAGAAAGTTCAGCTCTCAGCCTCTCTCTCGTGGACTTGTTCCTGGCCTCAATCTACTCCTTTGCATCATATTTTCCCAATGTGACCACCTGTGAAGGCTGTAAGTGGGTTGAAGAAGAGGCGGAATCAAAGGAGACTCAGAATCCTGGTTTGTCTTTTTCAGGACCTCTGAGCAAGGAGACCTCGTCGTCGGAAAATTCCGTGTCTAGTTCCTTTGGCCCTTCAATTATCTACTTTTTACTGGGGTGTCTTTCCTCATCCTCCTCCATGAACCCTTGACTACCCAGGGGGTCTCCCTATTCCTACCCTTCTGCCTCAACGAGTACGTTGTCTTCTTTTCCTTCAGCAGCTGAGGATTTGGCCTCCATCTGTGTATCCAAAGGCCACGTATCAAAGTTAGATTTTCATTCAATAAGAGGCCTAGGTTCATGCTCATATTCTATTGATTTAATCTTCTTCTTCCTGTGTGTGAGGAACCCCTTAGGATAATAGTGCCAGACATCTCCTCGCAGGAAATTCATTTCCCGCAACATTTTTTCCACAATGGAGAGGGCATGCCTTGAATTAATGGTGAAAGGGCCTACAGAGTTTGGGAGTCTGAATATGTATCCCTTTTTTGTGGGCACGAAGTGGGCTTGGTCGACACTTAAGACCTTACGGATGAACTCGAGGGTGAAAATCCTCATGGATGGGAATACTTGCAGGTGATAAGGAGGTACTTCAGCACTGTAGACCCTAATCTCGGTGTGATTTTCAAACAGGTACCAATCACCTGTGCAATCTGTTTCACTGAACTGGATCCAATCCTTTTTCTCAGGAAAAATTATAGGTGGTGAGCTATCGTGTATGAGCATAGGCTATGGACATGAAATCGGTAATGAATTTCGCATACCCCTTCCCCTCTGGATGCTGGCGAACTATTGGAGTCCACTCAAAAATAGATTTGGGTTCAGCGTTTCTCCTAGAGAACCTGTTCAGGCCTAGATCTTCAAACTTATCCGCATGCTCAAATAGGAATAAGTAGAAAACCAGGGAGCAATATTTGAAATAACATAAGGAAGAAATGTCTTGGAACTGGGCTTTGATGGCTGAGTCCAGAAAGGTGGGGATATCCAAAAGGATCTCAGCCTGCATCATGAGCCATAGAAACCTTAAACCCGCCTTAGTCACCATTTTAGCGTCTTCAAACCCCGGCATTCCCGATATGACTGCTAAAATAGGTTGTATGGTGCTATGGAATGATGACAGTGGAATAGACTATGTGTCAGCGAAAGGTAATAAACGTGAGTTGGAGATGAGATCGAGGAAACCACTCTGTTTTTCCAAGGGTTGATTCGAGAAATGGCAGGAGAGAGTGACTTCGGTTAACTTGACACAGTCCTATGCGGGAGGATAACATAGGGCTTTTTTGATGAGTTGGGGAGTAATCTCAAGAATCTTGGTTCCCTGAGTGGAAAGGAATATTTCCTTATGCTCGATGTAGGCCTCCCCAAGCCAGATAATAAACTCCAGGAACAGATGGGTTGTCGTGGAAATTTGGTAGTAAATCCCTGACTCGAAAACTCTAAACATGTCTTCCCCCCTTTGCTGAAAATCGAAGAGCTCAGCCCTGGTGCAGGCTACATTCAAGGGATAGACTGGGTCGCAGAGTTGGGCGTGAGCATCAGTGAGAGGTTTAGGTATCGGAGCAGTCCTGACCTCACAAGCCTAAGGGGTTTCAGGTGCAGAGCGTTTCATTTTTTCCACGATAATTTGAATAAATAGTAAAAGGGAAAAAACGAAAGGGACACTGCCAAATACCTGAAATAGCAGTGAGGTAGAAAGGGAAAGCGACGCGAGAGTGAAAAGTAGCCAATACTCGAGTTTTTACCTGCCTAGCAGAGCGAAATACTAGTAAATAACCAGTAAATTCACAGAGCTGAGAGTAAAAATCGCTACAGAAACAGGGTTTTACTGATTTCTATGGTAGGGCGACACATGTAGGGTTGGCGTTGTGAGGATGTTGATGGTGGGAAACGTGGCACACGGTGGTTGGCCAACAACGACAAGGTAGGTGGGGTCCACCTGCCAGACAAGAGGGGTACCAGCCTTTGTACCCCCTACAGGACTTAACTTACTGTAGAATATACCTGCACGAGCTGTTTAGCTTGGTGGCTCCCTTTTATCTTCTATGGGGTGGATGGAGGCCTTCGTCCCTTTTCTGTCCCCCCATGGAAGCGCCCTGATTGGCTGCGAGGAGGGCTGATGTCACCTCCTCCGGCGGGTCAGCTTAGGCCACCTTTGCTTCCCTCAGATGCCAACGGAACGACCATAGGCCGCCAGTATTTGGTGGGTGGCTCTGCCACGAGCTTGTGCATGTGGTGTCTTTGGGGGAGGGATGATCGCGTCGGCTTCCTCTTCATCCTGTTCACCCACCAGGCCACGGTGCTTGTTTTTTCACGCTCCTCTAATAGGTTTGCCACTCCTTGTCATTTGAACCCACAGTTTCTTTGCACATTCACTCCTTTTCTTTTACTAGTGAGATCACACGCCAACATTAGTTCCACTTGGGGATGACACACTCATTCTCGAGGGTGTCAAGAACTTCGCAGACCATCTACTTGTGTACTTGTTAATATACTCAGGGAAATTTAAAAAGCTTCAAGTACTTCTAGAAAAGAGTAATATGTAAATGCATGCGAAAATAAAAGATGATATATGTACAATGTGAAGGATATATACAATGGGCCCTTGTGGCCACTGTCAGTACTGAAAGTAGGGCTTGAGGAATTTCCCTTTCACGGGCATTTCAATCAGGTCCCTTTCCAAATTTTCCAATATGAAGGTGTTGTTTCTCTTGACTTCTGCCATATTGAAAGGTCTGAACCAGAGTGGATCGAACTTTCTGTTTTTACCTTTTTCCGCCCGTCTGACGTCCCATCGCAGTACTAGGTCCCCCGCTTGTATCTCCTTATCCTTTGCTCATTGGTAAAATAGGCATTTCATCCTTTCCTGATAGTCGTCTAACCTGATGTTTACTTGAGCTCGTGTTTCATCCAGTTCCACCAGCTAATTCATCCACCTGATGAGGTCATTTGGTTCCTCTTCACTGTCTTGCAAAAATCTGGCCATGGGTAAAGCAAATTGAATGCGGAAGATGGTCACTCAGCCACACACCAGCTTGTAGGGGGACTTTCCGGTGGATCTTTTGCTGGTAATGTGACTTGCCCAAAGTGCAAATTTGAGCTGGGAGTCTCAGTTCTTTTGATTCTCATTTATGGTATTTTTTAGAATTCTGACCAAAGTCTTGTTGCATGACTCGGCCAACCCATACCCTTGCAGATAATAGGTCGTGGAGTGTTCCAGAGTGATATTATACTGCTGAAAAAAGTTTACAAACTTGGCAAACTTAAATACCTGGGCGTTATCAGTGATGATTTTTGATGGGCACCCAAACCTAGCTATTATATTTTCCTCCATAAATTTAATCACCACCCCATCTGGGGCGTTTCTTGCAGGCACAACTTCAACCCACTTGGTGAAGTAGTCGGTGGCAGTGAGAATCCAACGGTGTTGGTTACTGGAGGCCGAGTGAATCTCCCTGATAAAATCAATGCCCCATTTTCTGAACGACTCTTTGACATGTATCGGGATCAATGGTAGTGGTGCAAATTTTTGTTTTTCTGTGAAAGTCTGGAATTTTCACATGCTTGGAGATGAGTGTGTACATCTCCAAATAGCTATGGCTAGAAAAAACCTGCCCCAAGGATTTTGTGAGCCATAGACCGCCAGCTGTAATTTCCGCCGTGTTGTCACTCCTAGAGACAACCTAGAGTTGTGATAGACCAGTGCCTAGGACATATTATATAGCAAGGAGCGTGTAATATAACATGGGGATTTATCAGAAAAAGGCTCTCATGCTATCTCTTGTTAAACAAGGATATTAATTTGAATGGGACCAAGACCTTCAGAAACTGACACAGAGAAAGGAATACTGCAGAGGCAACATGCAAAACTCCAATATAAAAGCAACAGAAAATTCAGAGACAACTTACTGTAAAGAGGGCCAATTCAGAAATACCTCACAGAAATAAATTATCAGAAGGTGTATGTAGTGAATGAACTATTGAGAAGATATTAGTTAATATTGAGATGATATCCAGATACACAATACCACCATGCATGGGCTTACCAATCTGAGAATCCATACATGAAAATAGCGTTTTAAAAACACCCTCCCAAAGCAACTAATATAGCAGAAATACGGTTTAGATGAATAGTGGAACATAATATCATGCATGAGCCATATTTAAAGCGCTTGACTAATTCGAGCATGGGTATCAACTAGGATAAATCCATACCAAAAATCAGTGAGCCACTCGCATTCCAAAACATGATACAGGAAAGATGGATGAAATGAAATGATCTATTAAACTAACACATAAGGGAAAGTTACAAACTATGAAATACCAAAGACCAGAATCCTCTTAATAGATGGAACTCCTCCTCACTGAGACCCTACGGGCTCTGAGCCTTCATACAAGAGTTCGACAAAAATGTATACAAAAATCCGTTCACTGCATAATTTTCTGATAAAATATGGAACCCTAAACTATTCGTTCTTTGGGAGCTTTATAGGAGAAAAAGAAAGCTCCAAAAGGGAGTAGGTGATGAACATTTAACTTGCCTAATTAAAACAAAATGGTGGAAACGTGCACGCCCATACTGCTTGATGACTTTGTAATGCTGTTTGTACCCTGCTACCTGCTCATAGAAATAAATGTGTTGGGTAGAAAAATCTTCAGGAACACGGCAAAGGAATAAAATCACATAGACATTCTGTCCTTTCCCGAAGAAAAATGGTGCTGAAAAGAAAGCTTTGGAGTATGTTTTCTGCGAATGGTACCCTCTGCCTTCAAAACCCTGAATTACGGCGTAAACTCTTAAATGCTGAATGTTGAATTCCTCTGATCTCCCACCGATATTCTTTGCCGCAACATTAATATTTTCATCTGCTCAATCTGTGCCTTGAATGGCTCTGCAGGGTTTGACAGACTTGAACCCTGCTTCTTTAATGGAAGTCTTGTCGATTTTCCTTCCCAGGACTTTCTTCATAATTCAGCTCTGAAAAATGGTCTTCTGACGTGCTCTATATCACAGTAATAGAGGCTGTGAACCATGATAGTTTTCCGCCGCTGTAAACCTGCAAAAACCCACAAACTCGTCAAGAAAACAAATACATGGGGACGACGATGCAGTGGGGATGACTGTGTAGCAATGCGGCATGATGAAATGGCGGAGGTATGTGGGGTGGCGATGAAAAATGCAGTGGAACAATGGCGGACGGACTAGGCGGTGGTTTTTAACATAAAATAAATGAAAATTTGACTTATGATTGGAGTATATAATGGGAGGAGGAAACATGCGACACACACGTGGAACGGGTGACGTGGAGGAAGACCGAGTCAACGACGGAGCATGCAAATGATCTGGACCGTTCGATCTCAGGACGAGATCAACGGCTGAAACTGCGTCGAAGAGCAATAGACTGTGGGCCAGGGGCACTGTACACTTGGATTAACACCCGTGCAACTCCGTAGTGCGATGACCGTTGGATGGAGACCCCCAGATCGGACGACTATAATGCATATCGCTCTGTATCTTTTGCCGAACAATAACATGCGATGGAGAGCGGTTTTTTAGCCATACGCTGAGACACGCGGCACACGATGTATGGAATCGCTCCGATTTGAGAAATATCGCCCGCCTCTGAAAGGCGGTGCGATAGATACCGGGCAGTTTTTGAACAGCAGACGCGGGGCTGGGACCACCAAGACGGATAGGCTGCAGACCGTTGATTTCACAGTTTGATCGAACGGTAGTCAGGTGGGCTACGGGCGCGACGGAGATGAACAAACATCGTCCGATTTGTACAGATCGACGGCTTAAAATGCACCTGATATACGTTTGATAGGCGCCCATCGGACTTGGCTTCTGGTCTCGGAGCTGGGGTCATGTGGGAGAAAAGGGTGCAGGGGCTTGGCCGAAAGGGGCTAAGGCCTAATATATTTTCAAATGTGGGTTTTGGCCAATTTAAATACGATTTTGAGGCTAGGCAGAGGTAGCGATAGGCAGAAAAGAGTTTCTCGGGGAAAACAGAGGAGATTGGAAAGGTTTAAGCCAGATTTCATCCAAGAAATTCAAGAGGAGGCTGAATTGATCAACATTGGCTCCACCTGGGGACGACACGTTCATCCCTGAGCGTGTCGAGAACCTCGCAGACCACCTGATAGTCTTCCTTGCAACTCTACTCTTCAGTACTTCTACTTTTCTTCTTCATAATGCATCACGACACCCACATTATTTCAAACAAGAGTGAAAACAAACTAAATTACAGTATAATACATCAGTTTATCTTGGCCTGCATCAGAATTGGAAGTAGGGTTTAAGAAATTGACCATTTACAGGGGCATCGAGCAAGTCACCCTGTAAATTCTCCAGCTTGAAAGTGTTATTACTTTCCTGTTCCACACTTTTGAAGGGACCAAACCAGAGTGGGTCGAATTTACCATGCTTTCCTTTTTCAGCTCTCCGGATATCCCACCTGAGTACTAAATCACCAAGCTGCAGATTCCTGTCCCTGGCATGCTGATCAAAAAGGTATTTCATCTTCTCCTGATACTCTGTCAGTATTTGATTTACCTGATTGTGTGTTTCTTCCATTTCCACCAGCTGGTTTATTCTTCTGATCATATCATCAGGCTCTTCTCGAATTTCCTGCATGAATTGGGCTACTGGTAGGGCTAATTGAATAGGAAATACTGCTGCCCTCCCATATACTAATTCAGATGGGGATTTTCCAGTTGCTCTCTTGCTGGTAATTCTATTAGCCCACAAAGCAAATTTTAACTGGGAATCCCAGTTTTTCTGGTTATTATTTATAACCTTCTTCAGTGCTCTTACCAGGGTTTTATTGGAAGACTCTGCCAAGCCATTTCCCTGTGGATAATAGGCTGTAGAGTGGCTTAGTGTGATGTTATACTGCTGACAGAAGCTCACAAACTTTACGGATTTGAAGGCCTGTGCATTATCAGTCACTATTCTGGCAGGGCAACCAAACCTGGATATGATGTTTTCTTCCATGAACTTTATTATCACGGTATTTGTGGTGTTCCTCGCAGGTATGGCTTCCACCCATTTTGTGAAATAATCAGTGGCAGTTAAAATCCACTTATGATGACCGCTTGATGGAGGATGTATTTCACCTATAAAATCAATTCCCCATTGTCTGAATGACTCATCCACGTGCACGGGAATCATGGGAAGAGGTGCCATATTCTGTCTTTCAACAAACTTCTGACATTTCTCACACGCTCTAACCCTAGCAAAAACATCTCCAAAAAGCTTGGGCCAATAAAAACCAGCCTTCAGGATTTTGTGAGTAGTGGCCCTCCAACTGTAGTGACCCCCACAGATTCCTTCATGAAATTCAGCTATAATACTCTCTACCTCATCCTCTGTGAGACACAGGAGTAAGATACCTGAGGGATCTCGCCAGTATAGCCGGCCATTGGCGACTATGTACTTCTTTGATTTCAACCTTAGCGTTCTGTATTTAGCTTTATCACAGCTTGGAGGGCAGCTGAGTGTGAGGAGATATTCTACTATCTCTTTGTACCACTGACAGGTGAGGTACTTTACATGTACTTAAATAATAGCTACTCCAATTCCCTGTCGCTCTTCTTTCTCCTCAGGTTCCTCACTTGCTATAATGGACAAATTTATGCCCAGAGCTTGATAGTTTGATTCATATAACATTTTAGCAAGCCCTTGTCCTTTGATCAGCTTAGTAGGATGGATGTCTAATTCATACTCCTGTATCTTGGCAATCCACTTCCCCCTTTTTCCTTCACTATCCCCCTGAATAAGAATATATTTTACAGTAGCTGCAGGCACAAATGCAGTGATGTGGGACTGCAAGATATATACGCGGAATGCTTTGAGGGATTTCACTAGGGCATATGCTTGCTTTTCTAATATGTTTTACTTTAATTCTGCATCACAGAGCACCTGACTGAAGAAAGCTATGGGCTGCTCATACCCATCCTCATTTTCCTGCAATAAAACTCTTGCTATTGTATGAGGTGATGCGAAAGAAAAGATCATGAAAGGTTTAGCATAATCTGGTCCAGCTAGCACAGGGGCTTCTGCAAAAGCATTTTTTATCCTGGTAAATGCCTCTCGTGATTCCGGGACCATTTAACTTCATTATTCTTTTTCAGCATGTCAGTTATATGTCTAACTATTTCAGCATAGTTAGGGATAAACCTTCTCAGGAAATTGATGCGCCCTAGGAATACTTGTACCTCTTTCTTATTTCTGGGACAATAAATACCATTTATAACTTCTACCCTCTTAGGATCTATCTTCACCCCATATTTTGTTACAATGTGTCCCAAAAGTTTTCCCTCTTCTAATGCAAATAAAGACTTTTGAGGATTTAGAGAGAGACCATACCTTCTGCATTTCTCAAAGGTTCTACGAAGATGTTCAATATGCTCAGTATCACTCTTTGAAAATACAGTGATATCATCCAGGTAGACTAGTAGAAATTTATCTTTCTCCCCAACAAAAGAAATGTCCATGGCCCTCTGAAAAGTGGCCCCTGCATTAATCAACCCAAAAGGCATCCTGGCATACATAAATGTACCCCTTGGTGTGGTGAAAGCAGTATTCTTTTGATCTTCTGGAAGTACAACCACCTGGTTATAACCAGAGAATCCATCCCTCGTTGACATCCTAGAAGCTCCAACAACCTTCTGCAGGATGTGGTCCATCTTAGGCAGTGGGTAGTTATCCTTTAAGGATGCTCTGTTTAAATTTATGAAATCCACACATAGCCTTATTTCTCCATTCTTCTTCCGGACAGGGACTAGGTTTGCCACCCATTCAGAGTACCTAAATGGCACAATTATTTTAGCCTTTAACAGCTTCTTAATTTCCTTTTCAATAGAGGGAAGCAGCAAGGGATTTATTTGTCTGAGCTTCTGCTTATGAGGTTTTTCATCTCCCTTTAGTGGGATTTTGTGCTGCATTAAATTGATATCAAAAGTTTTCAAGTCCTGAAAGGACCATGCAAACACATCTCTGTAAGACTGAAACGGTTTCTGATATAGCTTTTTATATTCTCCTGGGATCTTCTTGGACAATTTTACAATTTTGGGGTCAGCCTTAGTACCAAGATTTAGGTATTCTACCTGATTTTATTCTACCACTTTTCTTGGATGCAGTGGAACATCATTCTTGTCAAATAATCTTTCTAGAGGCACCAGCCCTCTAGGTATAATGTTTCCCTTTAACTGCAACACTTTATTACCTGCTACTTTCTTCTCCCAATTTTTTTTCTGAAGTATCTTCAGACTCCACCTCTTCTTCATCAGCATCAATATCCATATTGGATAATTCTCCTACTGTTTCCAGGAATCTCTTCATCTGTTCTTAATCTTCAAATACTTGCCAGTGTTTGATGTTATCTGGGATTGACGGCCGATAACGCACCTCAACTTCATATCTTAAGAGAGGGTTCTGAGGTGGTCGAAATGTACTATCAGCCACAGCAAGGGAATCAACCATCCTATTCTGTTCTCGAGGCATGAACTGGATATTAAATGCTAAGAAGAAATTTTCTACCATGTCCCAAACTTCATTCCTATAAGCCCTTAGCCTGGGATGTTTGGTCTGACACTGATTCCTGACTTGTCTAACCACCAGTTCTGAATCTCCCAGAACTTTTAAGCTTTGTATGTTCATGTTCCTGGCTGTCTACAATCCTAACATAAGTGCTTCATATTCAGCCACGTTGTTAGTAGCTTCATATTCTAGCTTGAAGGACAATGGGACCCATTTTCCTGTAGGAGAAATCAATAATATTCCAGCTCCATTACCTTCTCTTGAATTTGCTCCATCAAAATGAAGTGTCCAGATTCCTGCTTCATGGCTCTCTGAGGGCTGCTCAGTTTTGATTTGACAAAAGGATGGTTCATGAGAAAAATCTTGGTCTTATGCCAGCATCAAGCATGAGAAATCTCCTTCTTTACTGTAGACTGGTGAATTTACAGAGTTGTCAGCCTTGGTCACCATCTTGACAAATCTAGTTTCCTTGTACAACCTCCTCTCCTGGCCACCAAAAACTGGGATAGTGGCATATGTTAAATCCAATTTAATAGACCCACCAATTTTTGTTCCCCAGGACCTTGACAATAACATGCCAAAGTGAGCTGGGATGTCTGCCACCACGATGTCCATTACCACACTTTTTGCTGGGATTTGGGCCAAATTGACCACCAAATCCTTGATCATCCCTAAGCATTTAACCCTTTTGGAATCAAATGAATATAGGTCCTTATATGGATGGGTGATTTGTAGGCCTAGTTGTTCCATGACTGACAAAGGTAATAGATTATGGGAAGCTCCAGAATCTAGCATACAATTATGTAATAGCAGGTCATGAATCACTAGAGACACATAAAAGGGAGGAGTAGAAGCATCTAATTCCTCAACATGTTTACCAAAGACAACCATGGGTCTTTCTTCTTGAAGGTTGAGACTATCTGGAGTGAGTATAGCTTCTGGAGGGAGCATGAAAGAGGTGACTTGGGATTGATATGCAGGTTTCTTTAATAGTTCAGTCAAGGGGACTGGGATTTTGAATTTTTCAAGTTCCTTTTGTATACTAAAAACAAGAGAATATTTTTCTACTACAACCTCTTTTGGCTCTTTATTTTCAGCATAGGACTTGAATTTTTTTGACTCAGACTTGGTATTAGGAGGAATGTCTACTTTTGAAGAGGAAGGAATTTGATCATTAGACTGCAAAGGTTTTTTTAGAGGGCCCTTACCTTTTTCTGTGACTTTCTGCATTGTAGACTCCTTCTGAGCAGGTGTTCCTTCTGGGGTAACTCCTATTCTTGATCTTGAATACGAGTCCTCTTCCTAGAATATCTGAGATCATATCTTCTATTGAACTGTGCTTGCATGAAATCAGCAAATTGTTTACAATAATGATAAATTTCTGCTTCTTCTGTGTCTCCTGTCTTTTCTCCTTCTTGCAATGAGCACTCAGCTCCATCATTTCCTTGCAAAGGACATTCTTCTCCATCACTATTTGAAAAAGAAATATTTTCATCCTCCAATCCATAGGTAGTGTCTTAAGTAGAATCATCTACTAGACCTTCCAGGTACAATGGGTGTGGTACCTGATCCTGTTGCTCCTTTGCTTCCCTTGGAAATATTTGCAGGGGTGGTTTCCTATACTGAGGATTGAAACCTCTGTTTTGAGCATTGTGGAAATTCTTGGGGGCTGAATTTTTGGCTTCCAATTCAAGCTTGACCAACTTACCAGAAAGGTTCTTAATCATTTTTCTCATTTCTTCGATTCTGTCATTAGCTGAGTCTCTGTCTTGGTAGGAGGTAGATACCTCCTCTTTTCTCCTTCTTCTAGTATCTTGTTCAGATCTTCCTTTTGATTTACCAGTGGAGGCAAAGTTTGCTTCCAACTCTAGCGCATCTACCTGAGCATCATCCAGAGTAGCAGGCTTTCTTTCTCTGAGAGAGAAACCAAATTATGAATCAAAGGCTGCTACAAAAACAAATTTAGCAGCACTTTGATGAGGTTTCATGTCAGCAGGAAGACTCAAATACAATTTATTAAATCTTTTGATAAATTTTGACACCCCTTCACTATGTATTTTCTTGAGTGTATTGAACTCAGTAAGACAATGTCCGTGGTCTTTCTTCTCTCCCCATTTTCTGAGAAAAGTGTCTTCCATTATTTCCCAAGTGGTAATAGACCGACCTGCCAATGTTTTAAACCATTTTCGAGCTTCACCATCAAGAGATTGGACAAAAAGCCTTAAGACCACATCTAAATGTTCCACATTGAAATTATCTACAAAAGCATAGAAGACCTCAAGATGTTTTTGAGCATCTTTTCCCCGTTGAATCGGGGTAAAATCTTCAAATAATCCTGTGGCATATCATTTAACACTTGGGGTAATGCCAGAGGGGCATATTTATTTAGCAAGAACCCTGGAACATTGGCCATTGGAGGGGGTGGAGGTAGTGTAATAGTTTTATGAGTAAGAGGAGGAGGAAGTGGAGTATGGATAACAATAGGAATATAATGAACAACAGATTGAGGTGTTGAGGGGAATAATGGTCTGTTAACAGCAGATACTTCAGTAAATTCTTTGACCTCTTCAACCTCAGGAGTAGGGTGAAAATAATATTTATTTCTGACACCTCCTCGGGGTGGACTATCTGAATAATAATAATCGGTGTCTCCCACAGTGGAGTCGGGATCTGGCACTTGAGCTTCTTGAGAAGAAGAGGATGGATAGTCTTCTATAGACAATTCAGGGATTTTAGAGTGGACTGATTTTCTTTCCCTCCAATTTATTCTATGTATGATCTTTTCAGGGTCAGACACTGAAGGTGTCTTTGGCTGAGACGTATCTGACCTCAGGTGTGGCTTGCGAGGAGCCAGGAATGCAAATAGATTTATCAAATAAACAAATGTGGAGTCGCCAAGGTGAGGGATCTACAACTCTCAACTCTCCATACTCACCTACTTGGAGAGTGAATTAGATTTTTTCGAGGCCCAAGGATTTTAATTTTCTCAACTTTTCTCCCCGACAATGGCGCCAGAAGATGTTGTCACTCCTAGAGACAGCCTCGAGTTGTGATAGACCAGTGCCTAGGACATCTTATATAGCAAGGAGCGTGTAATATAACATGGGGAGTTATCAGCAAAAGGCTCTCATGCTATCTCTTGTTAAACAAGGATATTAATTTGAATGGGACCAAGACCTTCATAAACTGACACAGAGAAAGGAATACTGCAGAGGCAACATGCAAGACTCCAATATAAAAGAAACAAAAAATTCAGAGACAGCTTACTGTAAAGAGGGCCAATTCAAAAATACCTCACAGAAATAAATTATCAGAAGGTGTATGTAGTGAATGAACTATTGAGAATATATTAGTTATCATTGAGCTGATATCCAGATACACAATACCACCATGCATGGGCTTACCAATCTGAGAATCCATACATGAAAATAGCGTTTTAAAAACACCCTCCCAAAGCAACTAATATAGCAGAAATACAGTTTAGATGAATAGTGGAACATAATATCATGCATGAGCCATATTTAAAGCGCTTGACTAATTCGAGCATGGGTATCAACTAGGATAAATCCATACCAAAAATCAGTGAGCCACTCACATTCCAAAACATGATACAGGAAATATGGATGAAATGAAATGATCTATTAAACTAACACATAAGGGAAAGTTACAAACTGTGAAATACCAAAGACCAGAATCCTCTTAATAGATGGAACTCCTCCTCACTGAGACCCTACGGGCTCTGAGCCTTCATACAAGAGTTTGACAAAAATGTATACAAAAATCCGTTCACTGCATAATTTTCTGATAAAATCTGGAACCCTAAACTATCCGTTCTTTGCGAGCTTTATAGGAGAACAAGAAAGCTCCAAAAGGGAGTAGGTGATGAACATTTAACTTGCCTAATTAAAAAAAAATGGCGGAAACATGCACGCCCATACTGCTTGATGACTTTGTAATACTGTTTGTACCCTGCTACCTGCTTACAGAAATAAATGCGCTGGGTAGAAAAATCTTCAGGAACACGGAAAAGGAATAAAATCACATAGACATTCTGTCCTTTCCCGAAGAAAAATGGTGCTGAAAAGAAAGCTTTGGAGTATGTTTTCTGCGAATGGTACCCTCTGCCTTCAAAACCCTGAATTACGGCTTAAAATCTTAAATGCTGAATGTTGAATTCCTCTAATCTCCAACCGATATTCTTTGCCGCAACATTAATATTTTCATTTGCTCAATCTGTGCCTTGAATGGCTCTGCAGGGTTTGACAGACTTGAACCCTGCTTCTTTAATGGAAGTTTTGTCGATTTGCCTTCCCAAGACTTTCTTCATAATTCAGCTCTGAAAAATGGTCTTCTGACGTGCTCTATATCACAGTAATAGAGGCTGTGAACCATGATAGTTTTCCGCCGCTGTAAACCTGCAAAAACCCGCAAAATCTTCAAGAAAACAAATACATGGGGACGACGATGTAGTGGGGATGACTGTGTAGCAATGCGGCATGATGAAATGGCGGAGGTATGCGGGGTGGCGATGAAAAATGCAGTGGAACAATGGCGGATGGACTGGGCAGAGGTTTTTAACATAAAAGAAATGAAAATTTGACTTATGACTGGAGTATATAACGGGAGGAGGAAACATGCGACACACACGTGAAACGGGTGACGTGGAGGAAGACCGAGTCAACGGTGGAGCATGCAAATGATCTGGACCGTTCGATCTCAGGACAAGATCAACGGCTAAAACTACGTCGGAGAGCGATAGACTGTGGGCTAGGGGCACTGTACACTTGGATTAACACCCGTGCAACTCCGTAGTGCGATGACCGTTGGATGGAGACCCCCAGATCGAACGGCTATAATGCATATCGCTCCGTATCTTTTTCCGAACAATAATGTGCGATGGAGAGCGGTTTTTTAGCCGTACGTTGAGACACGCGGCGCATGCTGTATGGAATCGCTTCGATTTGAGAAATACCGCCTGCCTCCGAAAGGCGGTGCGATAGATACCGGGCAGTTTTTGAACAACGGACGTGGGGCTGGGACCACCAAGACGGATAGGCTACGGACCGTTGATTTCACAGTTTGATCGGACGGTAGTCAGGCGGGCTACGGGCGCGACGGAGATGAACAAACGCCGTCCGATCTGTACAGATCGACGGCTTAAAATGCACCCGATATACGTTTGATAGGCGCCCATCGGACTTGGCTTCTGTTCTCGGAGCTGGGGTCATATGGGAGAAAAGGGTGTAGGGGCTTGGCCGAAAGGTGCTAAGGCCTAATATATTTTCAAATGTGGGTTTTGGCCAATTTAAATACGATTTTGAGGCTAGGCAGAGGTAGCGATAGGCAGAAAAGAGTTTCTCGGGGCAAACAAAGGAGATTTGAAATATTTAAGCTAGATTTCATCCAAGAAATTCAAGAGGAGGCTGAATTGATCAACACGCCGCATACACCTTCATGAAATTCAGCCATCACCTCGTCCACCTCTTGCTCTATTAAAAATAGTAGCATAATTGTGGACGGATCCCTCCGATATAGCCGTCCATTTTCCATGGCATACTTCTATGACCTTAATCTCAGGGTGCGGTACTTAGCTTTGTCGAAAATGGGGGGACACCTTAGAGTAAGAAGGTATTCCACCACATCCTTATACCATGCAGACATGAGGTATTTTACATGCGTTATTTGCATTGAGGTTTCTATTCCAGGCTGTACTTCTGTACCTTCCAGTGCTTCCCCCCCTTCCATGGATAGATTTATACCCAAGGCCTGGCAGTTGGATTCTGGTAAGATTTTATCCAACCCCTATCCTTTAATGATCTTAGTGGATATGATCTCCAATTCATATTCCTATATCTTGGCAATCCACTTGCCCCTCTTCCCTTCGTTGTCTCCCTATATTAAAATGTCTTTCACTGTTGCTGTGGGGACGTAGGCAATTATGGGTGACTACAATACATATATACAAAAATCCTTTAACGATTTGACCAGGGCATAAGCCATATTTTCCAGGATATTATACTTTAATTCTACATCCCGCATGACCTGACTGAAAAATGCAATAGGTTTTTCGTGCCCATCTTCGTTATTCTATAACAGTACTATAGCTACTGTGTGAGGGGAGGCAAAAGAAAAAATCATGATAGGCTTGCTATCATCAGAACCTGCCAGTACAGGATCTTCAGCGAAATCCTGTTTGATTCTGTCGAAAGAGGCCCTTAATTGGGGGGTCCATTTTACATCATTATTTTTCTTGAGCATCTTAGTAATATGTCAGACAATCTCAGCATAATTGGGAATGAACCTTCTCAGGGAATTTATTCTCCCCAAGAATACCTGGATTTCCTTTTTATTCCATGGGAGGGAAATGTCGTTGATCACTTCTACCCTTTTCGGGTCAATTTTCACTCCCTCCTTAGTTACTATGTGCCCCAACAACTTTCCTTCCTCCAGAGAAAACATGGAATTTTGGGGGTTCAATGATAGACCGTCCCTGCAAAACTTCTCGAAGGTTCGGCGAAGATGTTCAATATGCTCAACATCACTCTTTGATAACACGGTGATATCATCTAGATAAATCACTATGAACTTATCTTGCTCTCCTACAAAAGCAATATCGATTGCTAGTTGAAAAGTGGCACCAACATTAATTAGACCGAATGGCATCCAAGCATACATGAAGGTCCCCCATGGTGTGGTGAATGTTTTTTTCTTTGAATCTTCGAGGAGAACCGCCACCTGATTATAGCCGAAGAAGCCATCCATCATATACATTCGGGAGGATAACACCACCTTTTGCAAAATATGGTCCATCTTCGGGAGAGGGTAATTTTCTTTAAGAGAAGACCTGTTGAGATTTCGGAAGTACACACACAATATTATTTCTCTATTCTTCTTACTCACTGAGACCAAATTTCCCACCCACTCCAAATATCAGGGAGCAGCAATGGATTGATCTGCCCCAGTTTTAGCTTATGAGGCTTGGTGTCTCCTTTGAGAGGTATTTTGTGTTGTATGACATCAATGTCAAAAGTCTTCAAATCTTGGTATTACCAGGTGAAGACATATTTATATGCTTGGAACAACCGGATATATGTGTCTTGATATTCATCAGGAACTCCGCTGAACAACTTTACCACCTTTTGGGTCTTCCTCCGTCCCGATATTTATATCATTTACATGCTCATCCTAGGTCATCTTACTGGGGTTCATCGGGATATCATTTTTATCAAACATCCTTTCCAAGGGCATGAGGCCTCTAGGAATGACGCTCCCTTTTAGTTGCAACATGTGGTGTCTGGCCAATGTCTCCTCCCATTTGGTCTGTGGTTGATCACTGGGCTCTTCATCCACTACATCGATCATCAAATTGGAGAATTTTCCAACCATATCCATGAAGTTATTAACTTGTTATTCATCCTCGAATACCTTCCAATGCTTCAAATTATCTGGGATGGAGGGGCGATATTGCACCTCGACCTCATACCTGAGCAGAGGATTTTGTGGCGGGCATAAATTTTTGGCTGCAACAGTGAGCGAGTCGTCCATCTGATTCTTGTCTCTCGGCATGAACTGTATGTTGAAAGCCAAGAAAATTTTTTCCACCAAGTCCTATACCTCATTTCTATAAGCTCTGAGCCGTGGATGTTTATTTTGGCACTGATTTCTAACTTGTCTTACTACTAGTTCTGAGTCCCCGAAAACTGTTAGGTTCTGGATATTCATATCCATGCTGTCTATAGTCCTAGTGGCAGGGCTTCATATTCGGCCACATTGTTTGTGGCTTCGTACTCCAGTTTGAAAGAGAGAGGGACCAAACATCCTTCGGGTGAGATCAAGAGCACCCTAGCTCCATTCCATTCTCACAAATTGGCCCCGTCAAAATGCAGAGTCCATATCTTGTCCTCATCTTTACACATGGGTTCCTTCTGTTTTAGAGGGTGGACTTTAGCTTCCTGCAGGAAATCCTCATCTTCTTCGAACATGAGACAAGAAAATTCACCCTCCTTACCATATACCGGGGATTTCGTCGAGCCATCAGCTTTAGTAACCATCTTTACGAACCTGGATTAGGGGCCATTTGGTTGGGTCGAGGAGAGGAATTCTTAGCCTCCAGTTCAAGATTCACCATCTTGTTGGAGAGGTTTTTTATCATCTTGTTCATCTCTTCGATCTTATACTCTGATGCTTCTCTTTCTTGATTAGAGTAAGAAGCCTCCTCCTTACCCCTTCTCCTGGTCTCGTGCTCTATTCTTCCTTTGGATTTTCTAGTAGAAGCAAATTTTTCTTCTACCTCTACAGAATGAATCTGGATCTCATCTAGAGATACATATTTTCTTTCTCTCAAGGTGAATCCAAACTCGGACTCAAATGCTCTAGAAAAAACCACTTTGGCCGCTGCTTGAGGAGGTTTTGTTTCGATCAGTAGATTATTGTACAAATTATAAATTCCAATACATCTTCATTGTGTTTCTTCTTCAGAGCATTGAGGATGTAACCATGATCCCTCTTTTCTCCCCAATTTTTGAGTAAAATAATTTTCCATTTCCTCCCAAGTGGTGAACACGTTGTAAGCAAGAGATTTAAACCATTTTCGAGATTCTCCATCCAAAGACTGGACGAAAAACCTCAGCATCACATCCAAGTGTTCCACATTGAAATTTTCAGAAAAAGCACAGAAATCCTCAATATGCTTCTGAGCGGAAGTACCGTCTTCCCCGGTGAACCAAGGCAAGAGCTTTAGGTATTCCTTAAGCATATCATTTTAAACTTGAGGAAAGGCCAATGGGGCATATTTGTTAAGGAGGAAACCCAACACAACCATGGGAGGCAGTGGTGGTGGGTTCTTAGGGTGATTTGGGTGGAGTACAATAGGTATATGCTGAGAGGGGATTTGGATATTGACCTAAGATGAGTTCTAGAGTATGGTACCTTTTTTTCTTCCTCGGCCTCTGGAGTGGAACACAAGGCAGGCAGAGGGATTTTCACTGACTCGTCTTTGTCTTTTATATCAGAATTGGCTAAGACAGAGGTTTCTAGTGGATATTCAAGTACTCGGGCCATGGAGCCAGGGCCATAGACTTTGGCTTTCCAAGATGAGGACGGAAAATATTATAAAGAGAATGAAGGTAGTACAATTTGGACTGGTTGATTTTCTTCCAGATTCTCTTGAATATAATGTTTTTAGGATCAGATATAGACGAGGTTCTCATCTGAGAGGTATTTGACCTTAGATGTGGCTTGGTGTAAGCCAGGATTGCAGTTGTTTTAGATTTAGATAAAAGTGGATTTGCCAAGGTTAGGGTTGTGCAAATCTCAACCCTTCGTGCTAACTTGATTGAAGGGTGAAAATGATGTCATATTCCAGGGAAAAGGTTTTCAACTTTGCTCCCCGACAACGGCGCAAAAAATATGTGTCACTCCTAGAGACATTAGTGAGTTGCAGGAGACCAGTGCCTAAAGAATCTTACAAGCAGTAGGTCATCTAGGTTCACTTCATGTTCTTTGGTAAGGACCTCCTGGGTATTAACTGGATGGAATTTTTTGATCTGTGGTTCTGGATCACAAGGGGAGCAGAGTAAAACTATGAACTTTGATTGCAAGAGAAAAAGATAACTCAAAATGGGCCTATGGCCACAATGAAGCTCGATATGTTGCAAATAGGGCTAGATGTGGAACAGACGAACAATATTTAAAGATAATTGGGATGGAAACCACAAGAATTGGGATGGTAAGTCAAAGTGAGGCGAGCTTATGAAGGTATAAGAATCCACCTCCAAAAACTTAAGAAGAAAGCGGTTGAGATATGAATTTGGAACATAAATCATGCACTGAGCCTAATTAAGGTAGCATTGTAGACCACTATACAAGTATCATTCAAGATAAATTCATAAATAATATAGAGGTGACCCACATTTCGAAAGCATGATAACCGGAAGGAAAATATGACGGAAAAAAACAATAAATGAAACCAAACACAACAGAGGCATACATACCGTTCATAAGTCTAGTAGGAATCCATTCTTGCAACAAACAATCGTTATATTATTTCTTCAAAACAACTCTTCAAATAAACATTAAGAGTGAATCTCAAAACTACAAAATGTGTTACGCAGACTATGCACTTCAAACTTCCAGAGAATTCAGAACCTTTACTTTTTCTATGAGTTGGCCTTATATAGATGTTACATAAGTAGGTAGGCCAGATATTTCTTCAAAAAAAATATTCCCTGTTGATCTTACAGTTTCCCATATAAATAAAAAAATGATGCGGCGTATTAGCATCGCATCCGAATCAGTATTGTTTGACACAGACTATAACAAAACCATAACAGAAACATAAAATATTGGTAATGCGTAGGGTGAAATCGATATTTCACCCGATTTTACATTACATTGAAATTGAAAATAAAAAATAAAAAAGAAAGGCCGCATGGGCCTGATCATGATGTCCATTAGTTGGTACAACGAGGAGTGCCCAAGCCTTCTGAGTGGCGTGATCAGACTGAAGACGTGGAGGAGCCAAGCTGACGAGGTGGCAAGGGTGGCAGTCACTGTGAAGTAAAGGAAACTAGAGGATTCACGTATTCATAGCACTATTTCCAGAGAACTGCTCCGTGTAGTTGTGTTGTGGTGTAGGATTCGAACATAGACTGTAGTTGTGTGAGCTCTGTATAATCCAGGGGGGCAGCAAAGAATCTATTGACCTAAGCGAGGAGGAAGAATTCCTTACGTAGTGTGGTTACTGCGGCATCTGCCTTTAGTCGGGAGGTCTTCTCTAATGTTATGTCTGCCCTGCACTTGATCTCTAGCATCTTCTGATCATAGGCGGTTAGGGGAAGCAATGTGCCTGACTGCTGGTCCCAACATGGCAGGAGTCCATCTTCTACCAACTTGCGCCATTCCTGATCGAATCTCTCCACTCCCTTTGTCACTAGTGCTAAAAAACTCAATGCATTTACGTGTGCCTCCTCTTTCTCGATCATCTTACTGACATCCATGATAGTCCTGAAATGTTCAACCACTCCCTGGGTGCTCAATTCTTTAGAAAAAGGTTCATTGAGATACCTGACATATTTCCTTGCTATTTCTGCCTTCTCTTTTCCTTCCCTGTGACCGACCTCCAGTTGTGCCTTATACTCCCGAATAACACTCTTCTTGTCGTTGGTCAGCACGAGGAGCTCCCAATGTTGCTTGACCTCTATTATGATCTCTCCCCAGACCATTTTCCTTGCTTCTACCAACAACATGTTACCTTTAAGTTATGCTTTCAAGTCTTTGATAGAATTCTCATGTCCCTTGGCTTCCTTATAGAGGTTCCCTACCTCCTTCTCCAAAGATGAAACCGTCTTTTGATTCTCTACATATGCAACCTTGGCCTCTTCTAGGAGCCGGCGGGTAGTGCGTGTTTCATCTTCTGACATCCTTAGATCTGCCAGAGCCTTGGTTAGTTGCTTCGGAGCACTCTACGAATCTTCTGGTATAGGAACTACACATGTATGGTCACCCAACTTAAGTTGTAGCTCTAACAACCTCTTATTTAGCCCAGTGTTTTCCTTATCCTTTTGAGCAATCTCTTCCTCCATTTAAGCGAGGGAATCCGCCAGGACTATTTTTTCCTTTTCCACCTGTGCAAGCTCCTCAATCTGAATATGTTCAGAATGAGGTATATTCAATATTTGCCTCAATTCTTGTACCTCAAACTCTGATTTGATGAGATGGGACTGCAATGCTGAATTGTTATCAACTCCCTTCCCTCTTATCAATTTTCTGCAGTTCTCCAGCTGAGCAGCAACAACTTTAGCGCTAGCCCTTTCCCTTTATTGGGTGACCTTCATTTGAGTCAATTTCCTTTCATTCCTCTGTAGGGTGACTGTATTTTTTACTACCTTAGTCCGTAGCATGTCCCTGATACACTCATGAAAATATAACTTATCCAGCAAGGGAATGGAGCCAAGATTTAGAATTATTTCCAGAGCTCTATATTGGGATCCCATAGGTATGGGATGCATGGATGAATTATGGATGGAAAATATGAGTTTCTATTTATCAATATCTAGGACTAAGGAGAGCCTGGTATGATTTTTATCTACAAACTGAGAAAGTTCAACCCTCAGCCTCTCTGTTGCGGACTTGTTCCTGGTCCCAATCTGCTCCTTTGCATCAAATTTTCCCAATGTGACCACCTGTGAAAGCTCTAAGGGGGCTGAAGAAAAGGAAAAATCAAAGGAGAGTAGGAAGCTTGGTTTTTATTTGTCAGGGCCTCTAAGCAAGGAGACCTCGTCATCGTAAAATTCGGTGTCTAGGTCCTCTGGCCCTTCAATTCTCTGCTTTTTACTGGGGTGTATTTTCTCATCCTCCTCCATGAACCCTTGACTACCCAGGGGGTCTACCTATTCCTACCCTTCTACCTCAACAAGTACATCATCTCCTTTTCCTTCAGCAGCTGAGGATTCAGCCTTCATTTGTGTATCCAAAGGCCACATATCAAAGTTAGATTTTCATTCAATAAGAGGCCTAGGTTCATGCACATATACTGTTCATTTAATCTTTTTCTTCCTGCGTGTGAGGAACCCCTTAGGATCATAGTTCCAGACATCTCCTCATGAGAAATTCATCTCCCGCAACATCCTTTCCACAATGGAGAGGGCATGCCTTGAATTAATGGTGAAAGGGCCTACAGAGTTTGGGAGTATAAAGATGTATCCCTTTTTAGCGAGCACGAAGTGGGCATGGTCGACACTTAAGACCTGACGGATGAACTCGAGGGCGAAAATCCTCATGGACGGAAACACTTGCAGGTGATAAGGAGGTACTTCAGAACCATAGAACCTAATCTCAGTGTGATCTTCGAACAGGTACCAATCACTTGTGTAATCTGTTTCATTGAACTGGAACCAATCCTTTTGCTCAGGAAAAATTCTAGGCATGGGGTTGTCGTGTATGATAGCATAGGCTATTGACATGAAATTGGTAACAAATTTCACATACTCCTTCCCCTTTGGATGTTGGAGAACTGCCAGAGTCCACTTAAGAACATATTTGGGTTCAGTGTTTCTCCTGGAGAACCTGTTCAGGCATAGAACTTCAAACTTATCCGCATGCTCAAATAGGAATAAGTAGAAAACCAGGGAGAAATATTTGAAAGAACAGAAGGAAGACATGTCTTGGAACTGGGCTTTGATGGCCGAGGCCAGAAAGGTGGGGATATCCAAAAGGATCTCAGCCTGCATCATGAGACATAGAAACCCTAAAACCTCCTTAGTCACAATTCCAGTGTCTTCAAACCCCAACATTCCCGATATGACCGCTAAAATAGGTTGTATGGTGTTACGGAATGAGGACAGTGGAATAGAATCTATGTGAGGGAAAGCTAATAGGCGTGAGTCAGAGATGAGATTGAGGAAACCACTCTGTTTTTCCAAGGGTTGATTCGAGAAATGGCAGGAGAGAGTGACTTCGGTGAACTCGACATAGTCCTGGGTGGGAGGATAACATAAGGATTTTCTGATGAGTTAGGGAGTAATCTCAAGAATATTGGTTCCCCGAGTGGAAAGGAAGATGTCCTTACGCTCGATGTAGGCCTCCCCAAGCCAGATAATAAACTACGGGAATGGATGGGTCGTTGGGGAAATTTGGTAGTAAAGCCCTGACTCGACGAATCTAAACACGTCTTCACCCCTTCGCTGAAAATCAAAGATCTCAGCCCTGGTGTGGGCCACATTGAAGGGATAGACTGGGTCGCAGAGTTGGGCATGAGCATCAGTGACAGGTTTGGGTCCAGGAGTAGTCTTGACCTCGCGAGCCTGAGGGGTTTTGGGTGCGGAGCGTTTCATTTTTTCCATGATAATTTGAATAAATAGTAAAAGGGAAAAATGAAAGGGACACGAACAAATAACTAAAATAGCAGTGAGGTAGTAAGGGAAAGTAACGCGAGAGTGAAAAGCAGCCAATACTCGACTTTTTACCTGCTTGAAAGAGCGAAATACCGGTAAATAACCAGTAAATTCACACAGCCGAGAGTAAAACTTGCTATAGAAATAAGGTTTTAATGATTACCATGGTAGGGTGGCACATGTAGGGCTGGCGTCATGAGGACGCTGAAGGTGGGACACGTGGCACACAGTGGTTGGCCAACAACAACAGGGTAGGTGGGGGCCACGTGCCAGAAAAGAGGGGCACCAGCCTTCGTACCCTCTATAGGACTTACCTTACCGTAGAACATACATGCGCCAGTTTTTTAGCTTGGTGGGCCCCTTTGATCTTTGGTTGGGTGGACGGAGACCTTCATCCCTTTTCCTTCCCCCCGTGGAAGCGATCTGATTGGCTACGAGGAGGGCTGACGTCACCTCCTCCGGCGGGTCAGCTTTGGCCACCTTTTCTTCCCTCGGATGTCGACGAAATGACCATAGTTTACCGGTATTTGGTGGGTGGCTTTGCCACAAGCTTGTGCACGCGGTGTCTTTGGGGGAGGGGTAATTGCGTCGGCTTCCTCTTCATCCTGTTTACCCACTAGGCCTTGACACTTGTTTTTGCATGCTCCTTCGATAGCTTTTTCACTCCTTGTCCTTTGAACACACAGTTTCTTTTCACAATCGCTCCTTTTCTTTTACTGGTGAGATCACAAACCAACATTGAATCCACTTGGGGACGACACGCTCATTCTCGAGGGTGTCGAGAACTTTGCAAACCGTATGCTTGTGTACACGTTAATATAATATGGGCAATTTAAAAATATTTAAGTACTTTTGGAAAAGAGTAAAATGTAAATGCATGCGAAAATAAAAGATTATATACGTATAGTGTGAAGGATATATACAATGGGCCCTTGCAGCCACTATTAGTACTGAAATTAGGGCTTGAGGAATTTCCCATTCATGGGCATTTCAATCAGGTCCCCTTCCAAATTTTCCAATATGAAGGTGTTGTTGCTCTTGACTTCTACCACCTTGAAAGGTTCGAACCAGAGTGGATTGAACTTTCCGTCTTTACCTTTGTCCACCCGTTTGACGTCCCATCGCAACACCAGGTCCCTTGCTTGTATCTCCTTATCCTTTGCTTGTTGATAAAATAGGAATTTCATCTTTTCTTGATATTCGACCAACCTGATGTTTACTTGAGATCATGTTTCATCCAGTTCCACCAGCTGATTCATCCGCCTGATGAGGTCATTTGGTTCCTCTTCACTGTCTTGCAAAAATCTGGCCATGGGTAAAGCAAGTTGAATGGGGAAGACCACCACTCGACCATACACTAGCTCGTAGGGGGACTTTCCAGTGGATCTTTTTCTAGTAATGCGATTTTCCCAAAGTGCAAATTTGAGTTGGGAGTCCCAATTCTTTTGATTCTCATTTATGGTCTTTTTTAGAATTCTTACCAAATTCTTGTTGGAAAACTCAGCCAACCTGTTCCCCTGCGGATAATAAGCCATGGAGTGTCCCAGAGTGATATTATACTGCTTAAAATTTTTTACAAACTTGGCAGAATTAAAGACCTGGGTGTTATTAGTGATGATTTTAGTTGGGCACCCAAAACCTAGCTATTGTATTTTCCTCCATAAATTTAATCACCACCCGATCTGTGGCGTTTATTGCAGGCATAGCTTTGACCCACTTGGTGAAGTAGCCGGTGGCAGTGAGAATCCAGTAGTGTTGGTTACTGGAGGCCGGGTGGATCTCCGCGATAAAATCATTGTCCCATTGTCTGAATGACTCTTCGACATGTATCAAGATCAATGGTAGTGGCGCAAATTTTTGTTTTTCTGTGAAATTCTGGCATTTTTCACATGCTCGAACATGAGCATGTACATCTCCAAATAGTCGTGGCCAGAAAAACCTGCTCTCAAGATTTTGTGAGCCATAGACCACCAGGTGTAATGTTCGCCGCATACACCTTCATGAAATTCATCCATCACCTTGTCCACCTCCTACTCTGTTAGACATAGTAGCATAATTCCAGACGGATCCCTCCAATATAACTGTCCATTTTCCACGACATACTTCTGCGACCTTAATATCAAGGTGCGGTACTTCAATTTTTCGAAACTGGGGGGACACGTCAGAGTAAGAAGGTATTCCACCACATCCTTATACCATGCATACAGGAGGTATTTTACGTGCGTTCTTTGCGCTGAAGTTTTTGTTCCAGGCTGTACTTTTGTACCTTTCGGTTCTTCCCACCCTTCCATGGATAGATTTATACCCAAGGCCTAGTAGTTGGATTCTAATAAGATTTTAGCCAACCCCTGTCCTTTAATGAACTTAGTGGGTCTGATCTCCAATTCATATTCCTAGATCTTGGAAATCCACTTGCCCCTCTTCCCTTCGTTGTCTCCCTGTGTTAAAATGTATTTCATTGTTTTTGTGGGGACGTAGGTAGTTAGGTTTGACTACAATACATATATATGAAAAGCCTTTAATGACTTGACCAGGGCATAGGCCTGCTTTTCCAGGATATTATACTTTAATTCTGCATCCCGCAGGACCTGACTGAAAAATGCAATAGGTTGTTCGTGCCCACCTTCGTTCTTTTGTAACAGTACTGCAGCTACTGTGTGAGGGGAGGCGAAATAAAAAATAATGAAAGGCTTGCTATAATCAGGGCCTGCCAGTACTGGAGCTTCAGCAAAAGCCTATTTGATTCTGTCGAAAGAGGCCCTTGATTGGGGAGTCCATTTTACTTCGTTATTTTTCTTGAGCATCTCAGTAATATGTCGGACAATCTCGGCATAATTGGGAATGAACCTTCTCACGAAATTGATTCTCCCCAAGAATACCTGGATTTCCTTTTTATTCCACGGGAGGGAAATTTCGTTGATCACTTCTACCCTTTTTGGGTCAATTTTCACTCCCTCCTTAGTTACTATTTTCCCCAGGACCTTTCCTTCCTCTAGAGAGAACATGGACTTTTGGGGTCAATGACAGATCGTACCTATGAAACTTCTCATAGGTCTAACGAATATGTTCAATATGCTCAGCATCACACTTTGAGAACATAGTGATATCGTCCAGATAAATCACTACGAACTTATCTTTCTCTCCTACACAAGCAATATCCATGGCACGTTGAAAAGTGGCACCAGCATTGATTAGACCGAACAACATCCAGGCATACATGAAGGTCCCCCATGGTGTGGTGAACGTTATTTTATTCTGATCTTTGGGGAGAACTGCTACCTGATTATATCTGGAGAATCCATCCATCATAGACATTCGAGAGGATCCCACCACCTTTTGCAAAATATGGTCCATCTTCGGGAGAGGGTAATTGTCTTTGAGTGAAGACCTATTGAGATTTCGGAAGTCCACGCATAGTCTTATTTCTCCATTCTTCTTCCTCACTGGGACCAGATTGGCCACCCACTCTGAATATCTCAAGGGAATAACGATTTTAGCCCACAACATCTTTTTGATCTCTTTCTCAATTGCTGGGAGCAGCAATGAATTGATCTGCCTCAGTTTTTGCTTATGAGGCTTGGCATATCCTTTGAGAGGTATTTTCTGTTGTATGACATCAATTTCGAAAGTCTTCAAATCCTGGTATGAATAGGCGAAGAAATATTTATATGCTTGGAACGACTGGATATATTTGTCTTGATATTCCTCATGAACTTCCCTGAACAACTTTACCACCTTTGGGTCTTCCTTCGTCACGATATTTATATCATTTACATGCTCATTCTTGGTCATCTTACTGGGTTGATTGGGATATCATTTTTATCAAACAACCTTTCTAAGGGCACGAGGCCTCTGGGAATAACGTTCCCTTTTAGTTTCAACACGCGGTGTCTGGCCAATGTCTCCTCCCATTTGGTCTATGGCTGATCACTAGGCTCTTCATCCACTGCATCGATCATCAAATTGGAGAATTCGCCAACCATATCCATGATGCGCTTAAATTTTTCTTCATCCTCGAAGACCTGCCAGTGATTCACATTTTCTGGGATGGAGGGGTGATATCACACCTCGACCTCATACCTGAGCAGAGGATTCTATGGTGGGCAGAAATTGCGGGCTACAACAGCGACGAGTCAACCATCCAATTCTTGTCTCTCAGCATGAACTGTATGTTGAATCCAAGGAATTTTTTTCCACTAGGTCCCATACTTCATTTCTATAAGCTTTGAGCTATGGATGTTTAGTTTTTCACTGATTTCTGACTTGTCTTACTACTAGTTTTGAGTCCCCGAAAATTGTCAGGTTCTGGATATTCATATCCATGCTATCTGTAGTCCTAGTAGCAGGGCTTCATATTTGGCGACATTATTTGTGGCTTCGTACTCCAGTTTGAAAGAGAGAGGGACCAAAAATCCTTTGGGTGAGATCAAGAGCACCCCGGCTCCATTCCCTTCTCGCGAATTGGCCCCGTAAAAATGCAGAGTCCATATCTCGTCCTCATCTTTACTCATGGGTTCCTTCTGTTTTAGAGGGCATACTTTAGCTTCCTGCAGGAAATCTTCATCCTCTTCAAACATGAGACACAAAAATTTACCCTCCTTACCATATAATGGGGAGTTCGTCAAGCCATCAACTTTAGTAATAATTTTTACGAACCTGGACTCACAGTATAGCCTCCTTTCCTCCCCTCAAAATACTGGAATAGTAGCGTAGGTCAGATAAAGCTTAATTGAACTGCTAATATTTGAACCCCAAGATGCAGTAAAAAACATTCCGAATCAGGTTGGGATGTTAGCTACCATGATATCCATCACCACACTCTTAGCTGGGATCTGGGCCAGATTTACCACCAGATCTTTTATCATGCCCGAGCACTTTACCCTCTTGGAGTCAAACGAATACAGATCTTTAAATGGTCGAGTAATTTGCAGCCCCAATTTCTCCATGACAGACAGCGGCAGTAGGTTGTGTGAAGCCCCGGAATCCAACATGCAGTTGTGTAGCAGCAGGTCATGAATGACCAGAGACACATAGAATGGGGGGGTTGTTGAGTCCAACTCTTCTACATGAGGGAAAAATACTACCATGGGTCTTTCTTCTTGGATATTGACACTGTCAGGGAGAGGGCCTACACCATGGAGGAGCATGAATTAAGATACTTGAGCTTTTATATGAAGTCTTCTTTAAGAGTTCGACTAGAGGAACTGGGATTTTTTCCTTCTCTAACTCTTTTTGGAGGTTGAAGATTGCAGGGTTCTTTTCTATAATGATCTCCTTATGTTTCTTTTTAGGGTGGACGAGTGAGTTTGAGGTTGAATCATAAGCCTTGTGGTTTGCAGGGGGATCAGGAACTGGCTTTGTGGAGGAAGAGGCAGTGGCTTTATGGTGCACAGGCTCTTATGTGGGATTTTTCACCTTGCTGACAAAATTTGGAGGGGTCTGCTCTTTTGGTGTAGATTCTTCATCTTGCTCTTGTAATTGAGTCCTCTTTCTAGAGGATCTGAGGTCATACTTCTTATGGAGTTGCGATTGCAAAAAGTCCACAAATTTCCTGTAGTAATCATCAATATCTTGATCTTCTAGGAAACTTCTTTCTCTTCTAGATCCTCTTGCAGAGTAAGCTCCCCCTCTTCATCTTCTGAGTAAGCAAGGAATTGATCTTCCTGAAAATCACAAGCTTCCTCAGTTCGTCCTTCCAATTTTCTTCTAAATATAGAGGAGGCTGGATTAGATCTTGCTGCTCCTTCCTTTTCCGTTGTAATAATTGTAGAGGTGGTTTCCAGTACTGTGGATTGAAACCTCGATTAGGGGCCATCTGGTTGGGTTGAGGAGAGGAATTCTTAGCCTCTAGTTCAAGCTTCACCAACTTGTTGGAGAGGCTTTTGATCATCTTGTTCATCTCTTCGATCTTATACTCTAATGCTTCTTTTTCTTGATTAGAGGAAGAAGCCTCCTCCTTACCCCTTCTCCTAGTCTCATGCTTTGTTCTTCCTTTGGTTTTTCCCGTAGAAGCAAAGTTTGCTTCTACCTCTAGAGAATCAGTCTAGATCTGATCTAGAGATGCATATTTTCTTTCTCTCAAGGTGAATCCAAACTCAGACTCAATTGCTCCAGCAAAAACCACTTTGGTCGCTGCTTGAGGAGGTTTTATTTCAGTCGGTAGATTATTATACAACTTATTGAATATTTTTATAAATTCCATTACATCATCATTGTGTTTCTTCTTCAGAGCATTGAAATCTATGAGGATGTAACCGCGATCCCTCTTTTCTCCCCATTTTTGAGTAAAATAATTTTCCATTTCCTCCCAAGTGGTGACCATGTTGTTAGCAAGATATTTAAACCACTTTCGGGTGGATATTCAAGTACTCGGGTTGCGGAGCCAGGGCCATATACTTCAGCTTTCTGAGATGAGGACGACGAATCTTATAACGAGAATGAAGGTAGTTCAGCTTGGACAGGTTGTTTTTCTTTCCAGATTCTCTTGAATATAATATTTCCAGGGTCAGATACAGACGTGGTTCTTAGCTAAGAGGTATTTGACCTTAGATGTGGCTTTGTGTAAACCAGGATTGCAACTATTTTAGATTTAGATAATAGTGGAGTCGCCAAGGTGAGGGTTGTGCAACTCTCAACCCTTCGTGCTCACCTGATTGAAGGGTGAAAATGATGTCGTATTCCAGGGAAAAGGTTTTCAAATTCCTCCTCGGCAATGGTGCCAAAAATATGGTGTCACTCCTAGAGACAGTCTTGAGTTGCAGGAGACCATTGCCTAGGACATCTTACAAGCAGGAGGTCATCTAGGTTCTCTTCATGTTCTTTGGCATCTCCTGGGTATTAACTGGATGGAATTTTTGATATGTGGTTCTGGATCACAAGGTAACTCAAAATGGGATTTATGAAAAAGATAACTCAAAATGGGCCTATGGCCGTAATGAAGCTCGATATGTTGCAAATAGGGCCGAATGTGGAACAGACGAAAAATCTTCAAAGATAATTGAGATGGAAACCACAAGAATTAGGATGTTAAGTCAGAGTGAGGCGAGCTTATGAAGGTATAAGAATCCACCTCCAGAAACTTAAGAAGAAAGAGATTGAGATACAAATTTGGAAAAAAAATCATGCACCGAGCCTAATTAAGATAGCATTATACACCATTATATGAGTATCATTCAAGAGAAATTCATAAATAATCTAGAGGTGACCCGCATTCCAAAAGCATGATAAAAAAAATGAAAATATGATGGAATAGAGCAATAAATGAAACCAAACACAACAAAGGCATACATATTGTTCATAAGTCCAGTAGGAATCCATTCTTGCAACAAACAATCGTTATATTATTTCTTCAAAATGGTTCTTCAGATATACATTAAGAGCGAATCTCAAAACTATAAAATGTGTTACGCAGACTATACACTTCAAACTTCCAGAGAATTCAGAACCTTTACTTTGTCTGCGAGTTGGCCTTTTATAGCTATTACATGGGCATCGTGGCCATATATTTCTTCAAACAAAATATTCCCTGTTGATTTTACAGTTTCCCATCTAAATCAAAAAATGATGTGGTGTAATGACATCACATCCGAATTAGTATTGTCCAACATAGACTATAAAAAAAATATAACATAAACATAAAATACTGGTAATGCGTAGGGTGAAATCAAGATTTCACTCGATTTTACATTACATTGAAATTGAATAAAAAAAATAAAAAAAAAGGTCGCATGGGCCTGATCATGATGTCCATTAGTTGGCACAACGAGGAGTGCCCCAGCCTTCTGAGTGGCATGATCAGACTGAAGAAGTGGAGGAGCCAAGCTGACAAGGCATCGAGGGTGGCAATCGCTATGAAGTAAAGGAAACTCGAGGATTCACGTATTCATAACACTTTTGCCAGATAATTGCTCCGGGTAGCTGTGCTGTGGTGTAGGATTCAAACATAGACTGCAGTTGTGTGAGCTCTGTATAATCCAAGCAAGAAACAAAGAATCTCTTGACCTGAGTGATGAGGAAGAATTCCTTACGTAGTGTTGTTACTAAGGTATCTGCCTTTAGCCGGGGGGTCTTCTTTAATGTTATGTCTGCCCTGCACTTGATCTCTGACATCTTCTGATCATAAGAGGTTAGGGGAAGCAATGCGCCTGACTGTTGGTCCCAGCATGGTAGGAGGCCATATTATACCAACTTGCGCCATTCCTGATTGAATCTCTCCACTCCCTTTGACACCAGTGCTAAAAACCCCAATGCTTTTATGCGTGCCTCCTCTTTCTCGATCATCTTACTGACGTCCATGATAGTCCTGAAATGGTCGACCACTCCCTGGGTGCTCAATTCTTCAAACAGAGGTTCATTGAGATACCTGAAATATTTCCCTGTTGTTGTTGCCTTCTCTTGTCCTTCCCTGTGACCGACCTCCAGTTGTGCCTTATACTTATGAATAACACTCTTCTTGTCATTGGTCAACACGAGGAGCTCCCAATGCTGCTTGAACTCTATTATGATCTCTCCCCAAACCATTTTCCTTACTTCTACCAACGACATGTTACCTTTAAGCTGTGATTTCAAATCTTTGATAGACTTCTCATGTCCATGGGCTCCCTTACGGAGGTTCTCTACCTCCTTCTGCAAGGATGAAACCGTTTTTTGATTATCTGTGTATGCATCCTTGGCCTCGTCTAGGAGTCAGTGAGTAGTGCATGTTTCATCTTCTTACATCCTCATATCTGCTAGAGCCTTAGTTAGCTGCTTCGGAGAACTTTGCGGATCTTTTGGTACAGGAACTACACATGTATGCTCACCCCACTTAAGTTGTAGCTCTGACAACCTCTTATTTAGCCTAGCGATTTCCCTATCCTTTTGAGCAATCTTTTCCTCCCTTTGAGCGAGGTAGTTCGCGAGTACTGTTTTTTCCTTTTCCACCTGGGCAAGCTCCTCGGTCTGAATATGTTTAGAACGAGGTATATTCAATCTTCGCCTCAATTCTTGTACCTCCAATTCTGATTTGGTGAGAAGGGACTGCAATGCTCAATTGGCATCAACTCCCTTCCCTCTTATCAATTTTCTATAGTTCTCCAGCTGAGCAGCAATAGCTTTAGCACTAGCCCTTTCCCTTTGTTGGGTGACATTCATTTGAGTCAATTTCCTTTCGGTCCTCTGTAGGGTGACTGTATGTTTTACTACCTCATTTCGTAGCATGTCCCCGATACACTCATGCAAATATAACTTATCCGGCAGGGGAATGGAGCCCAGACTTAGAATTATTTCTAGAGCTCTATATTGGGATCCCAGAGGTACAAAATGCATGGCTGAATGCTGGATGGCCAATATGAATTTCTATTTACCCATATCTAGGACTGAGGAGAGCCTGGTATGATGTTTATCTATGAACTGAGAAAGTTCAACCCTCAGCCTCTCTCTCGCGGACTTGTTCCTGGCCTCAATCTGCTCCTTTGCATCATATTTTCCCAATGTGACCACCTGTGAAAGCTGTTGGGTGTGGAGCCTGATTATCTTGTTTACTTTGTATCACAGCATTGGACCTCTGTACCTTAAAAGGGGCGGCAACGTCGCCCGTAATTAATCGCTGCCGTGGGGGGTCCAGGGGGGGTGGTAGCGCTTTTCGGAGCCCCCCCCCCTGGTGAGGGGTTTCGGGGGCAGCAGCCTCGAAGCTAAAAACATATGTAAAATTTCCTTGTAAAAGTATAGTAATTTCTAGTCAATCTGGGCCGTTCATAGGCGGATGATCTAACGGTAGAAGTTATGTTTAGTTTAGGGTTTTTTTTCCGTAGAAGGCAACCCCCTTGTATATATGAGGGTATTGTATTGTGGCTGTGTATTATGTGTGTATTCTCAGAGTGAGAAATAGATAGGGAGACTGTGAGAGAGAACAGAGGATATTACAGCGGATCTGCTGTAGGTTTTGTATCTTCAATTTTTGCTGGATAATAAAAAGGAAGGACTGGCTGTTCAGGGTGGACATAGCCCAAACTGGGTGAACCACTTATATCTGTGTCTCTTTGGTTTTATGTGTTTTGTGTGCTTGTATTTTTCGCATATTTTATGTGTTGCATTGCTCCATAATATATAATTTTCTAACAACTGGTATTAGAGCCGAAGGTATATTTGGCTGATAAACTCACAGGAAAGAAGGGTTTCCTGGTTCGAGTGGGAGCAATGGCGGAAGATGGTAAGTTTAGGGTCGAGAAATTTAATGGCCAAAACTTCCCGCTATGGAAGATGCAGATGGAATATTATCTGTATCATAAAGATCTGTACCTACCATCGAGCAAAAAAACAAAGAAGCTTCTGGCTGCCATGACAGACGCGGAATGGAACATTCTTGATATAAAGGAACTCAGAACAGTACGGTTGTGCCTTGCGGCGTCAGTCGCCTTCAATATTTCGAAGGAAACAACAACAGAGGGTTTGATGCAGACGTTGGCGAAACTATATGAAAAACCCTCAGCCTCAAACAAGGTATTTCTTATGAAACGATTATTTAATATGAAAATGTCGGAAGGTGGATCTGTTGCAGACCATTTAAATGATTTTAATACAGTTACCAGTCAGTTAAGTTCTGTAGGGGTAAAATTTTATGATGAAGTTAGGGCTCTTTTATTTTTGTGCTCATTGCCAGAAAGCTAAAATGGTTTAGTTATGGCCATTAGTAACTCTGTCTCTGGATCTAGTACTTTAAAGTTTGATGATGTTGTCGGTGCTATCCTTAGCGAGGAAATACGACGGAAAAGCTCTGGTGAGACACCAGGTAATGCTTTGAGTGCAGAGTCTAGGGGAAGAAGAATGGAAAGAGGAAAGAGCTCGAGTTATCGCAGTAAATCAAGGAAAGGCAGATCCAAGTCCAGATCGGGGATAGTGTGCTGGAAATGCGGAAAGAGAGGACACCTAAAGAAAGATTGTAGATCTTGGAAGGGAAAAGAAGGAGATGCACAACAAGAAAACAATCATGAAGCAAATGTGACAAGTGATGTGTTACAAGATGCTTTGATTCTTTCTTTCGAAAATGTTACTAATTCTTGGGTTGTAGATTCAGGGGCTTCATTCCATGCCACACCTGATAAGAAATATTTTCATGACTATGTTCAAGGAGATTTTGGACAAGTTCGTTTGGGTGATGATAAACCCTGTAAAATTATTGGAATGGGTAAAGTTCTTGTAAAACAACAGAATGGAAACCAATGGCTACTAAAGGAGGCAAGGCATGTTCCAGATCTGAAGAAAAATCTGATTTCAACAGGGTAGTTAGGCGGTGAAGGTTGTGTGACAACTTTCACGGAAAAAACTTGGAAGGTCACCAAAGGAGCCTTGGTAATAGAAAAAGGCGAAAAGGTTGGTACATTGAATTTATGCAATGGTATTTCTAACTCTGTTAATGCTTTAACTTCCAAAGGAGCAGATGCAGCATTATGGCATCATAGGCTCAGACACATGAGTGAGAAGGGGATGAATATTCTTCACTCAAGAAATTTGTTTCCAGGTTTGAAGAATGTTGATTTGGATTTCTGTGAAAATTGCATTTATGGAAAACAAAAGAGAGTCAGATTTCTCAGAGTTGGGAAAGAACAGAAGAGAGAAAAATTGGAGCTTGTGCATACAGACGTATGGGGACCTGCTCAGGTATCATCTATTGGTGGCTCTCGCTATTATGTTACGTTTATTGATGATGCAACTAGAAAAACTTGGATTTATTATATTCAAAATAAATCTGATGTATTTGATACTTTCAAGAAATGGAAAGCTTTGGTTGAGATTGAGACAGGAAAGAAGTTGAAGTGTCTCAGATCAGACAATGGAGGTGAATATTGCAACAAAGAGTTTGATAGGTACTGTTCAGAGCATGGAATTCACAGAGAGAAGACAATTCCAAGAACACCACAAGAAAATGGTGTGTCAGAAAGGATGAACAGAACAATCATGGAGCGTGCAAGGTGCATGAGATTGCATGCAGGATTGCCTTTACAATTTTGGGCAGATGCTGTAGATACCGTTGTTTATCTAATAAACAGAGGGCCTTCAAGTTCCTTGGATGGTGGTATTCCAGAGGAAGCATGGACAGGTAAAAAGGTAAACTACTCTTTTTTAAAGCCTTTTGGTTGTGAGACCTTTGTCCATATTAATAAAGAAAATAGAACAAATCTTGAGGAAAAATCAAAGAAATGTACCTTTATTGGATATGGTGTTAATGATTTTGGTTATCGCTTATATGATTATAAAAATCAAAAAATCATTAGGAGCAGAGATGTAATATTCAATGAAAAGGTCTTGTATAAGAATCAGTTGCAGGAAAAGAAATAGGAAAAAGAAAGAAAGGAATACACGATTCTTGATGAGATAACTGAAAAAGTAAATGTGACTGAAAATAATAATAATCAACAACCGCAGCAGCAGCAACCACCACAACAGCAATAGGCACCTCAAACACCTGAAAGTGGTGTTAGAAGATCTACCAGGATAAGTAGACCCCCCGAACGATATTATCCTTCATTATATTATTTATTGTTGACTAATTCTGGTGAACCCGAATGTTATGAAGAATCAATGCAGGTTGAAAGAAGGAAGAAGTGGGAGCTAGCCATGGATGAAGAGATGGACTCCTTAATGCATAACCAGACTTGGGACTTAGTCAGGTTGCCTGCAAGTAAAATTACATTTCAGAATAAATGGGTTTACAGGCTGAAGGAAGAAGATGGAGGAAAACAAAGGTACAAAGCTAGACTTGTGGTGAAGGGGTTTGCACAGAAGAAAGGTATTGATTTTGATGAAATATTCTCTCCTGTTGTTAAAATGACTTCAATCAGAACTATTTTAAGTCTTGTAGCAACGGAATATTTACATCTTGAACAGTTAGATGTAAAGACAACATTTCTCCATGGAGATTTGGAGGAAGAGATATACATGCAGCAACCAGAAGGATATGAGGTAAAAGGGAAATAAAAATTGGTGTGCAGATTAAAGAAGAGCTTGTATGGCTTAAAACAGGCTCCAAGGCAGTGGTATCTAAAATTTGACAAGTTTATGTCCGAACAAGGTTATACTAGATGTCACTCTAATCATTGTGTTTATCTAAAAAGGAAAAATGATGGCAGCTATATTATATTGTTATTGTATGTAGATGACATGCTTGTTGCAGGGTCTAACATGCAGGAAATAAATGTGCTCAAAATAAAATTGGAAAATTCATTTGCAATGAAGGATTTGGGAGCTGCAAAACAAATCCTTGGTATGAGGATAACTAGAGACAGGAAAAATCGTAAATTAACACTGTCTTAGAATGAGTACATAGAAAAAGTGTTGAAAAGATTTAATATGCACAATGCAAAACCAGTTAGTACACCTTTTGCTAGCCATTTCAAACTTAGTAAGGAGATGTGCCCAAAGACCCAAGAAGACATGGATTATATGTCTAAAGTTCCATATGCATCGGCAGTTGGAAGCTTAATGTATGCAATGGTCTGCACAAGGCCTGATATTGCACATGCAGTGGGAGTTGTAAGCAGGTACATGAATAATCCAGGAAAAGAACATTAGATGGCAGTAAAATGGATTCTCAGATATTTGAGAGGTACCACAAATCAAGAATTATGCTTTGGTGGTTCAAACATTGCTCTACAGGGATATGTTGATGCAGATATGGCAGGTGACAGAGATAACAAGAGGAGCACTACAGGATATGTATTTACTGTAGGTGGAACAACTATCAGTTGGGTTTCAAAAATCCAAAGTGTTGTTGCACTTTCAACAATAGAAGCAGAGTATGTTGCTGCTACAGAGGCTAGTAAAGAAATGATTTGGTTACAAAGGCTTATGGATGAATTGGGTAAGAATCATGATATGGGCACGTTATACAGTGATAGCCAAAGTGCCATTCATCTTGCAAATAACTCAGCATTTCATTCCAGGACTAAACACATACATCTCAAGTACCATTTCATACGGTCAGTATTGGAAGATGGAGAGTTGAAGCTGGAAAAGATACACACTAGCCAAAATCCTGCAGATATGCTAAAAAAAGTTGTAACCAGAAAGAAACTGAGAATGTGCTCAGTTTCAATTGGTCTTCAAGGATGACGATGAATATGAGGAACAACCAGGTCCAAAGAGGAGTCATTGTCCAACAAATGAAGCAGTAGTGGAGTTGCTACAATCAGTCTCCAAGTGGGAGATTGTTGGGTGCGAAGCCTGATTATCTTGTTTACTTTGTATCACAGCATTGGACCTCTGTACCTTAAAAGGGGCGGAAACGTCGCCCATAATTAATCGGGCCATGGCGGTCCAAGCAATGCTGAGCCCCCCTCGGCGGGGGGGTTTTGCCTAAGCTAAAAACATATGTAAATTTGCCTTGTAAAAGTATAGTAATTTCTAGTCAATCTGGGCCGTTCATAGGCGGATGATTTGACGGTAGAAGTTATGTTTAGTTTAGGGTTTTTTTCCCTTGAAGGCAACCCCCTTGTATATATGAGGGTATTGTATTGCGGCTGTGTATTATGTGTGTATTCTCAGAGCGAGAAACATATAGGGAGACTGTGAGAGAGAAAAAAGGATATTACAGTGGATCTGCTGTAGGTTTTGTCTCTTCAATTTTTGTTGGATAATAAAAAGGAAGGACTGACTGTTCGGGGTGGATGTAGCCCAAACTGGGTGAAACACGTATATCTGTGTCTCTCTGGTTTTATGTGTTTTGTGTGCTTGTATTTTTCGCATATTTTATGTGTTGCATTTCTCCATAATATATAATTTTCTAACAAAAGCTTTGAGGGGGCTGAAGAAGAGGCAAAATCTAGGGAGAGTAGGAAGCCTGGTTTGTCTTTGTCTGGACCTCTGAGAAAGGAGACCTCATCGTCGGAAAATTCAGTGTCTAGGTCCTCTAGCCCTTCAATTCTCTGCTTTTTACTGGGGTGTCTTTCCTCATCCTCCTCCATGAACCCTTGACTACCCAGGGGGTCTCCCTATTCCTACCCTTCTGCCTTAATGAGTACATTGTCTCCTTTCCCTTCAGCAGCTGAGGATTCAGCCTCCATCTATGTATCCAAAGGCCACGTATCAAAGTTATCTTTTCATTCAATAAGAGCCCTAGGTTCATGTGCATATGTTGTTGATTTAATCTTCTTCTTCCTGCGTGTGAGGAACCCCTTAGGATCATAGTTACAAACATATCCCCACCGGAAATTCATCTCCCACAACCTCATTTCCACAATGGAGAGGGCATGCCTTGAATTAATGGTGAAAGGGCCTACAGAGTTTGGGAGTCTGAAGATGTATCCCTTTTTTGCGAGCACGAAGTGGGCTTGGTCGGCATTTAAGACCTGACAGATGAACTCGAGGGCGAAAATCCTCATGGATGAGAACAATGATAGGTGATAAGGAGGTACTTCATCACCATAGACCCTGATCTCGATGTGATCTTTGAACATGTACCAATCACCTGTGCAATACGTTTCACTAAACTGGATCCAATCCTTTTAATTAGGAAAAATTCTGGGCGGGGAGTTGTTATGTATGATAGTATAGACTGTGGACATGAAACCGGTAACGAATTTCACATACCCCTTCCCCTCTGGATGCTGGCGAACTGCCGGAGTCCACTCAAAAACATATTTGGGTTCAAAGTTTCTCCTAGAGAACCTGTTCAGGCCTAGACCTTCAAACTTGTCTGCATGCTCAAATAGGAATAAGTAGAAAACTAGGGAACAATATTTGAATGAAAAGAAGGAGCACATGTATTGGAACTAGGCTTTTATGGCTGAGGCCAGAAAGGTGGGGATATCCAAAAGGATCTCAACGTGCATCATGAGCCATAGAAACCCTAAACCCACCTTAGTCACCATTTCAACGTCTTCAAACCCCAGCATTCCTGATATGACCTCTAAAATAGGTTGTATGGTGCTACAGAATGAGGATAGTGGAATAGACTCTGTGCGTGGGAAAGCCAATAGGCGTGATTCGAAGATGAGATCGAGGAAACCACTCTGTTTTTCCAAGGGTTTATTCGAGAAATGGCAGGAGAGGGTGACTTCGATGAACTCGACAGAGTCCTGGGCGGGAGGATAACATAGGGATTTTTTGATGAGTTGGGGAGTAATCTCAAGAATCTTGGTTCCCCGAGTGGAAAGGAAGATGTCCTTACGCTCGATGTAGGCCTCCCCAAGCTAGACAATAAACTCAGGGAACGGATGGGTCGTCTGGGAAATTTGGTAGTAAAGCCCTGACTCGACGACTCTAAACACTTCTTCACCCCTTCGCTAAAAATCGAAGAGCTCGGTTGATACGGATTTATGCAGGAACGCAACAAAATACAAAAATAACCATAAACGTAGAAATACAATGGAAATAAGGCTTCATTTCATTAATATCAAATCACAGAAATATGCTTACAAACATGATGGAAACAAAATAGCTAGGGTGTTGGTAGCGAATCTCTGAGAAGAGAGGTGGCGGCTACAGACCTCTGAATTGTGTTACAATGAGGCTCGAGGGCCTATTTATTATGGAGAAACAATGGAGAACTCTAAATGTCCAAAAACCTAACCCTAGGAGATGAAGTGCCAAAACTATGGGCCCCGTTTCGGTAAATTGGTGTTTCAACTTCCCGGGGACGTAACTTCAGAATACTATCTCCATTTGGGGCTTCAAAATGGCTCCGAAAGTTCAAGACTCGAAAAAATGCTAAAAATAGTGAGTTGTGAAAAAACTGAAAGAGACAATGGTGGGGCCCCAAGTGGAATAGGCGAGTGGCCACCAATATCCACCTGGATCATTCCTCCCCCCTTAGGAAGCAATGGTCCCCATTGCGTTGAGTTCCTCCATGAGATGAGGAAACTTCTATTGAACTTGGTCCCTCGTGAACCACTTGCCTTGGTGCAGGAGTTGGCCAGCTTTGACAACCCGATACAGTTGGATCTTCTATTGGTGAGTGTTCTTGAATTGCATGTCCATGATATAGTCTGTGGTGGCCTGTTCCATGCAAACTGTGTTTAACTCTTTTGGTGTGAGTTCTTCTGCAATGTCAGAGGTGTCCAATAGAGGTGGGAATTAGGGACAAAGGCGGTCTACATTGAATACTGGGTGCAGACCAAGGAATGGTGGAATACTGAGCTCGAAGGCATTGTTCCCTACAGCCTTGGTGATGGTGTACAACCCATATCGGAGCGGGTGAATCTTGCGGTGGGGTCCAGTGAGGCACTCCTTCTACGAATGTAGCCACACTTTTTCGCCCACCTGGAAGTTGTGTGGCACCCAATGTTGATCATGTCGTTGCTTGTACTTAGCATTGGCTCTGTCCAATATTTCATGAACCTGTTTTTGGATGTGCTGAATGCACTCGATGAAGTTGTTTGCTTTGTCAGCTTCAGACTGGACATGAGCCAAATCAGCCTGAGTAGCTGCAAATGGCATGGCTACGTCAATGGGACATAGTGGCTGGAATCCCAAGCCCACCTGAAAGGGGCTGTGGAGAGCCTAGTTATAACTGTGTTATACATAGGGAAGGCTCTCGTCCCATGTGCATGGATGCTTTCAATTGTACATGCGCAGAATGTGTACAATCATCCTGTTGATGACCTCTGTCTAGCCATTAGTTTGGGGATGGAAAGCTATGGAATTGGTGAGCTTGGTGTCCAACATTGACTAGAGGTTGGACCAAAATGTGCTGAGGAACCTACTATCATGATCTGATATGATAGACTGTAGGATCCCAAAGTGCACCCACACTTGTTCAAAGAAGAGTTTAGCAGTGGCTTCTGCTGTGATATTCTTCTTACAGGCCGCCATAATGGTCATCTTTGAGAATCTGTCGACGACCACGAAAACACAGCCATTTCCATGCTTAGTAGAAGGAAGGCATGACATGTAATCCATGGAGATGAATTCCCAAGGTCGACTAGGGGTAGGTAGCAGAGTATAGAGCCCTTGCTTCTTGATGGTTGGTTTGGCAATGGCGCAAGCAGTGCAAGGTCTAATGTACTTCCCGACATCCTGTCAAAGGTTTGGCCAATAGAAATACTTCTACAGTAATGCCACTGTTTTCTCGACCCCAAAAGGCCCAACGACTCGACTATAGTGCGCTTCCCATATCATCTTGGCACGCTCGCTTAAAGGAACACAAAGGTGTCCTAGGTGACATAATAATGCATCTTGGAGGTGAAAATTTGGAACTTGCATACCCCCCAAGAGTGCCTTGTATGTGTAGCTGAATTCTGGATTGCTCTTGTAGAGAAGTGGCCAATCAGAAGTCTCATGCCCACAAGAGTTGAGAATGGTGGTTATGGCCACGATCGGTGGTCGGCTAAGGCAGTCTGCAACATTATTGGTGCTACCCTTCTTGTACGTGATTTTCAAATGAAATTGTTGCACATATGTGGACCACTTCTGATGGCGATAATTCTGCAACTTCCCTTGTGTTTGTATGAACTGCAGGGGTCGGTGGTTTGTGTGGATGATTGTCTCCTTCCCCAAAATGTAATGCTTCCATTGTCGACAAGCCTACACAATGGAATAAATTTCTTTGTCATAAGTGGGATACTTTCAAATTTTTTCGGACAATGTCTCACTGTGATATGCCACTGGATGCCCCTATTGAGTAAGAACTGCCCCAATAGCATAGTTAGAGGCATCTGTCTCGATCTCAAATGGTTGTTGCAATTCTAGTAATGTGAGCACTGGGGCAGAATAGAGGTGATGTTTCAATTCTACGAACGCCTTCTGTTGAGATTCCGACCAACATAATTTTGCTTTTTCTCCTCCCTTGGTGACTTGACTCAAGGGCCAAGTGATATGAGAGAATCCCAACATGAACTTGCGGTAGAAATTAGCAAGACCCAGAAAGCTGCGAAGCTCTATTAGGGTGGTTGGGGTTGGCCAATCCCGAATGACTTGGATCTTGGATGGATCCACATGCACCCCCCTTTCATCAATAATGTATCCCAGATATTGAACCTAGGTCATGCCAAAAGTGCACTTCTCCAAATTGGCACACAACTTGTGTTGCCGCAGTGTTTGGAGGACTTCTCGGATGTGGTGGAGGTGCTCTTCCCAAGTCTCGCTGAAGATAAAAATGTCATCCAAGTATACCACCTCAAATGAGTTGGTGAATGGGCACAAGATGTCATCCATCAACCTCATGAAGGTTGCGGGAGCATTTGTCAATCCGAAAGGCATGACGAGCCATTCGAAAAGGCCCTCCTTGGCTTTGAAGGCAGTCTTCCACACATCAGAGGGTTCGATTGGTACCTGGTGATACCCAGACTTCAAGTCGATCTTGCTGAAATATTTTGCCCCTTTGAGTTGGTCCAGAAGGTCATCAATCCATGGGATCGGGTACCTATTCCGGATAGTGATCTTGTTCAGCGCCCGATAATCAATACAGAGTCTCCAAGTCCCATCCTTCTTCTGCACCGACACGATCGGGCTCCCACAGGGCGATGAAGTTGGCCGGATGTGACCTTTCTGCAGAAGCTCTTGAATCTGCCTCTTGATTTCATCATTCTCCAGAACAGAGCACCTATAGATCAGTCCATTGGGTAGCGGCTCACCTGGGGTCAGGTCAATGGGGTGCTTGACCTAACATTGTAGAGGCACCCCTGTGGGTGAGGTGAAGATTTCCCCGTACTCCTCGACAACCTTGTCCATTTGTTGTTGTCGTGTAGAGGAGCCATTTCTGGAGGTCGTGGCCATAGTCTTCTTCTTTCCCTGGGGGCGGATCATCAGGAAAACAAATTTCCTGTTTTGGGAAATGAGCTTACTGCATTGTTTTGCAGTAACCAAAGAGATAGTGGGAGGCGGTGGTACCTCTGGTATCCTGTACAATTTATTTCCCAATGTAACAATAACAATGCGAGGCCGGGAATCATACACAACATGTCGCTTCCACAAGTATGGTTGGCCTAATAATACATCAGAAACATCAATAGGAGCAATGTCTCACAATACCTCATCCATGAAGGGCTTGATGCTATAAGGAAGGCAGCACTGCTGGCTGACGCGGAGATCCCGTCCTTGGTGAAGCCACTCGATGGTGTATGGTTTTGGGTGCGCTGTGGTTGGCAAGACCAACCGCTTCACGACATTTTATGAAATGAGGTTCTTTTGGCTCCCATTGTTGACAATGAACCGTAGCGGGGAACCCTTTACCCACATCTAGGAGTGGAAGAGACACTCTGCCTCCTCTGGATCTTCTGGTTCCTCCTTCTGGATCTTTGTAGTGGAAACAATGGCGTTGGGATCTGCATCAATAATCTGCTTCCCTTTGTCATTCACCTTGTCAAGTTTTGATTCAGAGTCGGAGCATGCATCTGATTCAGAAGCCCTCATCTCAGCCACCAACGATTGCTTGGCCCGACACTCACTTGTGTTGTGAGTGGAGCTCTTATGGAACTCACACCACTTGCCCGTGTCCTTATTTGGCTTCGTGGTGTTGTTCTTTGCTTGTGACTTTGGTAGGTTGACTTGGGCCACCATGCCTTGGCTTTGTCCTTTGTTCTGAGGTTTGGGGGCAACTTTCCCTTACTTTTGATTCACAGATCCAAAGTCTCGCTTCTTCTATTTGAATTTCTTCTCAATCTTGGTAGTATACCGGTATGCTGTACCAAGCAAGGAGATGTCAAGGAACTCCATTTCCTCCTGAATGTATCTATGCAGACAACCACGATACTTTAGCACCAAATGTTTCTCTGAATCTTTGATACCCAAATTTGTGCGCAGGGTATAAAACAGATTCGTTAGCTCATGCACATCTTGATCCCTTTGTTGTCGCAACGTGGTCCATTGGATGTACTTGTCCTCATAGCTCGCCACAGGTAGTATTGTTCCTTGCTGGCATCTCGGAAAGAATTCCAAGTGGGTACGACTGAGAACAAAGAGGGTTCTGTCTTGTCCTTTTTCTCACAGTAGGTTTCCCACCAGTCCTTGACATGGGGGGTAGCTTTGAGGAGTGCAAAAATAATCTTCTCCCGGTCGGAAAAGTCATGAACTGAGAAATATCCTTCTAATAGATTCAACCATCTATCTACGACATCTGCATCTATTTGACCCTCAAATATGGGAATGTCAAATTTTACTTATACCTTAAAGGGAGTCGCTCCTTCAGAGTGGCTGCTGGATGAAAATGCACTGCCGGTGGGCAGGCGTTGAAGGTCTGGGCAAAGTTATCCATCATCGCGTTCCTTTTTTTTTCGAGGGCCTCCTCGAGCAATATTTTGATAGGATCTCCTTCTCCCTCATCTTTCTTTTTGTCTCCCATGGGCGTCCGTCAGGGTTTGCGAGGCTGATCTTGCAAAGGTTCCACTAGATCGAGCCCTAACTCCTTATACCCCGACCTCATTGGGGACATGAAAAGAAGGATCGAGAAAAATCAGACCGCTTTGATACCACTGATCCGAATTTATGCAGGAACGCAACTAAATACAAAATAACCATAAACGTAGAAATATAGCGGAAATAAGGCTTCATTTCATTAATATCAAATCACAGAAATATGCTTACAAACATGATGGAAAAAAAATAGCTAGGGTGTTGGTAGTGAATCTCTGAGAAGAGATTTGGCGGCTACAGACCTCTGAACTGCATTACAATGAGGCTCGAGGGCCTATTTATTATGGAGAAACAATGGGGAACTCTAAACGTCCAAAAACCTAACCCTAGGAGATGAAGCACCAAAACTATGGGTCCCGTTTGGGTAAATTGGTGTTTCAACTTCCTGGGGACGTAACTTCGGCATACTATCTCCGTTTGGGGCTTTAAAACTGCTCCGGAAGTTCAGGACCCGAAAAACTGCTAAAAATAGTAAGTTGTGAAAAAAATGAAAGAGACAATGGTGGGGCCCCAAGTGGAATAGGCAGGTGGCCACCAATATCCAGCTGGATCATCGGCCGTGGTGCGGGCTACATTGAAGGGATAGACCGGGTCGTAGATTTGGGCGTGAGCATCAGTGAGGGGTTCGGGTCCAGGAGCAGTCCTGACCTCACGAGCCTGAGGGGTTTTGGGTGCAGAGCGTTTCATTTTTTCCATGATAATTTGAATAAAGAGTAAAAGAGAAAAAATGAAAGGGACATGACCAATTACTTGAAATAGCAGTGAGGTAGCAAGGGAAAGCGATGCGAGAGTGAAAATTAGCCAATACTCGAGTTTTTACCTGCCTGACAGAGTGAAATACCGGTAGATAACCAGTAAATTCACTCAGCTGATTGTAAAAATCACTATGAAAATAGGGTTTTATTGATTACCATGGCGGGGCGACACATGTAGGGCTAGTGTCATGAGGACGCTGACGGTGGGACATGTGGCACATGGTGCTTGGCCGATAACGGCCAGGTAGGTGGGGGCCACGTGCCAGACAAGAGGCGTACCGACCTTCGTACCCCCTACATGACTTACCTTACCATAGAACATACATGTGCCAGCTGTTTAGCTTGGTGGACCCCTTTGATCTTCTGCAGGGTGGACGGAGGCCTCCGTCCCTTTTCCTTCCCCCCACAGAAGTGCTCTGATTAGCCGCAAGGAGGGCTGACGTCACCTCCTCCGGCGGGTCGGCTTCGGCCACCTTTGCTTCCCTCGGATGCCGACGGAACGTCCATAGGGCGATTGTATTTGGTGGGTGGCTCCGCCACGAGCCTGTGCACGTGGTCTCTTTAGGGGAGGGGTGATCACGTCAGCTTCCTCTTCATCCTGTTCACCCATTAGGCCGCGGCGCTTGTTTTTGCACGCTCTTCTGATAGCTTTGCCGCTCCTTGTCCTTTGAACCCATAGTTTCTTTGCAGAGTCGCTCCTTTTCTTTTACCAGTGAGATCACAAGCCAACAGCCCCTGTGGGATGTTGTGAGTTGTTATTTTTTTGTCAATAGTCGATCCCACTTCCTTAATTGGATCTAGGAGGTTGGGTCATGTCGTAGTAACTCTTCATCTCATGTTTACCCTGACAGGCCGGTAAAACTGGGTAAATGTGGGAGGGGGGGTTACACTATGGTCAGGTGGTATGTGGAAGTCCCTGACTTTGTTGTTATTTTCATATATTAATAAGAGCTATTCTTCTACTGTGACTCATGTATACTTGTAATGATTACATTGGTGATACTATGACTGAGTTTCCATGGTTTCTATATTGGTTATTTGTTGTTATATGATGCATATTATCTATGGCACTTGACATGTTTGATGAATATATGAATGGTTGATGAATGCATTGACTAACAAGTGCTATTGCAACTAGCTAGGGAGGGCTTAAAGCCTTCTTGGCGATTCTCATATGAATACTATTATTCTATGATCAAATATGCATTCACGACCTGTAGCTTCTATGCTTACCATATGTTTGAAGAAATGTCTGTTATGGATTAGGAATCTTTGGGTTAAGTTATTCATTGTGTTTTGATTGATTAGCATTGCTAGTACCTTTGATTGCATTATGAAAAGTTTCATGCAATTATGGGAAGTGGTTTGGAGGCTTGCTTGAAAAGGTGGCACAAATGTAGGGACTGCATGCTCAGAACTAAATATTTTAGGTCATAATCATTGGCAGCTAGGCTTATGAGTGCGGTTATAGCCTTTTAACCACATGCATGCATTGTTGTGAGTGCGGTTTTGGGCCCAGGGCAGAGAAAAATGGTTCCAACTCAAGTTTTGGTCACTTGGGGTGGTTGTTCAACCTTTGAGTGACCTGTAGTCCCTGTAGGATGTTAATATGTGGTCAGTTTGTAGGCCTCACTTCCTTAACTGGAACTGGGAGGTCAGGTCATGTCATAGTGACACTTACCTCATGTTTACCCTAGCGAGCTTGTGAATTTGGGTAAATGTGGGAGGGGGTTGTTACAGATAGCCATGATCTTCATCTTCTTTCTCTTATTTTTCTTTTAATCCAAATTTTGGAATATTGATGGTTCCATACTGTTGATCAGCGGTTGTCATTGATGTCAACCCAAGCAGTACCAGGGGCTAACCCAATATTGAATAGGAATTTTGACCTACCAAATTAATATATTTTGGGTCAATAATTATTTTTATGGTTTCTACTTGTCGAGATGTTTCCGTTGATATATGGCACGCCATGTAATTCTTCATGGTTTAAGAGATATTCATGTTTGAAGTTTATACCCCCAGTTAGTGGGCTAAAACCCCATGGGGTTGGGGAATGGGTCATTGAAAAGTCATAATTAATATTTTTTATGCTCCTAAAATCCCTCCCACGTTCACTTGTTGAAGCCCCTCTCAACTTAAGCATTCATATAAATTGTGATCTTCATTTCCTCCTTATGCAAGGGATTCGGCCATTTGAAATAGGTCATCGTGGAATTTTTTCTCTAAATTTTTTTCTACGAAGGCTTAGAAGCTAAAATGTTTATGAGGCGAAGCTGAAATCCTTAGGAAGATGCAGTAAAAATTTCATATCAAGTTGCGCAATATTTTTGGAGATATGATCTGTGGAAGTAAGGGTTTGTGCAGGCTCCTGAAATTCATCTCAAATAAGTGACCTTGGTAAATTCATCATAACTCTCTCTCTGAGTATCGGATTGGAATTCCATAAAAAGTGACATATAGTGCATAGTTTTAATTTTCACTCTATCAATTTCAGAAACAAATGAAGAAACAGTGACACGTGGCACTCCGTACAAGTGCGCTCTGCTGAAACAGTCCATAATTAGGGCATTGTGAGAGATTGGGTATAACTCTCTCTTCAAGAATCCAAATTGGGTCAGACCTGTGGCATTGGAAAGATGACTCAGAGGACTACTACAGGACCGAAAATCAGATATTGAGGATCTGAAATGACAGAGATACACCAGATTCAATATCGAGCTCCTAGAAGGCAAGAAAAAGCTAGATCATGTGTTGTCAAGGGTTGCAAAGCACCAGACTTTCTACAGCAGAAAAGCAAAGCAAGGTGCAGCAGATGGTAGCATGACAAGAGTAGCAACCAAGGTGCATAACAGCAACAAGAAGTTCATCATATGAAGTCTTCAAGTGGGCAGCACTGCATACAATCATTGTAAAGGTATCATTGTACTTAGTCATTGTAAATACATTATTGTACAAATTGTACTAGTGTCTATCTGCCAAGGGTTGAAGAGGCGGTGTTGGGAGGTCTAGGATTATCATTAGGTGGTTGTGTCAAATTTGGGGTTATGGTCTAGTATATCTTCTTCTTCTGCATCATTCTATATCATTGTAAAGTGGGCCATTTTCCCTAGTACGGGAGTCCATTCTTCTTTTATTCTTCTATAGGGTGGTAGGGTGGTGCTAGGGTGAGTTGTAGCTCATTGGGTGTTGGGGCATCCGTTCAGTTGACTATTGAAGAATCTCGGGTGTTGGAGCATCCATCCAGTGGGAGCTGGAGAAGAATGCTTTTCTAGATTCTAGGAAGTTAGAGCTTTATTTTCAATTGGAGTTGAATATTAAAGAATTATTAGAAAAGCATTAGGTGGTTTTTGTCCCGGAGTGGGTTTCCACCTTAAAAACTGTGTGCATTTGTGTTCCTCTTGTTTGCTGTTATCATTGTACAAACACTGATAATAATTGAAGATTAACTAATGCTCTAATTGAAAGAAATACTGATTCACCCCCCCTCTCAGTATTTCCAACAATTAGTATCGGAGCTTGGTTCCTTCAATAGCAGTTTAACAGCTGGAAGGAGGTCATGGAGCATACCAAGAATGGTGTACCTCTATTCAATGAAAATAATTATGCACTCTGGAAAGGAAGAATGGAGGTCTATCTCTTGGCGCAAGGTTACGAAGTATGGGACACTGTTCAAAATGGATTTACATCAACCACATATGAACAAGGTAAGAAGAATTTGGTAAATGATGCAAAAGCAAAGAATATTATTATCAGTGGACTTATTGAATCTGCTTATCATAAGGTGTTGGGTTGTAAAACCGCCAAAAATGTATGGGACAAGCTTGAGAATATATATGCAGGTGACTTAAATGTCAAAGAAGCAAAGCTTCAAATCTATAGAGCAAAATTTGAGCAACTCAGAATGAAAGAAGATTGCAACATTGCTGCATACTTCCAATACGTTGATGAAATAACCAATACTCTCGAAGGATTGGGAGAGCCAGTTGACGAGAAGACTATTATACGGAAGATTCTTAGAACGTTACCAGGGAGATTCAACCCAAAGGTATCGGTCTTAGAATACAATGCAAATCTGGACAAACTCAGCAAGGAAGAATTACATGGAGTTCTCATAGCATATGAAATGAGACTTGATGAAGAAAAGGGTACTTCAAATCTAGAAACTGCATTCGTTGCATCTAAGCAAACCAATAAGGACAAACAAACTTCAATTGAAATGACATGCACCTGCAAGTGTGCATAAAAGGGAGATGATGGAGAAGGTATTTCAGATGAAGAATATGCTTACTTTACGAGAAAACTAAAACCTGGTAAGGGAAAATTCAAAGGTAAACTTCCATTGATATGTTTCAGTTGTGGTGAGGTTGGGCATTTCGTAGAAAAATGCCCGACCAAAAGTGATGGCAACTCAAAAGGAAAGAAAGGCTTTAAGAAATTCAACAAGCAAGGAAAAAATAAAGGATCCAAAAGGAACTTTCTTTCTAAAGAAGATAGCTCCTCATCCGATGAAGAAAGTGATAGCAAAGAAGAAGCCAATGAGAAAATATTGTTTATGGCAAAGCACAATAAACAAGAAGTATCAAACAATGAAGAATATGGGTTGAACATAGAAGAATTTTATGAGGAGGCAATCAAGCTTATAAAAGAGCTCAATGCTGAGAAGATCCGTTCCAACACTCTTGAAGAACAAGTTCAAGGTCTCAAAATTGAGGTTGAAGAACACAAATGTATTGAAGAGTCACTTCAAAATAAGTTGGAAGAAATAAACCAAGAAAGGGAAGCATTAGAAGTCGAAGTAGTCTCGCTGCGTAAGGAAGTGAAGAAGGGAAAAACTGTCCAAAACTATGCTAATAGCTCAAGGGCATTGGAAGAACTCATCAACAATCAATGATCTTACAATGATAGAACTGGCCTCGGTTACAAAGAAGAAGAAGCAGGACCTTCTACAACAAAATACGATGAACCTATGAGATCTGACATACATGAAGACTTCATTGGACAAGATTCACAAGCACATCCTTGGAAGACGATTCCTCGACGAAGATTTTCATCTAGGTACCGACATATTTTTCATGGCTATTGTTATTCATGTGGAAAATTTGGTCATAAAGTTGTAGAATGTCGCACGTACCCTATGAACCAATACAATTCCAAGAGATTCTTCCAATATGAACCTCCCAGGGCTCAACGAAACATCAATAGATTTGAAAATTTAAGAAATAATATGGAATGTTACAAATGTCAGAACTTTGGACACATAGCCAGAGACTGCAGACTTGAAAATCCTCTAGAAGAATCTTCGAAGCCACATAATGAACGAACCTGGAAGAAGAAGAAGACTGACAGTTGTGCTCTCGCTCTCAAGGCTCAAAAAAAGAAAGATGTGTGGTATGTTGACAGCGGTTGCTCAACGCATATGACTGGAGATAGAAGGAAATTTGTATCTCTGAAAGAGAAGAAGGATGGAACCATATCCTTAGGAAATGATGGATCTTCAAATGTTATAGGATCAGGTACTGTCACTCTCGGAAGCAAAGATGTTATAGCCAAGAATATTATATTGGTCGAAAACATGAATCACAATCTGCTCAGTGTTGGACAAATGTGTGATCAAGGACACACAATGCTATTCAACTCCACAAAATGTGAAATCAGGAAGGGCAGGTATGGTAAAATTGTGGCTATAGCAAGTCCAGCTCCAAACGACATATATGTTCTGGATGAAGCAACTAAAGCATGTCTACTATCTGAAGAATATGAAAGTTGGTTATGGCACAAACGAATGGGTCACATAAGCTTTGACAATCTTTTCAGGATAAGAAAAAAGGAAGCAGTATGAGAAATGCTGAAAATCTCAAAACCTTCCAACACACTATGTGAGGCATGTCGGCATGGCAAGCAGACAAAAATCCAATTTAAAAAAAAAGAACACTTTTCATCACATCCATTGGAATTGATACATACTGATCTATGTGGTCCTGTGAGAACAAAAGGCTTAGACGGAGAATTATATTTCATGTTAATGATAGATGACTATACCAGGATGACAGCCGTCAGTTTCCTAAAGAAAAACTCTGAAGCATTTGAGTGCTTTAAGATCTATAAGGAGTTGGTTGAAAATGAATTTGATTTGAAAATAAAGTGTTTAAGATCAGATAATGGTGGAGAATTCACTTTCAAATTATTTCAGCAATATTGTGACGAAAATGGAATAAAAAGGCAATTTTCAACAACACGAACACCTCAGCAAAATGGAGTTGCTGAAAGAAAGAATAGAACTGTATAGGAAATGGGTAGAACAATGTTGAAGGACTCAAAATTAGATGAAAAATTTTGGGTTCAATCAATTGATACGACAGTCTTCATTATCAACCGAAGTCTTCTCAGAAATAATTGCAACAAGACTCCATATGAATTATGGAAAGGAAAACCGGCTAATGTAAAATATTTCAGAATCTTCAGAAGCAAATGTTATATCAAAAGAGAAGATCAAAATTTGGGTAAGTTTGAATCACGTGTTGATGAAGGTATCTTTGTTGGTTACTCACGCAAAAGAAAGGCCTATAAATGCTATAATCTAAGACGAAAACGGATAGTGGAGAGCATAAATGTTACATTTGACGAAGATGGTGTTCTAGTGAGTAATGATGAGGATTTAGAATCTTTGAAACTTGAGACAGAGGCTGAAAAAGACACAGATAAAATTGTAGAACAAGAAGCAACTATCAACGAGAAAGATGTAAACAATGATCATGAAGATATACCAGAACAACAACAAGAAGCTCCTCCAATTAGATCAAAAGAGTGGATTCAAAAGAACCATCCATCAAATCAAATCATTGGTGACATAAATGAAGGTCAACAGCTTCGTTCATCACAACAAGCTCACGTTGCTTTTCTAGCAACCTTTGAGCCTAGTAGTTTTGAGGAAGCCAGCCAAAATGAACATTGGGTAGCAACTATGAATGAAGAATTGGATCAAATTGAGAAGAATAACACCTAGGAATTAGTTCCATGACCAAAAGATAAAAATGTCATTGGGACTAAATGGGTGTTCAGGAACAAATTGAATGAAGATGGGAAGGTTACCAGAAACAAAGCAAGATTGGTTTGCAAAGGCTATGCACAAGTGGAAGGAATTGATTTCGACAAAACATTTGCACCAGTTGCCAGAATGGAAGCCATCAGAATGTTTCTTGCCTATGCATGTTCAAGAAAAATCAAAGTCTACCAAACGGATGTTAAGTCATCATTTCTGAATGGAGAATTTGAAGAAGAAGTTTACATCGAACAACCTGAAGGTTTTCTACTATCACAAAAAGAAGACTATGTCTGCAGGTTAAAGAAGGCTCTATATGGCCAAAAGCAGGCTCCCAGAGCATGGTATGCTTGTCTTGATGGATATCTACGTCAACAAGGGTTCAAGAAAGGTACTGTTGATAGCAATCTTTATGTACAAATAGATAAAGATAATTTAACAATTGTTGAGGTATGTGTGGATGATATAATATTTGGTAGCAATGATGATCGACTAAGTAAGAAATTTTCTACAAAGATGCAAAGTGAGTTTGAGATGTCTTTACTTGGTGAGCTGACATACTTCTTAGGGCTTCAAATATCTCAGCAAGAGAAAGAAATATTTATATGTCAAGCCAAGTACATCAAGGAAATGCTCAAGAAATTCAAAATGGAAGATTGCAAACCCGTCCTTACTCCAATGGTAATAGGTTGCAAATTGAGCATAGATGAATCATCTAAGGATGTGGATCAGAAGTTGTACAGATCTATGATTGGTAGTCTTCTATATGTAACAGCCTCTCGGCCAGATGTTATGCAAGCAATTGGACAAGTAGCAAGATTCCAAGCAGCACCAAAAGAATCACATATTATTGCCGTCAAAAGAATTCTTCGATATCTAAAGGGCACAGAAGAATATAGCTTGTGATATCCCAAGAGTAACAATCTCATTATTCAAGCCTTTACAGATGCAAATTTGGCAGGAAGCGTTGATGATCGTAAGATTACTAGTGGAGCAGCATTCTATCTAGGTGGTTGTCTCGTATCATGGTTGAGCAAAAAACAAACTTCAATCTCGTTATCTACAGCGGAAGCAGAATACATTGCAGCAACATCATGTTGTACTCAAGTCCTTTGGATGAAACAAACTTTGCAGGATCTTTAAGTACAATTCAGTGAGCCTATTCCCATATTCTGTGACAACACTAGTGCCATCAACATCTCCAAGAATCCTGTCATGCATTCAAAAACAAAACACATTCCGATCAAATATCATTTTTTTAGAGAACAAGTCGCTGAAAATAATATCAAACTTGAGTATGTTTGTACAAAAGAACAAATTGTTGATATCTTCACTAAACCTTTACCTCGTGAAGCATTTGAATATATTCATCAAAAGCTTGGGATTCTCCCAAGTTCTCATTATATTTTCCTTTTTCAAGAATATAAAGCGGGAGTGGAAGTGTGTACAGGTCTACAGAATGATTGTGTGTCAGCGGGAGTGGAAGTGTGTACAGGTCCACAGGATGGTTGTGTTTAAGAGGGAGTTACCCTTTTCCATTGATGTCAAAGGGGGAGAGAATGTTGTAGGAAGAGGTGTCATGATCGCAGGGGGAGTACATGTGTTGCCATCAATGCCAAAGGGGGAGATTGTTGATCAACGGTTGTCATTGATGTCAACCCAAGAAGTACCAGGGGTTAACCCAATATTGAATGGGAATTTTGACCTACCAAATTAATATATTTTGGGTCAATAATGCTTTTGATGGTTTCTAATTGTCGAGATGTTTCCGTTGATATATGGCACGCCATGTAATTCTTCACGGTTTAAGAGATATTCATGTTTGAAGTTTATACCCCCAGTTAGTGGGCTAAAACCCCATGGGGTTGGGGCATGGGTCATTAAAAAGTCATAATTAATATTTTTTATGCTCCTAAAATCCCTCCCACGTTCACTTGTTGAAGCCCCTCTCAACTTAAGCATTCATATAAATTGTGATCTTCATTTCCTCCTTATGGAAGGGATTCGGCCATCTGAAACAGGTCATCTTGGAATTTTCGCTCTAACTTTTTTTCTACGAAGGTTCAGAAGCTGAAATTTTTATGAGCAGAAGCTGAAATCCTGAGGAAGTTGCAGTAAAAATTTTAGATCAAGTTATTTTTGGAGATATGATCTGTGTAAGTCAGGGTTTTTGCAGGCTCCTGAAATTCATCTCAAAGAAGTGACCTTCGTAAATTCTTCATAACTCTCTCTTTGAGTATCGGATTGGAATTCCGTAAAAAGTGACGGATAGTGAACAATCTGCAATTTTTTCTATATCAATTTCATAAACAAATGAACAAACAATGACATGTGGCACGATGTACAAGTGTGCTCTGCTGAAACAGTCCATAATTAGGGCATTGTGAGAGATTGGGTATAACTCTCTCTTCAAGAATACAAATTGGGTCAGACCTATGGCATTGGAAATATGACTCAGAGGACTACTACAGGACTGAAAATCAGTTATTGAGGATATGAAATGACAGAGATACACCAGATTCAATATCGAGCTCCTAGAAGGAAAGAAAAAGCTAGATCATGTGTTGTCAAGGGTTGCAAAGGACCAGACTTTCTATGGCAGAAAAGAAAAGCAAGGTGCAACAGATGGTAGCATGACAAGAGCAGAAACCAAGGTGCATAACAGTAGCAAGAAGTTCATCATATGAAGTCTTCAAGTGGGCAGCACTGCATACAATCATTGTAAAGGTATTATTGTACTTAGTCAGTGTAAATACATTATTGTACAAATTGTACTAGTGTCTATCTGCCAAGGGTTGAAGAGGCAGTGTTGGGAGGTCTAGGATCATCATTAGGTGGTTGTATCAAAGTTGGGGTTATGTTCTAGTATATATTCTTCTTCTACATCATTCTATATCATTGTAAAGTGGACCATTTTCCCTGGTACGGGAGTCCATTCTTCTTTTATTCTTCTATAGGGTGGTAGGGTGGTGGTAGGGTGAGTTGTAGCTCATTGGGTGTTGGGGCATCCGTTCAGTTGACTACTGAAGAATCTCGGGCGTTGGAGCGTCCATCTAGTGGGAGCTGGAGAAGAATTATTTTCAAGATTCTAGGAAGTTGGAGCTTTATTTTCAATTGGAGTTGAATATTAAAGAATTATTAGAAAAGCATTAGGTGGTTTTTGTCTCGGAGTGGGTTTCCACCTTAAAAACTGTGTGCATTTGTGTTCCTCTTTTTTACTGCTATCATTGTACAAACACTGATAATAATTGAAGATTAACTAATGCTCTAATTAAAAGGAATATTGATTCACCCCCTACCCTCTCAGTATTTCCAACACATACTTCCCATATGTGATCATTCTAGCTTCTCATTGATATACAAATTTATGTATGGGAATGCATCATCCCCATATTCCACTCAAAAAATTATATAGCATCACATGTCCTCACCTTCCTCGCTACACTCTACTACTAACCATGGACAAAACTCATGATTCCTTCTCACATATAATTGTTCGCCTTATAGCCACAAACCCCTCATTTTTTTCTTTAATTCCAACACCCACTTCATTTTTTGTCATCCCTGCAGTACATAAATCAACACATAGTAATTAAATATTTCCTTGAAATATTATTGCCTATAAGTCTTTTGCTATTATAAACTCCTCATTGTTCATAATATTCACATCAACACAACTATATGCTAAAATTTCACATTGTGTTTTTTCAATCACCTCATTCCTTTTGTGGACATGTTTAACTCTTTCTTAGGGAGTACTCCCATGGCCTTCATGGCCATATTAAAAATCATTTATAACCTATATTACTATTGTACTTGCATATAAATCAAGATGAAAAACATGATGGGGATCAAAGACTTCCCATGAGCACCTCCTTCAATGATACACCCTCTCCAATTCCTCTTTGCCATAACTTTCTTAACACACATTCCACGATAATATTCTCCTAGTTTTCTCTAGTTCCTAAAGTAGGCACTCAATAATTTATCCCTCCTTCATGTAGTCATTTACAACCCCCCACTACTAATACTTGGTTTCCTCCACATCAATTTGGGAACCTTCTTTTGTTGAATTTATTTCTAGCTTTCTATTGTCATCATCTTGTCTTTCACATTGTAATTCTTCGCTTGCAATTTCTCTCTCTTTCACATTATGCAATATTCTTAGAAAATTTATTTCTATCTCTAAAGCCACATTGCAAGCCTAGTTGATGGAATGCATATCCATCTTACCAACTTATTTTTGAATGGATAAACAAAGGACCTTCACACATCTAGTAGCCTTCTCTCCATTCTTCTTTACCAAGACAACTCTAATGGCTACTCTATAAAATTCAACGACATACTCTTCTACATATTTCTTATTTCAATCCAATCCTTCCAACATTCCATGCACAATTCAACATCATATAGTTGCCTACCAATTTAGAAACCATCTTGTCCCTTGTATTGACCTTATCCTTTCTTATTTTTTGCTTGTCTAGTTGTAGATCTTCTTATGATCTCAATGAGTGTCATCTCAATATTGTGCATGTAGACTTCACATATTTAGAGTCATCAACCTAATTGTTGTCAAATATTGCTACATTCCTTGCATATCTCATTATAGGTCATCAAATCATTTGGATTCAAACTCCCAAAATATATAGGAGCATTTGAATTTTTCTTTCTCCCAAATTGATTTGGGTTTACATCGGTCTTGTCTTCCTCTTGCTTTTCCTTAGGGATATCATGTTCCCCTTCATCTATTTCATATTTGCAACAATTCATTTTTTTTGTGCTACTTACATAATGTCCGTCATTGCTATCATAATACTCAACATTGCTGCAATATTTTCATTATAATTACTAGGTGGTCTTCCTTAACCTCTTCTCTCACACACACTTCTTTTATTGCCCATGTTCTAATCTTTTCTTTTGTAATTGACTTTGTTAATCACTCACTTTACAAATATAAGAAACTTCTACCCAATGTCAATGTCAGAGCCATCTTTCCCCTTTGACAACTATGCCCAATAACCTCCTTTATTAGAGCTATCATATCCTCACCTTAGGGTCTTCTTTCTTTAATAATGCTTGATGTAGAGCATTGACTTGTGCAATCTCATAATGCATAATGAATTATGGAAACAAAGAAAAACCTAAAAGCATAACAATAACATGTAGCATTCACATAAAATAATAATGTAAAGCTATTCATATAATGAACACTAATTATAAAGTATATAACAATAATAATATTCTAATGCTAACCTCATGTCCTAGCTAGACACCATATTGATATATGAAACCTTTTTGTTTGTGGAACTAACAACCGCCTCTACTTATAGATTTCATTAAATCACTAGAGAATTTGGCGGAAATTCCGACGGCCAATTCGTCGCTATTCCGACACATATTCGTCGCAAGAGCGACAGTTCAAGGGCGGACAAACCGTGGTTTGTCATGCCGTCGCCGTTCCGACGCAAGTAAAAAGTGTCGCACTATCGACACTTATTCCGACGTTCCGAACAGGCGTCACTCTTCCGACGTCTCACAAACCGTCGCGGCTCCGACGTTTTAAACGTGGTTCTTCCGACGCTCATTAACCGTTGCAGTTCCGACTACACGTGGTCCGACGTTTTGGCGTCGCTCTTCCGACGCTTGTAAACTGTCGCAATTCCGACTAAACGTGGTCCGACGTTTTGGACGTCACTCTTCCGACGTCCGGAAGATGTCGTAATTCCGAAGTTTTTGTGGTCGGCGTTTTGAGCAATCAAATTCCGACGTTTCATACTATCTCTCTTAAGCGTTTAAGGTTATCACTTGATTCGGCGTCTACAAAGCGTCAGTGGGCAAGCGGAGGTTCAATTTAAAAAAAAAATTAAAATTTTAAAAAGGCGAGAAACAACATTTTTTTGAAAATATTATGTAAATAAAACAGTCCATGAAAGTGGGGAAGGGAAATAGCATTATGTAGAATAGTAAAACAGAGATAGAGTACAGCGTCCATTGTTCCAAATACAAATTAAAATGTAAAATCTACAACGTTGATGTAAAGCATCATCCATGAAAGTAGAAGATATTATATGAAGTAAAACGATCCATAAGAAAGTGAAGATATTATATGAAGTAAAACAGTCCATGAAAGTGAAATAGCAGTATGTAGAATAGTAAAGCAACGGATAGAGTACCGACGTCCATTGTTCCAAATACAAATTAAAGTACCCAAAACCCTACAACAGTGAAGTAAAACAGTCCATGAAAGTGAAATAGCAGTATGTAGAATAGTAAAGCAACAGATAGAGTACCGACGTCCATTGTTCCAAATACAAATTAAAGTACCAAAAACCCTACAACAGTGAAGTAAAACAGTCCATGAAAGTGAAGATATTATATGAAGTAAAACAGTCCATGAAAGTGAAATAGCAGTATGTAGAATAGTAAAGCAACAGATAGAGTACAGACGTCCATTGTTCCAAATACAAATTAAAGTACCCAAAACCCTGCAACAGAGAAAAACGCTAATCATAATCATGTGAGGAGTGTGATATGTCCAAAATATAAAAAGACCATCAGACCATATCAATAAACCAGCAACATAGACCGGCATCGCTAGTTTTGAAGGCAGAGTGATAAACATTAATCATTTTTTTTTCTCAAGAGAAAAAACGTTGTTTTGAATATATTATATGAAGTAAAACAGTCCATGAAGTCATTACATTTTCACATCTGAAGATTGGAACCCAAATATCCATCCAGAAAAGTGGAAGTCCCACCCCAGACAGTGATAGAAAAATACCCCATGTCACATACGGGGACTTGATATAAAACCCAGTAACGGTCCACATGGAGATTATCGACAATCTGAGAAAGCATCCAAATATGCACGAGGCATCTATAAGAAAGTGAAATAGCAGTATGTAGAATAGTAAAGCAACAGATAGAGTACCGACGTCCATTGTTCCAAATACAAATTAAAGTACCCAAAATCCTTGAACAGAGAAAAACGCTAATCATGTGAGGAGTGTGATATGTCCAAAATATAAAAAGACCATCGGACCATATCAATAAACCAGCAACATAGACCAGCATCGCTAGTTTTGAAGGCAGAGTGATAAACATTAATCATTTTTTTTTTCACAAGAGAAAAAACGATGTTTTCAATATATTGTATGAAGTAAAACGGTCCATGAAGTCATTACATTTTCACATCTTAAGATTGGAACCCAAATATCCATCCAGAAAAGTGGAAGTCCCACCCCAGACAATGATAGAAAAATACCCCATGTCACATACAACAACTTGATATAAAACCCAGTAACGGTCCACATGGAGATTATCGACAATCTGAGAAAGCATCCAAATATGCCCAAGGCATCTATAAGAAAGTGAAATAGCAGTATGTAGAATAGTAAAGCAACAGATAGAGTACGTACCGACGTCCATTGTTCCAAATACAAATTAAAGTACCCAAAATCCTTGAACAGAGAAAACGCTAATCATGTGAGGAGTGTGATATGTCCAAAATATAAAAAGACCATCAGACCATATCAATAAACCAGCAACATAGACCAGCATCGCTAGTTTTGAAGGCAGAATGATAAACATTAATCATTTTTTTTTAGAAGAGAAAAAACGCTATTTTGAATATATTATATGAAGTAAAATAGTCCATGAAGTCATTAAATTTTCTAATCTAAAGATTGGAACCCAAATATCCATCTAGAAAAGTGGAAGTCCCACCCCAGACAATGATAGAAAAATACCCCATGTCACATACAGGGACATGATATAAAATCCAGTAACAGTCCACATGGAGATTATCGACAATCTGAGAAAGCATTCAAATATTCCCGAGGCATCTATAAGAAAGTGAAATAGTAGTATGTAGAACAGTAAAGCAACAGATAGAGTACCGGCGTCCATTGTTCCAAATACAAATTAAAGTACCCAAAATCCTTGAACAGATCAAGAAAAACGCTAATCATGTGAGAATTCAAAGTAAAGTTAATCTATTAACATTGCGAATAAAATTACACCGAAGTCAAAAACATTGCCTGGCCATACTCATGGCAAATTTGTCGTCAAAAAATCAAAAAATTAAGAAGACTGCCCTCATACGGGGAAACCAGTCTTGAACGTTTAATTTACAGAATTCAAAAATATTACTTAAAGGTCCAGCACAGTAAAATAAACTAAAAGCAGCCCAATTAACTGGGCCTGCTAAGAAAGAAAAACAAATTAACCAAACTAATCCTCCGTTGGTTCCTCCACGATTTGGCACCATCCTTCGGAAGGTCCAGGATCGCTAGGTGCTACCTCCACATGCATGCCACGGCTCCCCTCCTGAAGGCCCGAATGCTGGCCGGATTTTTCCGAGCTCAGACCCGTCGGACGGGTGCATTCTTCCTCCATTTGGGCCTCCTCGCGGAAGACCACGGTGACTAAAGCCGTGATTCGCGGGCGGTTGAGAGAGAAATTAAAGGAAAATTGCGCAGTGCACGTCGTGTGAGAAGGTGAACTAGCGGTGGGGAAGAGAGGAGCAGGGGAATCCATACGGTGGCCGGATGCTACAAGCCGACCCGCCAGATGCTACAAGCCGACCCCGCCCACTCCTAGTATTTGGATATCGACCTAAGTAATAATCACTGGACTGGCCGGAAGTCATCTCTGTTGAGGTGCTGGAGGGAGCGCGCCGGGATTGACCTCTAGTGCTCCCCCTGCGGCAACGCATTCTATGACGCACGCGAGGCATGGGTGCAATCTCAGGCGCAGTGGGCACAAGAGACGAAGAAGCAGAATTCCAATTAACAGAGGAAGACAGACAGAGACAGAACCGAGAGAAATGGAAATATGCAGCAAAGTCTAGGCAGAAGTTCCGCTGGCCACTTCTCCTTATCGTCATAGTTACCAGACAGTGTAATCCAGCAACCGGCTTGTCTGAAAAACCATGGCTAAACGCCATTTTTTATGTCGACCTGTCTACAATGCAATCAAAGGACGGCCATCATAATGAATCTCTGATCATTAATAATGAGAGCCGAAGGCCGGATCAAATTGGAGCGTGCGGAATCGCTCAGAGGAGTGGAGGTCCGATCTTGAACATTGTTAAAAATTAATTAATCTAGATTTGATGTGAAAACTTAATTGAACAGCGTTAAATGTTAATGCGAATGATATGAAATCGCCATATCCATGTCCCATCACCTTAAACGCCATCGAATGCACCCGCAGCCGGGAGCAGGGCAAGTTTTTATTGAGGACACGTGGCAAAAATTGATTGGAGCGGATCTTTGTTTGGGCCGCTCGCGCAGTGGAAATTCGGACCCGTAAAATATTAGGGCGAATTTGATAAGAAATTCGCGTCACAAAATTGGCCGACGTCAGCAGGCTATTTTGGAACGCGAATTTGGTTTGAATTATGGTTTATCGCCGTTTGAAGTCCGGCGGGCTCGACTTTTGAACAATTTTCCTATAAAATTTGTGTTGGTTTTCTTTGATAATACACATATTAAAATCCCGCTTAATAAAGAGACAAAATTGTTGTGCTTTCGGAACCTGACCCGAGGATTGGACATGAGTTAACAAACAAAAGGATAGCGGAACCAGACATGCACCCGTGGTCAAGCCCTCTACCAAAACCACGAGGGGAATCACAAAAGCGGGTTGCCCATATCGCACCGCTTTTGCGGAGTAGGCGGTATTTCCTATTCGCGAGCGATTCCATAGGGAATGCGACACGTGGCGAAGTGACCCCGGAAAACAACCGTTTAACCCACGCCATCGCACGTTAAAGCCCGACGTTGGAAGCCGAGCGAAATTGCAAAGAGTCGTTGATTTGGAGAAGGGCCATCGGACGGTGGTCGCACGTTGAACTTGCCCGGAGGTTAACTAAGGTGTGCGGAGGATAGCCAGGTACGATACGAGTGTTTGATTGGTTATTGATATATATAGGTGGGGCCGGAGTATAATGAAATTGTTCAATTAAACGATTGGCGGATAATTAGCATAAGTCTGGAGGGTGATTGTTGTAAGGCTGGGTGGTGAAATATAGAGCCGAAAGTTCACTACAAGTTATTTATTTAAAAAGAAACGTGGAGTATAACTACAAAGTGTTGAAAGTTAAACATTGGTTATAAGGATTGGAGATAATATAAAGTCGGGAATATAAATTAAAGTCCAACCATTGTGGATAGTATTTATTTATCAAATTCTACGAATTTGATAAATAAACCGGAAGAAAGAAGAAGTCAATTAAGACTCAGGCTGGAGGAAAAGAACGGGGTACACCAAGGGAAAATGCTGACACAGCGATTGTAGACACACCAGCTCTCCTTGGGGGTCCAATTTCAGTTTTGTTGCGTCACCCGATGATCTCTCTTCTCTGGCATTTACTTGTATTGAAGATCACTATTCTAGGAATAAGGAGTTATTTTCTCCAAAAATAACCCTAGCCAAACATTGACAATGCATCAAGGATATCTTTCTATGCTTCATAAGCACATTTGTTCTACTTCTCAATCATGTCTTGGAAGTGGTTGTTGTGCTGGAAATTATTCACCAGTTGGTTTCATACCAAAGTCTTTTTCACATTTTCAGCATCCAATACATGAAAAAGATAATGGTTTAAAACAACCTAAATATTTGAAATGTTGCAAGAATTGTCTGGCACACTTTGAATATAAATTTTGAAGTCAAGTGCATGATGCTGTATAGGATCAAGTGTCATTTTGAATACCAAATGTTTCACAAAAAAACTTCTCAACATGCTACCCTGCAGTAAGGATTAAATGACAATATTGCATCAACTATTTCCATAATAAAAGTGCACCTCGGCCATAAGACTAAACAACTACAAATGTTGTAAATCTAACAAGACCACACAATCAAATGTATTCCACAAGGCCAATACTGTATGAAAAATGAAAAGGAGTTTGCAACCAAAAATACCTTAGGCAACTAATTCAATTAGATACACCAAACCATCAGCAAAAAGGAAAACCAGCCTACTCAAAAGGCAATCGTTCACCTCCTTTGACAAAATTTTGAGTTCCGAAACAAGGGCCTTTATTGTCTTGTCAATGCCCCTAGTAATTTGAATGGGGTTTGCACCTGCTGCAACAACCTAAACAAAAGGTTTCATTTCAAATTATTTTCCACAAATTTAAGATACAACCATTGTCAGTTTTGTATTTCCTAACAAGCTCATAAATTTTGACAAAAGAACCGAAATTTTTTAATACCTGATAGCAATTTTTTCACTCAAAAACTATCTTAGACTCAATAAACCCAACCCAAAACTAAAAAACCAAACACCATAAGACCCTACAAAAATGAATAGATGATCTTAATCCAGTACCATCGACAAAAAGTTACCTTTACACCCTCACTTATTAAACCCTGTGCTGTTGAATTTTAACTTCAATTGCTGCAGCAGAAGGACGGATGCAGCAGCAACATTTTTTTTTGGAGGTTGTTTGCATGCCATCCAGAAATTTAATTCAGCATTTAAAATTCCTGCAAGTTTTTTTTGTAGACGGCCACAGCCATATTTCTGTACAGGATTGTATTTAAACACAACGGCCAGCATTAACGCAATTCACCAACCAGAAATTAAACAAACAGAAATTTACCCGACAGTTTTGTAAATTCAAAAGGAGGACACGTGGAGCATTAATATTGGATCACATGAAATTGAAGGGAATCTGAAAACCTGAAAACCGGACCCGAATTTTTTATAGGGCACATTGGATTGAAAATTCGAGTTAAAATTAGGCAGACGTCAGCATCCCATTTTGGAACGCGAATTTGGTTTGAAATTCAATCTATTTAGACTTTTGAAGTCCGACGGAAAGGGTTCTTTAATGTTTTGATAGTTTAATATATACATATGTTATATATATATCATATGCGAAATGAAAGGTGGGCCATAAAATTTAGTTTTAATTTTTTTTTTTTTTTTAAAGAGGGTTTATTATAATATGTTTTATATGTTCCGGCATATAAAAATAAAAAGGTCGAAAAAGCTTGGTAGTTTTTTTTATAGACAGTACGTAAATTTTTTATTACATAGCAGTGTGTAAAAAGTGAAAAACTGAGTGTAACTTTTTAAGTGTGTATGCACAGAGGTGCGAAAGGGAAAAACACAGCAGAGTGTCTTAGAGATAGAGTATGTTTGTTTTGAACAGACAGTGAGTTGGTTTTATGCACTGCGTTTTGTAGCAGTCATAATTTTGTAATCCCTCTCAGTGAGGAAGTAGTGTAATAGTTTTTTTTTGAGTTATTGAAGGGAATAGAAGTTTGTTTTCAAAGTATTGAAACTCTGTCTCCTGTCAAAGAAATTTTTATTTTCTGTGTGTTAGAGGAAGGGAGATTTATGGGTGGTTCTTATGAATCAACCAACCATTCAGAACATGCTCATCAATCCAAACCATAAGTATTATGTGACAATATTCAAACAGGCACTGAATCGGATTTCTGAAGCTATGTTAGAGAAACCCTAAACTCTCACTGAAAATAGGTGAAATGTGGCACCACTCAGAGATTGACATGTGCCAATTGGTACAAGTAGTAGACAATTGGCATGCTCAAACAACGAGGTGATGCAGGAATGACATGAGGGAGAAAATATCAGAAAAGCCCCAAATCTGGAGAACTAAAGCTCATCACCAGCCTGAGATTGACAACTTTACATGATGTAACCTATGAAATCGTAAATGGAGAAATCATAGTAACAATAAAGTAACCTATGTAACAATAAAGTCAGATTCATCCTGGGAGTGGTAATGGGAGAAATCATAGTGAACAATAGGAAACATGCAGAGTTGCTTAGAATCAAATAGATGAAAAACACATACAAAAAACCTAGATAATAATCATGAACAAGCTTAATATTGAATTATGAACTGTAAAGGAACTTACAAAATGTGACATTACGAACCTAGTCAAGCGCACAAGCAAAAATATCTTGGACATGACCCTGGTTGACAAGTTGTATTTCTCATGATGCAAGAGGATTTGTACCTGCACTGCCAAGTCAATCAAAATCCATCATTATGTATACAATAAATACAAGTAATTGATGTAGTATTTTTTACTCTAAGATGCATTCTTATGATAATGTTAGAACATATGTTGAAAATGTCAAAACATACCTGAATAAGCTCCTCTTCGTTTCAAGAACAATTTATTGGAGTCGCATGAACTTGGAACAAGCCTCCCGCGATCTGAAAGAGTAGCAACTAAGTCAACAGTGACTTTTTTGTTGCTACGCTGGATCAAGGGAGGTTTGCTCCAAGATTAAATCGCTTCAATAAATTATTCTCTACTAAACAGGGCCAACCACGTGAAGGTGGAAGCTCTTATGGCCCCTCCCCCCCCCTCACATCACTCTCAATTCCCCAATACCCAATCTATATTTCATTTTTACTTTCATGAGCATAAAAAAAAATATTCAATAACTAGTAAAAAAACAATTCAACAAAAAGTACGCAAGGAAACATTGCAATTAATGCTTGACATAAAAATAGTATGATAAATGAGTTTTTTATATAACGCAAAAAAATGTTCCATGTATGGTAACGTTTGTCTTATAATAATACAATATTTTACATTGTCAAATTTTCTTTTTCTTCTTCCTATTTTTAAAGCTCCTAATTACATCATCAATATCATCGTGCTCTGCTCCTGTTTCGTGCCTTTCAACCCGCACTGCCGACCTAGTTGCGTATTCACGATGTCTGGGCTCATCCAGTGACGGGGCATCGCCTACAAAAACAGATAATATTAAATTTTAATTGTCAGTTTTTAAATATCATTGAACTAGTTCGGTAATATTAATAAAAAAAATTGCAATAAGATTATTTACCTGGTGCACCAGTTGTCAGCGCTGACCTAGTTGTGTAGTCACGATGTCTGGTCTCATCCAGTGACGGGGCATCGCCTACAAAAACAGATAATATTAAATTTTAATTGTCAGTTTTTAAATATCATTGAACTAGTTCGGTAATATTAATAAAAAAATTGCAATGAGATTATTTACCTGGTGCACCAGTTGTCGCCGTTGGGACTGTTGCCTTGTCTTCCTCTCTGGTGGTAAGATCCTCAAGGGAAACATTCTCTGTCATATAAACAAAAAACGTTATAAGGACAACCATCAAGGTATAATTAGAAAAAATTATAAGTGGAAATTAATTACCGTCACGGCCCTCACTGATAGCAGCATTGTCGGCCTGGTCCCCACTACAATGATCGGGTTGCACGAGAGGATCATCTACATCTGGCTCTAAAACTGGGTTATTTGCCTCGTTGGTAGTGTTGCTCCCCTGATTTAAACAAAGTTGTTAGACATTAAATTTATGGACGAAAACAAAAATATTGAAAGGTTAATGTTTTACCTTATCAGTCATTGTAGATCTTGGGACCTGCCCCAAGCTTCTGCGACGTTCAACTACAGCTTGATAGCCAAAACGGAAAGCAATATTTTTATCTTCCTCTGTAGTTATTGTTTCAAAGTCATCACCCTACATTATATATGATTGTGTATTTTTAATCATATCTGATAGGATTACAAAAACGTTGGAAGGCGATACAATTAATTATAAGATGTTTAGCTACTTAATTACAATTCTTGCAGCTAATTTCAAGTAGCCACCCTGGCCGAGCTTGTGATGGCCCTTTTTCTCTATCCTAACTTTGGTTGCCTTTGAGGTGTCAGGAAACCTAGCATCAAAAGATTGAAGTCAGATATGACGTAGCACACTTTTATTTTAGACATAAAGAAAATTAAAGCTATTGAATTAAAGTTGTAATTTACCTTGCGGGTCCAGTTGGCATTTTTCCTTCTTTCTTTGCCTTTTTCTCTTTTCCGTCATGGATGAGTGCTCTCCACTCACTCTCTGAAACTGCGAGAGGACGCTCATATCTAGGGTTAAATTGCAATTGCGTCCTATAGGTGTCCCTGTTATATTTCAAATATTTTCCGGCTACCTGAGCCACCGCTTTTCTGTCAAATGTGCCGACCCCAAAAAGGGCTTCTAGATAATCTAGAAGTTCTTTTTTCAGGTTGGAATTCTGGGAATTCCACCCTATACGTATGGTTGGGCCAAAAATTACCAACGCATGGCTCTCCAGAATCCTGTAGAACTCATTGTTTCCTACACAGAATAAAACCAAAAGAAAAAGAATATATTATCATTAATTTAAAAATAAAAATCATGATAAATATGTTTTAGATAAAGTACATGAAATAGTTAAAATATTAAAATTTACCTGGGAGTTGTACATGCTCTATAGGGACACCCTCATCGTTCACCAACAACGTGCCATTAATGGTCCCTGTGGAGCTTACACTTGTAGCTCTAGGAAACGCAATAATGTAGCTGGCCATATCAGCCTCATCATTGCCAACACGTTCAGCAGTTGGCTGGGTGTCAGCTTGGGCAGGGTGTGTTTCTTGGCTAGCACCTAAAGGAGTAGAAGGTGTACGAGAGGGTTGTTGGGCAATCTCTTGCCCTTGTGTCCCACTACCACCAACACCGGGTTCGGCAAATGCCAGAAGACGCTACATACAAAAGAACTTTTTGTTAGTTTAGTCAATGTAAAAATTAAAAATCAAACTATCACAATTCATCTCATGCAGAACAAAAAAAATATCCTTTTGACTTTTTATTATTACCTGATATCTATTTAGCTGCCTCATAAGATGTTGTATCCTCTCGTCTGTTTCAGGTGTTTGAGGCGCATCTATCAAAGCATTAAATTCCGACGTTGCATCTCGTGCCTTTTTTTGCAACAACAACACTGGAGATAGGGATGAAAAAAGCTCTTCCTCAAAGAGGGAATCATCAGGCGTACCATGGCTAGGTGTCTACATATTTGAACAAAATTAATATTATTTCAATTATGTAAATAACTAAAATACCTAAAGATAGAGCAATGCTGGCACTTTACATGTTCTTCCGCTGGCCTCTTTCCGCGATCATCCTGTCTCGGGGTTGTTCCTGCACTGCTCTGATCAGTCTGCTACATTGCAATAAAATTATAAATGTAAAAACTTGAAAACAATATCTAACTTGAAAACACAAAATGAAAACTGAAATAATTTCTAATAAGACACCGGAAGACAGAGTTAGAGTTTCAAATATGCCTTGCATTGAATTCAATCCTGGAAACATGTTATTGCACATTAAGGCACCCAAACATTCAATCCACGAATGATATATTTAAGTAGGCTTCTCTTATTCTGGGAAAACACCATACCTATAATGCATTCACTTGCATGTATAAAGGGAAAGGAAAACATGTTTTCATACAACGGTGACAAAGGCATCTTGGGGAAAGGTATCTTCACTTTTTATTTATGTTGTTCACCCACACCACTCTCGTGTTTTCACTAATTCTGTTTTGTCATTTTTGGATTCAAATTAAGTTAAGGCCTTAAGTATTTTTTGACCTTTCGGTGTAGTTTTCATAAGTGGCATGTATGGATTTTCCATTAATTTTGCACTTTTTCTCTTCATGCGCATGTTTCTCTGGAAATCAAATGCATGATTTAGTCCCATACATTTAACAAGTTGTTGGATCAACTCCATTGGCAATATCATGTTTCCTATTCAATCAAAATTTATCTCAATTAGGGTAGGTAGGAAGGTTTTCCCTTTGTATTAATAGGGCACTTCTAGCTTGCATTTTTATTATATCTTTCAAATTTAGTGTCGTTTCAATTAGGGCATGATTTTTTGCAACTTTCAAGGTGAGAATGAACAAAGACAAATTTTTGTGATGGATGACTGTATATGACTCCATGGCCGGAGGAAAAGGCACTAATCTACTTCTTCAAATATCTATAGTTCTCATTCACCTCATACGGAGATGGTCCCTGATTTTGAGCCAAATGTTGCAGCAAAAAGTTCCCCCCCTCCATAATTTGATATTCAATGAAAATTTCTTAAATTGATGATGGGGCATGATTATGGAACATTGGAACATACATATGTAATGGAATTCCAAGATCATGATATATGTTTGCATATGTTTATGGCAATGTTCCACCAAGTCCCCTGTAGGTGGGAGCGAGGGGGCAAGGGAGCGCGGGAGCGGCCTTTGCAAAAGCTCCCTACCAATTTTTAGGAAACGTGGGGGGACGTCGGGGTCATAAAAATTATAAAATTTAATATTTAAAATGTAACTATATTTTTGCAAGGAATGTATATACAGTCATCATACACTTGCATCATGAAAGATAAATCATAAATGATAAAATTACGAATCGATGAATGATGAATCATATAATTGAAACAAATTTAAAAGTTAAAAGTTAAAACATACATCATACAATCATGCATGTAAGTTTGTAAGTTTGTAACTATATAATCATTAATGTAACTACTAACAATGTACAATGAAAATAAAGTTTAAGATATCATATGACATATTATATCAAGATTCAAAATAGAGTTTAAGCTGAAGTTTACAACTCAAGTCTGAAACATAAAACTTAAACGCAAATAAGTTATGTCTGAAACATAAAACATAAAACATAACATATGAATATCAAATGATATCATCATACTGATAAATGAGCATAAATGCTCAAGTTAATGCCCCACTAGTCTCTGCATCCAACTTCCGCACGAATATATCAAGATCAACCATGTCACCATCTGAATCAGAATCACTTGGATTCTCAAATATGCTAAGTGGCACATCAAATTTTAACACGAAACCATAAACTAAAAGGGGCGGTGAGGGGACGTGAGGGGGCGTGAGGGAAACATTCCCTAGAAGTCCCCAAGACCCCGGAGCGCGAGGGGGTGAGGAATCTAGACCCCTAGGTGGGGGGGCGAGACCCCGTGTAACACTGGTTTATGGAGGTGGTGGAGCAAAAAAGAGCTCAAATAGAGCTGAAATTTTTCACATAAAAAGGATTGTGGGCTTGACTAATGGTTCCATTTAAAAAATGATATCTAGACAGAGAATAAGTGTAGCATGCAAACAGGCATTGAAAATCCATCTGAGTTTGCATTGTATTACTTATGATGGATTCAAATTTGGGTTTCAAAATGCCAGGTTATGGCATGATTTTGTCGAGAAACCCATAGTTGGATTCTCATGTTGGTTTAATTTATATTTTAAGTTTGTTTTGCAATCTTTGGGTGATAGTAACTCATGAACTAGGTTACCAATGTGTAACAATCATATTTCAAGAATAAAGATGTGATTTTTTTATATTATTATTATTATCTATTAGCTACGAGTATTGACACCTAATGCCTGGAATTTTGACATCTTGATAGCATGGATAATTTTGAAAATGTTTCTAGTAATGTTAACATAATAACTATCATTACGTGTCTTCACTTTTGTCACCATAATAGACCTGTGATATGGACTCATCACACAACTTCATATGCTATGTCCCAACAAGTTCAAAGTGGTTGAACCTACCTCATAGTGTGGTTATTAAGGACAAGTTGCTTGGTATATAACTCGATAGCATAGACCGCGTTGCAGTTCTAAAAAGAATCCTCAAGTGTCAAAAAAACTTCACAATATGTTCTACTATAAAGCCTTTTGGGATACCTGAAACAATATATGTATCATTGATGACTTTTAAAGTATGACAAGATCCAGAGGGAAAGGAAATCAATGGAAGAGTGATCCACCAATGAGAACCTAGAATTTAGCATCAGATGAGTTAGAGTCTAGGAAATTGAAAGCCTATAATTTTAATTAGTGATGAAGGACATCACATAGGTAATTATATTTTCATGTAGAATAATTTGTTAATTCAAATTTAAACTACATAATATGAAAGGCATACCATAATTTTTTCCACGTAAGTCCAAACAACCTATAAAAATGGAAAACCTTCTTTTTCCATGGGAAATAATTTACCTTTCCTTTTTCAAGGCAATCTAAATCACAAAAAATATGAACTATACTGCACACATTCTTGGATAATGTGAAAGTGGAAGAGGAATACCCTACACAAGTGATGCACACATGTACATTTGAACACTAATAGATTTTTGTAGTTGAAATGCAATGCTTGTTTTCATTTAAATGTAGGGTTTTTAAAGCAGGGAGAAATAATGGCTGCCAAATTAATAAGCGTTTCTTTGGAAAAATTTAAATCTTGTATTGGGTGATGAAGATAATAGAGGGTATTGAATCTTGATTCTTGACATCTAGAGAGAACCATACAGCCTAACACAATCCAATAGAATTGACCAAAAAAACCCAAATAGAGTCAACCCTACTAGAGGAGGAAGGGCCTGCAGTAAGAACTTACCATTTTGCAAGAGCTGAGGGCGAATGTTGTTCTGCAAGAGCTGAGGGCGAACGCTGAGGGCGAATGTTGCACGGGGGCGAGGGCGAACGGCGAGGGAGAGAATGCGAGGGCAAAGGCTGATAGCTGAGGGCGAATGTAGGGCGAATGCTGTTATGAAAGAGCTGAGGGCGAATCCAGGGCGAATGCTGTTCTGCAAGAGCTCAGGGCGAATGCTGAGGGCGAATGCTGTTCTGCAAGAGCTCAGGGCGAATGCTGTTCTGCAAGAGCTGAGGGCGAATGCTGAGGGCGAATGGTGTTCTGCAAGAGCGGAGGGCGAATGCGCGCGTGACATCAGACGTTAATGTAGCACACATGTACATTTGAACACTAATATATTTTTGTAGTTGAAATGCAATGCTTGTTTTCATTTAAATGTAGGGTTTTTAAAACAGGGAGAAATAATGGCTGCCAAATTAATAAGCGTTTCTTTGGGAAAAATTTAAATCTTGTATTGGGTGATGAAGATAATAGAGGGTATTGAATCTTGATTCTTGACATCTAGAGAGAACCCTACAACCTAACAAAATCCAATGGAATTGACCAAAAAAACCCAAATAGAGTCAACCCTACTATAGGAGGAAGGGCATGCAGTAAGAACTTACCATTTTGCAAGAGCTGAGGGCGAATGTTGTTCTGCAAGAGCTGAGGGCGAACGTTGAGGGTGAATGCTGAGGGCAAATGCTGTTCTGCAAGAGCTGAGCGCGAATGCTGACCGCAAATGCTGTTCTGCAAGAGCAGAGAGCGAATGCGCGCGTGATATCAAGCGTAGCTATTGCGACAAATACCAAACATTTTTATGTAGTGCGCATATAAGTTTCGAATTTTTATGTAGGGCCCATATAAGTTTGGTATTTTTATGTAGCGCGAAAATAACTGTCGCTATACCGACGACGGAAAAGGCGTCGCTATTAGGACGGTGCCTCCAAACGTCGCAATGGCGACACCTAGATATTGTGTCGCAGTTGCGACGTTTAGAGTCGTCTCAATAGCGACGCTTTGGGCCATGGTGTCGCAATTGCGACGTCTTCCTTTAAACGTCGTAATTGCGACACTAGTTTAAGTGTCGGTATTGCGACACCTTTCTATAGACATCGGTATAGCGACGGTTTCGGGCGGGATGGAAAAAATTTGGGAAAATTTCCGACATTTGGTCAAAAGCGTCGGAAACAGGTGTCGGAATTTCCGCCAAATGTAGTAGTGAATCTATGAAGGTGTACATACCTATTCCCCTCCAGAATTGAACCTATGGCCTTCAAGGAGGAAACACAGGTTCTTCATTGTTTGGCCCACTAAACCCTCTTTGGGCATAAAACCATTTTTCAATCATTTATTTGTCTTCTAGAATATAGAATACATCAATGGAGACTTATGATAGTCTCAACGCCATTTTATCTTCCTTATTTTTGAGTCTCCTTTGCTCTTAATGCTTACACTCATTAATAATGACACATAACCATGTATAATACTCTCCCCACAATGTTCTCATTCACCATTTATGATGTTCCAATTCTTTACACTTGTTCTCTCTACATTGAAATATACAATTTGAATTCCTCATCACATGCTAGGTACATAGGGACACCTTCATCTAATTTCCAATCTCTCTATAAATAACTCACAAATACCTCTTCTCCTCTTGCTCTAATTGAACATCCATTTTATCTTAAGAAAATGCTTTTAAACACCTTATTTTTTGATCTATACAAATTTCTTCCAAGTTGTCTTTAGTGAGACTTTTTGGAAGCTTTTCCGGTCTAATTTCTCTAAATTCTGGCAGGAATTTATCGAAATCACAAGCTTGATGGGTAACCCCTGTACAATTGAGGTGCCCTAGGGCTTTTTTAGGGTGCTGAATCCATACATACAGTAAAAAAACACAAAACAAAATTTCACCTCAAAAATATCCACCACATTTCGGCACCAAAAAATCCAAAAAATCACACTAAAAACAACTCCAATTTCTTCCACCTTTTGTAAGAATAATGCTTATGCAACCTTTTGTGAGAATAATGCTTATATAGGGAAAAATAAAATAAAACTAACCCATCGTTAAAAAACCTCCAATACAACCAAATAATCCCAGCGGACCATGGGAAAAATCTATGTAATTGCTATCTCTAAACAATACAAATGTGATGTGTATATATCCCTTAGGCTTGAAAAATATCTCAGGATTCAAAGATATTTCCTTCATTCCGGTTTCCGTAGATTTTTGGACCACCTATTATCTTAATATCTTGGGCAGAAATATTGCTCATGATGTATGTTTTTCCTTGAGGGTATTCCCGTAGGTTGAAGTTATCTTTCAGAGTTTTCTATTTAGTCAGAGGAATTGCTCGGATGGCCAAAATTGGCCGGAATCCGGGTAATGTTTTTTTAAGAAATATTGCAATAGGAGTGTTTGAATCATATTTTTGATGGTGGAAATAGATTCAGCACCATCGAAAACCTTTAGAGCACCCAAAATATTGAAGTTTTATAACTATAATCTAAATTTACAAATATACCTGCTGGATTTTCTTAAATCTTACCTGAATTTCAATAATTTTCAGGGCAAAAAGACAGTAGACTACTGCTTATCTTTCTAACCTGAAGTCGTATGCTAATGAAGCCAGATGTGATTCATTCAATACATGAAAGTGGTATGCCTATCTCCAGGCATTAGTTCCATGAACCTTGGAGTGTTGGATTATGTGATACTGGCAAATCTGTGTTGATACTCTCAGCGACTATTACTGGGTGTTTTTTACAAATTTGATAAGTGACTACCCTTAGGAGTCGGACATAATCCGCATCTGCCAAAATAGTAGTTTTTGTGGATATTCAAATGGAGTTTCAGGTGAGGCATAAATTCTCCCATTTCTCGGTTTATTTTGTAAAGGGTTTGGGCTTCCAGGGGTTGGTCTTGCATTCAAGTTCAAGTTTCAGACCCATATTAAATAGGTGATTGTGTTTTTTTGGGTTTAAGTTTCAATCCACATCCGTATTTTTTGTTTTTTTGGTTACATAACTGGATAAAACCAAGTCCTACAGCTTGTTTTTGGTTTGATTGTGGCCAACGCAAACTGGGTCTCCAATCCAATTATGACTTCATCTGTATCAAGAAGTTCTTGTCACTCGTTTTCTCTTTCATTGAGAAAAATAACATCGACATCAGGCAAAACTTGCGTTGCTCTGAGACAAGCCAAGCACTCCTTCCTGGGAAACAATAGGAACTTTCTGTTCAAGCCATTTGAAATAGGTTTTTGTCAAAAATCTCCTCGGGGTCGTCCTCTAATAGTTGCAATCATGAAAACGAGAAAGGAAATGTCATTTGACGATGTTATACAGCGCCAAAGAAGCTGAAACTAGTGTCTAAGATTCGGGACATTCTTGTTAAACAGCCCAATAGGACGATGTCTCTTGGAGATCTTGGTAAGTACAGAAGAGATCTTGGACTCAATAGAAAACGAAGAGTAATTGCCTTATTAAAGAGATATCCTGGAGTGTTTGAAATACTGCAAGAAGGTGTGTATTCCCTTTATTTCAGACTGACCCCAGAAGCAGACAAAATATATATGGAGGAGTTGGATGTAAGGCAGAATATGGAGGCTCTTTTGGTGAATAAGATGCGAAAAATAGTAATGATGTCTATTGATAAACGGGTCCCCTTGGAGAGAATTGGCCATCTTAAGACAGACCTTGGCCTTCCCGATGACTTTAAAATCAAAATGTGCAATATTTATCCTTAGTATTTTAAGGTTGTGGATTCTCCTCGAGGTCCTGCATTAGAACTGACTTCTTGGGATCCTGCTCTCGTTGTATCCACTGCTGAGTTGGCTGAGGAAGAAGCTCGTGAAAAAGAGATTGGCAAAGAAAAATCTGATAATTGACAGGCCTCTAAAGTTCAAGAGGGTATCCTTGCCAAAAGAGCTTACCCTAACAAGGAAAGACCAGGTAAGGCTACAAGCCTTCAAGGAACTGCCATTTATTTCCCTTACGCCGATTTTAAGGACTTGAATCCGTCTTCATTGGAGGCAGAGAAGCATGCATGTGTTGTGGTTTATGAGCTTCTGAGCCTAACAATAGAAAAGAGAACCCTTGTAGACCGTCTTACCCATTTCAGATATGATTATAAATTTTCTCAGAGGATAAGGGCAATGCTTATTAGGCACCCAGAGATGTTCTATGTATGTCTGAAGGGAGACAAAGATTATGTCTTTCTTAGAGATGCTTACCGAGACTCAGAGTTGATTGAGAAGGATCCAATAATCATTGCTAGGGAACGACTTCAGGCCCTTGTTTCTATCAGTCATTTCCAAAGACGGTCCAAAACTATAGGGCAAGTTCAGGAAGCAGGTGAAGAAAATGTCAATTTCCTAGAAGAGGATGAGGACGATGAAGATTGGTCTGACATAGAAGGCAGTGATGGTGATGATGATGAATGGAGTGATTTGGATGATGAGGAAGAGAGCAAACCATATGTTAAGGCCAGAGCCTCTCCTCAAGATAAAGCAAAATTTATTTTGAACGCTGTACGGAAAGATCCTTACATTAGAATTTCATCACCTTCTGAAAAGAAAGAGCTTTCAAGAGTAACTTCTAATGATATACCCCGGGAACAGTGGTGATTATTTTTACCAGTTCAGCCTTGGGAAAACTTCAAGGAAGCAGGAATTCTGACCTAAGCTTACAAAGTCCATGGATGTCTTACCAGAGAGCTTCCAAGATAATTGTACGTATACATGTGAAACTAACTTTAATGATCAGGGATAGTTAAATGGGCGTATTTTAAAATTCAAATAGGTAGCCTTGGCAAGAGTGTTGTTAAGTATATTTTGTTTACCACCCAAGCTTCTTTTGACTACCTATGACAACTGGATGATATTTCATTATGAGAAGAAATGATGTAGTAGTGTAAAGATTCTGTGTACCAAAAATTCTTCTTTTGGCCCTTTGACTGCTATAGGATAGATGTGGGCGCAATTGAATTATGATTTTTTTTTTCAATCTGGGTTGTTTATTGATTCTTCTTCTTAATATCTCCGGGTGATTTTCTCTTTCCATTTATTTCTGTTATTCCTTATTAGTCCCTGCCTGGGACTATAGTAATCGAAGTGTTAGTCCTAGCATTAGTCAATTTTAAAATTAACCTATAGTTCGGTATTTTTTGAAATAATATTGGTGCTCAGCCTATCAAATATCTATAGTTCCATATTTTTTTGATATGATATTGGTGCTCAGCCTATCAAATAAGGTTAACGATTTTCATGGTATTGGCCTCTTATATTGTTCATATAATTTATTTGTGAAAACGACTTGCTTGATTTCTATTTTTCAAACCCAATTTAATGCTAGCATTAGTTGATTAGCATTAAATGTTTAGGTTATTTGGGTTCTATTGCATAGTAATATATATGTGCTGTCAACTACACTACATGCAGCCATGCTAGCACAGACCACATGGTTGATATGCTATCGGTTCTAGCTGGTTGGTATTGCTCTTGCTTTAATAGCTGTGTTGGTGGTACTTCAGCTTGGTATTTCTCTCGCTTTAATAGCTGTGCTGGTGGTACTTCAGCTACCCTTGATCCTTAAGCCAGCTACCCTTGATCCTTAAGCTAGCTGCTCTTATTTCTACAGAACAGGCAGGTTCTTACCCACACAGAAAGAAAGCAGGTCAACATAAACATTAGTTGGCCCAGAAGCATAAGAGGCAGGCAGATAGATCTCATTCGCTAGTTTGTGGTCTTCTTCGCGTTGAAATTTCTTTATAGCGAGGGGAAGTGTCGCTTGAGTAGAGCACGATAACCTTCTAGCTCAGGATCAGGACCAGCCAGCTTTTCTTGGTGTACCATTCATTCCCCATCCGGTGCCCCATGGACTTTGTCCAGTGGATTATTTCCCTTTTCTTGGTGTATTATTCATTCCCCATCCAGTGCCCCATTGACTCTGTCCAATGGATTATTTCCCTTCTAGCTCAGGATCAAGACCAACCAACTTTTCTTGGTGTATCATTCATTCCCCATTTGGTGCCCCATGGACTCTGTTCAATGAATTATTTCCCTTTTCTTGGTGTATCATTCATTCCCCATCCGGTGCCCCATGGATTCTATCCAATGGATTATTTCCCTTAGATTAGTTCCCCTCCCTGTAATTATTCCCTTATGAGTGACCTACAACATATTCAGACTCATTTTTCCTCTCCTTATCAGTCGAGCTAGCGAAGGTAATAATGGTTGCGGTTGATTCCATTTAAGTAATTGGAAAGCCACGAGCTATAGGCCTGGTATTTATAGGATCTTTCAGCCATCTCAATTTCCAAGAATCCTTCCGATTCTGACAATGCCCATTTTCCTCCTTTCTGTATGGGTGGGTAGCAATGTACTATCCTTTTTCTTATACTTGGAGAGCCCCCTTAGTAGTCAAGGTAGCGCAAGATGGCATCACAAGACAAAGCTGCCTAAATAGTAGCATCTCTAGACAAAGCTGGACAAGAGTACACGTGAAGCAAGAGCTAACTAAGCCAATCACAGAGATGGAGCAAGAGAGCAAGAAGGAGTACCGCATAGATGGAGTCGGGTTTACCGAGTCTCACTAATAGCACTTAACCTAGCATCACAATCACCGGCGCCCAAATCTAGTCTGGTCCAGGACCTCAAACCTAAGGCATCTGTGGCAAAGGATGCATCAGAGAAAGCATCGTTTATTGCGTGATGTTTAACTCAATCTAGTCTGTTGGTAATTCCTTCCCTCTGGGCGGTAAGGTCTTATCTCGTCGTTTGGTGGGAACTAGAAATGGGTCAATTTGGGATAAGAAGTGCTTTCTTCAGTCGCAACTAATGACATTTATACCTGCTCCCTTCGGTCACAACCTGAAATTACCCGCTCTCTTTGGTCGCTTACACAACTACCCATTTACACTAGCCGTGAGCTTGATAGTCAACAATCGGGTTGTTCCTGGGAGCTTTCGCAGAGTGGCCCTAATTAAGGATCATTTTCACTCCTTTTCCTGCACTTAGTGGAAGGACCTCGTTTTAGCCCATACTACTTCGGGGACATCCTCAGACGGTTGAATACAAAACGAGTTTCATCCATTGAACCATGACCTGTAGCGTCACCACATGAACCAACAACAGAATAACCTAATTATTCACCATAACTTTGCTTGGCATCCATACCCATTGCTAGTTATGTGACCGTTTCAACATGAGTTATGCTAGATCAAAAAATGCATGATTACCTAATCGAAGGTTGATGTGACATACTGGTTTTGGTTGAGATCATTGGTTTAGGTCATGATTTGCATGATGGAGGTGGTAGCTAAGCTTGGCTGGTCTTCTTGACATGTTGGAAGTGTAATTGGAGTTTACTGTAGGAAAATTCTCCCAAGTACTATTATTCTCTTTCCCTGCTGATGCAACCCCTGGCTCCATTGCATTCTCAGGGTTTTCCCTCAACGACGCCTCATTGTGAGATTTGTTCGAGTTGTTCTCCAGGGAGACGTCACCCAACAACTCTTCATCACTTGGGTCCCTTTCTCCAACAAGCTTTAATGATAGGTATAATGCCACTTTTCGCATTTTTGCGAATGCCCTTCCCTGCACCTCTATTGTTGACATGCCCCAATAGTATAAGTTCGTATTAGTTTCACCTAAAAGATCGGTATGATATAAATTCTATACGATCTACTAAAAGATGTCAAGGTCGTTGAAGAGCAGACTCCAGGTTCTTATGCAACATGGTGTTTTTATCCTCAATGCAAAATCAAGAAAATTGTCGAAGGACATGCTGAAAGTACCTCTTCGTGCTATGGAAAGGAAAAGCCACAAGAGGCGGCCATGCAATGTAAGTGTTATCGTGTCCTGCTTCATTTTCTCTGTGGCCAGGAACAAACACGTAATCAGTCTCATTTTGTAGAAAATTTAAGAAAATGTGTTAACTTTTATGAAAATATTTTATTAAAGTTTTACATGCTGACCCATTTAAAAAACTTCAAATGTTTCTCACCTTCTTGTTTTCAGATAATTTGTTCTCGCATTTTTACCACACTTGGTTGGTGGTTTCTCACCAACTCATCAACCTCATCCTACAATAGCAACCGCATCCTACAATAACATATATGCATAATTATCCTCGCAAGCAATGATGTTAACCCAATCCATTTGAACGCATAATCGAGAAAAAACATTGTCAGATCAAGAGGGAATAACAAAGCTAGTGAAGGCATCAGGGAAGCAGGGGCAGGAATTAGCCAAGGGAAAACACATAGGAAAAACTAAACAGTAAGGTTGGGAGGGATGTGTACATGCTCTAAGAAAACGGAAACAATCCCTCTTTACTCAAAAGTGTTGCAGGATAACAGCCCTGGCGATAAAGAGGCTCACAACGTCTGAGCCAAGACTTCATCTTTTGGGAAGAGGTGTATGTACAAAGGTCAATCCTCTTAGAATTATCATCATTATTTATTTCTTTTTGATTTACATATATTGCATACATGTGATTATAAAGAGAAATTAATTTCATGTGCAGTTATTGGAGCAAAAAAAAAGGCATCACTTGAGGAGCGAAGAATGCAAAGAAAAGATCATAAATAAGATGTACTTATTCTACTCAATAACCGCCTTTATTATTTCTGTTTCTTGTCACGAATTCCGCAAAAATAAATGTTAGAATGAAGATACAGTAAATGCTTCAAGAATTGAACATTATAGTTTCCCATACTTCAAAAGTAATTTCAAAACCCAATGAATTATCTTGTGCATTTGATAATTCACTATCCAGGGGTTGTAATTGATTATAAGTTTCATGGATTTTGGGGCATCTAGCCAAGTATTTAGGGTTTACTGAATAGCAAATTGGGGTTTAGTTTGGTTAGGGCAGCAGACCCAATAGGCTTGACTGGGACATGTGTTGTGTTTATCTTTATCTGCAAGTTTTGAATTAGGCCTATTAGATTTCTATACATCCATAAATACCTAAGTTACCAGGATTTGGATACGGATATGGATCCGGATCTAGATCCGCTAGTTTTTTGAAAATACAGGATCCGGATACGACAATGATACATCAAGTACAAAAAAAATAAAATATAATAATATTTTTTAATTTTGAAAAACACTTTAGAATTCAAAAATCAAATACTCACTGAAACCATCAAACACTCTTAGAACTGAAACCATTAGACATTATAAATATAAAGACTGAAACACTGAAATGAAATGAATCATAATGCATCATCCCTCATACAAAGTAACAAAAAAGCTAAAAGCCAAAGGATAATCATAATATCATAAATGTCAAATGATAATAGTAAATACATTTACATATCCTCAAATGGATCTACATTATCTTCTGCATATTGCAACTCTACATCATGAATAGATGATGGGGGTCGTGGAATGTATGAAGTTGCATCAGTAGGGACTAGTGGTGGAAAAATATCTACAAGTAGGTTGAGGTGAATCATGGCATTCAGTGTCAGGTTCAAGTCAGAGATCTCAGGCTCCACATCCCACATCCTGCTCGAACCCTTTTTATACTCCAGTTCAACATGTGATAGAAGACAGAGGTTGGAATGAACATACACAAGATCCTCAGCCTTTGCCGCTCCCAGCCTATTTCGCTTCACTGAATGGATAAAGCCATATGTACTCCAATTCCTCTCAGCTGATGATGAAATAGTAACCTGTGATAAAAACCTGGTGGCTAAAGTGGAGAGATGAATGTTATCCCCACCATGGAAGCCCCACCAAGTAATAGGATCAAGATGTCCTCGATCATCCATAGCTACTGGATCTGAAAGCTACCAGTAGATTGTAAAATACCTCCAAATTATTGGCGTACTTCCATTGCAACTCCCATATCTCTATATATTTTCCTTAAAGCTGTCTTGTATCCTTGTACCACTTCAGAATCCTTGTTTGGTGCTGTTCTACCAAGTAAAGACAAAATTTTGGAATGGTAATATTTAGGATGCAATGCATAGGCCAAAATGTGTAATGGTGTGGTCATTTTGTTCCATCTTTCTGTAACTATGTCCTTCACTAAATAATATAATGTTTCATAAGGGTCATTTTCACTTGCCCTGATAATTTCCCTTATCCTCTCCAACATACTATCAATGTTTTCATAAACCTCCCCCAAACAAGGTGTATCTATGTCAAATGCCTTGATCAATGTCAAGATTGGTTCAGTAAACCGCAAAAGGTATTGGACCTTGTCCCACCATGCATCATTAAGAATGATGGTCTTGATTTTTTGCCCTCTATCAGAAGTGGAAGTCCTCCATGATTCCCAAAGAGGGTCAATGACCATTGCTTGTAATGCTTGTCTCACCTCTACAAGCCTCTTTATCACAAGAGTGTGGGAGAAAAAATGAGTTTCAACAAACCTATAAGTTTCAAAAAGTCAAATTTCAAATGAGAAATCATATATGAATTAAATTTGTAATTAAAATTAATAATTTCAAATACAAATAATATTTATTAAAAAAAAAGTATCTTCAGTAGCTCCAACTTTGCAAAACCTCGATATATGGCTTGAGACATTGAATGGTTGGTTATGAACTTTTGGATTTCCTTTGCTGCTACATAAATTTCATTAATCCATTCAATCTCACCAATCTTGGCAAGCATAAGGTTCAATGAATGTACTGCACATGGAGTCCAAAAGATGTGATCATATTGACCCTCCACAATCAAGCCTGTAGCTTTACAAACCTGTGTGTTGTCCGTAATGACTTGGACAACATTATGTGGCCCCACAGTTTCCATTGCATCAATAAGAATTGTGGATACAAAAGATGCATCTTTCTCTATTCCACTGCAATCAACAACCTTCAAAAACATTGCTCCTTGGGGGCATATTGCAACAACATTAATTAATGGACGGTTTCTTTGGTCTCTCCATCCATCAGAAATGATGGACACCCCTGTTTCTGCCTATGTATCCTGGATTGCTTCTAGTTGTCTATCCACGGATTGTCTCTTTGATGCCAACAAAGTAGTGTAGACCTTTTCATATCCAGGGCTTTTGTACCCTTTTGACGCTTCATTAACAACCTTAATCATTTGTTGCCAATAAGGGGAACACACCAAATTGAATGCAAACCCATTTGCATAGATGCAATGAGCTACATGTTCATCGGCTATGTCTCTACCTTGATTATTGAATGCTGCTTCAAGGGCCTAGAGTGGGCCTTTTATTAGTTGTGGCAGCAGGCCTAGATGGCAATAGAGGCCTAGTTATAGAGTTTTGCACAAGGTGTTTTCCCTTAGCAAGCTTCCTATCAGCAACTTCTTGCAAAGATGAATAGAATTTCATTTTTCCAGGACTCAAACCTCTGCCAGGTTTTCCATTTGCATCTTTTGGCCTGGTGCATACTTGCACCTCTGTGTTAGTTTGACCTGTGAGATGGGCCTTCACTCTAGTATATGAGCCATTTTTTATTTCTTCGCATTCATTGCACTTCTATTTATATGACGCACCTCCAAAGTTTTTTCCAATAATCTCCACATACTGTCATAGAGGAGATTTTGGGTCTATTTTGATGATTTCCCCTTCACTTTGCTCATGATGTGATGGTTCCATAATGAGAATGGTCGATAAGTTACCTTACTGCATATAAGATTCAAATTATAATATATTAGCTTGGAGTATTTCAAAGCAATCTCGACTAGTCAATCAAATTTAAATTTTAATTTCAATCACTCACACTACCGCAAAAGAATTAAAAACTAAATAAAAAAATTATAGGTTATCTCATTATGGGTAATATAAAGAGCGAGTGTTAGCTTTTGGGGTTACTCAAAAGATTTTTTTTGTTTATTTGTTAAATGGGCCCTAGAATAAAAAAAAAAAAAAAATTAAAATTAAAAATTAAATAAAATATTAAAAAACCCTTCCTCCAAATATCTTACCATATATCACTTACAAGTTACACTACCATTTAAATATTAAAAATTTAAATCTTAATGTATCACTTACAAATGTGATACAAATCTTATTATATCATTTATCTATTACAAATTAACAATTATTATATTATATACATTTATAATTTTAATATTTACAAATAGATATTAATAAACATTTAATAAATTAATTTAGTTTATAATAGACATTTAATAAAATGATTGAATGATAAAATTTAAAAAACAATATGATTTTTAAAATACCTGGGCTTTAGGTTTCAACTTTCGGGATAGGCACAGCGTGACAGCACCGTCGGGTTGAGGTTTCAACTTTCAGCCCTCAGGACAGGCACAGCGACAGCACCCTTGGGTTGAGGTTTCAACTTTCGGCCCTCGGGACAGGCACAATGTGACAACACCCTCGGGTTGAGGTTTCAACTTATCGGGTTTCTAGACAGGCACAGCGTGACAACACCCTCGGGCCTCGACTGAGTCGCTTCTGTCCTCCTCGACAGATAATGGCCACAGCACCTCGGGCTCCAACTCCTCGACAGACAATGGTCACAACTCCTCGACTGATAGACAAATGGTATGGTCACTGTCTGCGGCCCTGCGAAAAATAAAACGTCTGCCTGCTGCGTGATGAAATCCTCTGCATGTGTGCCTGAAATTTGAATGTCGCCTGTTGCAGTGCGTGATGGAATCTTTAGATGAACTCGGTGATGAACTGTTCACTGTTCCGCTTCTCCCCAGCAATGCGACAAACTGTTCCGCTTCTCCGCTTCTCAGCAATGCGCCAAAATGTTCCGCCTTCTCCTCCGCTGCAATGAGGAACTGTTCAGCCTTTACGCTTTGAGAGTATGTATTTTTTGCTCTTTCGGAAAAGTGGAAACAGAAAAACATTTCATTCTAGAATGTGAGGCCTTCAAAGACACCAGGGAAAACTATACAGATATTTTGGCAGCTAATTCTTGGAATAAGCTATTCAGCGAAGAGTTTATCGATAAGTTGAGAGTGGTCATTGTAAAACTTCACAGGAAAAGTGCCGAATACAGGAGTCAGATAGAGAAGCAATCTGTCCCATGGACTATTTTTAACGTCGTTGACATTAAAAATTCTTTCCATCTTTCTTTCAAAAAAAACCTAAAAAGTAAATTGCAGGCGGAAAAGAAAACTTTGTCTGGGTTATTGCAGGCGGAAAAGAAAACTTTGTCTGGGTTCTGGCATGTGCTTTTTGGCGAATATTCCTGGATCCGTTTCCGTGCAGCGTGTTCCGTTTTCTGCATACGCCATACGCCTCTGAACCGTATTTCCAGCACATCCAGATCGGTTTCGGATCAGATCTGAGGATCCGAAGGATCTTTGCCCTCCCCCGCCGGATCCGGTAACTTAGATAAATACGTTTAGAACCATGCAATAAGCCCCTTTTACCCAACATATGGGATGGTTAGTGATCTACATGAATTCCTTCTTGGTTCAGTTCTGAGCATGCTTCCCGAAGTGAAGCTACCCAAGCCTAAGCTCTTTCTTAGTAGATTTCTTCCAGTCCTCAATACAACGTTCTATTTGTTTTTGGCAGTATTTTATTTTTTATATATATTTTTAAAAGATTAATGATAATCCTTATGTATTACGTCTTTGAAGCTTCAGGGGTATTTTGAAAATGAGTGAAGTTATATTTTTAAAATATTTCAGAATATGCAATTTCTACATTTCAAAATCTCCAATGCAATTTCCATTGGAGATTTGAATATTTTAGAATCTGAAATTTCGTGAATTTGAATGATCTACATCAACGTGTTTTCTGACCAATATATTTTAACCCCGAGACATAATATTCCTAACTAATTTACATGGTCGAGACATAATAAATATTATTATTTATTATATTAAATGTTATTATTATTGACAAAAAAATCATATTTTTTTCATAGGTATGAAGCAAATTATATGAGTAGTCCTATTATTGTTGATGATATTAATTGGTTTTAAGCATATTATATGAATAGGCATATTGTAATGAGACGAACAGATATAGGCCTGGCAAATTAGTAAATGGAGTCTGCTAAGTAACAATGCACTATGCTCTTCCTTTAAATGTCAGGGGGCAGAGAGTCCACATCACAAATATTCTGTATACCTGTCAGCAATCCACTAACAACCATTGTGGTATTTGGTATTTACATGCCTTGCACCTTGTTTTCTCTCAATTGTCAAAGGCTATGCATGTGCACTATAGTTGCATAGTGTTGAGTGAATCTGTCCGCTCAATGTGCACTAAATTTAACTCAGCACACTTGTTCTCTCTCAATTTCCAAAGGCTATGTATGTGCACTATAGTTGCAAAGTGTTGAATGAATCTGTCTGCTCAATGTGCACTCAATTTAACTCAGGTATGGGTCAGGGCTGCTGGTCAACTACTTGCCCACTCAAGGCAGGGACTTGCTGCCCCGCAGCCCCTCTTGTTTAAACTAGACTTTATGCTGGTGCCTGTTGCATTCTTTGTGTTACTATTTGTATTTGTTTTCTCTGTATGCACATGTAATAATATTTACCACTTTTTAATTTCTAATTGTGTCTGAATTTGAAGCATTCCTACAGATTTGTATTTGTTTTCATAATAAAATTTACCACTTTTAATTCAATTTGTGCTTGAATCTGAAGGATTCCTACAGTGGAGTGAGCTAAAATAAGCATTCCATTCCTCCCTCTCAATCTAGCTCTTTTATGCAATCGTCTCTCTGTTTCCCCTTTTTGTCATTTCCCAATTTGTGTTTTTGAGCCAAAAGCCAGCTAAAATGAATGTTCTCACAGGGAGTCTCTAAACAAAACTTGTTATTTATCTTTTTGGGATTACTCAGTTCTTGTTACATAAGAGATATGGTCGTTATAATCTGCAGCCTGAAAATCTATACAGGAGTGCATTTCTCCTACTTCAATTGTATGGTCTGCAGCAAATATTAAATAATGATAAAAGTATTGCCCAGTTCAGTGGAAGTAGCTGTGAGTGAAATTTTGAGAAAAAGAATGAAACTATAGATTTTCATCTAGTGCGGTAACATTATATTAAACTTCTACAAGATTTCAAGAGCTTTATTAATCAGGCAGATATAGAGAAAATTTGGATGGTAGTTTCCATTTTGAGTTTACTGCTGACATTGGCAGTCCTCTCTTCTCAAATTCTTTTAAGAGGACAGAGTTCTTCTTTGTAGTTTTATCACAAGTCTGTGAATCACTTAAAGAAATATCTCATCAGGGCAAATTGTAAAGATTGGTTGCTGAAAAGGATTGTGGTCAAAAGGTTTTGTCTGTATATTTTATCAGCTTTGATGATCATTAAAGGTGATTAAATCAACTTATAGAAGTTACAGTAGTTCATTTGCATCAGTGTCACAGGGATCACTAGGCAACCTCACCAAATTGTGAGTTTGACTTGGATTGCCCCCAGAAGAGTTTTTACAGATCTTGCGAGTGATAATAATGGTTGACCGAGTTTGACTCATTCAACATGAGTCTAACTTGTGATTCCTGAGTTTAATTCGCGATTTGAACTCGTACTTGACGAGGAAATGGATAAATATCCTCTAAACAGTGATTTTTCTCATTTTTTTCGGTCTGTTTGAGCGAATTTCCTCTCTGCCAGAGTGACTGCGTGTGACAAACAGACCTGAAGGAGGATAAAATAACACATCTGTGACACCCACCGACTGTGGTGTATATCTTAATATTTTTGTACTTGCCAAGTTTTTCCCAATTCATTGCTGATAACTCTTGATTCATTGCTGAACCCATTCATACCTATTTGTGTCATTGTCTGCGTCTTTTACACACCCAGAAGAATTTGATTAATTACTGATGGAATGCATGTACATTCTATGACGTTTTGTTGAATGATATGTGAACTGGTGTCAAGGTGTTATTGAGACTTACTAAACTGACAATTCTTTCGTATTTTTTGACTGTTTTCTTCCTTTATAATAGGTAAAGTGTTCACCTAAAACATGACTTCCAGACACAGCTTATTCCAAATGGATACATACAATGATTTCAAATATTTCAAGACACAGCTTATTCCAAATGGATACATACAATGATGTTTGTTATTGAAGATACGTGTAAGAGGTGAATAAATAACATTTTGTGTTTACATCTTCACCTTGTGGATTGCTGCTAGCCATTTGTTATATAATTTCTGGGTCATTTGTTATATAATTTGTGCAACAATCAATAGGAGGAAATCAGACTTTTTGATAATGCATTACTTTGTACAGTCCATCCTGCAAAGGCAGCAACAATTCTTAAAATCTTACCATTTAAATAAATAATTATGTCTGCCAAAATAATGAACAGAAAAGCTACTTTATGCAGAACCCTTTGCAAGCACATCAATCCGTTAATTTTTTAATCAGAGCCAACTGTTTTCTTCAAGAACGGGGTAAATCCCAAACATATATGAAGAAAATCTTTCACTCAAGATTTTGAATCTCAATAGTTTCAAACCTTCAAAATTTAGAATGTAATTGTCACTAGGTAATGAACGGAATACCACGCTTTATGCACAACTCTCATGCAAGTAGGCCCCCACAATCCCTTCTGAACCTGTTGACCCTGTACTCCTTTCCGATTCTCCTAGGAATTCGGTAGGGAGCGACATTGAATCTCTTATGGGCAACCCTAATCTTGACCTAGCTGCTCTTACTGTTTTTGACAAGCCTCCTACTTCTAGGGACTCTCGGCACTCCCTGCTCCTGTCATCCAATATAACTACAAGGAAAAAATCGAAGACTACAAACAAACATGTCAGGGGCAAATTTAAATCCATTTCTTTGTTCTCGGAGATAGAAGAGAATTTTACTGATATTCCCATTTCTGTAAGTGAAGGCAAGTGGGAGAATACCAGGGCGCTTAGAGTAGGCAACCTTGAAGAGGTATTCCCATGACTCATATCCTATCCATGAATATCAGGGGGGTGGGCAATGCCTCCAAAGCTTATTGCCTTAGGGAACTCTTAGCATCTAAGGATCCTATCATATTTTTGGGTCAAGAAAATTTATGTCGGCGTGAGAAAGCTATCAAAGTGTTTTTGGGATTCAAGTTTGGGTGGTGTGCCGCAGCAGTGGACTCAAATGGACATGCGGGGGGGCTGATTGCCATTTGGAATCCAAATAGGGCTTTTTTTAAAGCTTATAGTTTCTTCAGAGGAATTCTACTCTCGGGGCAGCTTAGGGGAATGGAAGGTCCTTTCAATATTATAAACATATATGCTCCATATATCAATAGGAAATATTTTTGGCGCCGAATGCAGGATTTGGGTATTCTCATGTTGCCGAACCTAGTCTTAATGGAGGACTAAAACTCCACCATGCAGACAGATGAATTATGGGGCGCTAGTGCTAGATTGGATCCTCTTTCCAATTTTTTGAATGACATGTTCAATTCTCTTCACATGGTTGATATCAGACCGCTTCCTCTGTTACCTACATGGACAAACAAGAGGGCGGGCGTCAATTACATAGGTAAAAGGTTGGATAGGGCCATGGTTAAAGATGATCTGATGGATAAGTGGGGCGCCCCCAGATCGGTGGTTCTGGTTTCAGACATATCGGATCACATGCCGATAATTCTAACCTGGAACAATGATGGTGAGTCAAAGGGGAGGCCATACAAGTTCAATAGAGTATGGTTAGAGGATGCTAAATATGTAAATATTGTCAAACAACTATGGCAAGATGATGAGGAGGTTGCGGATCTCAGGGGTTGGGATCGTTTTCATTATAAATTTCAAAAGATCAAGAAGGCTTCTAAGGATTGGGAGATACACAAAACGAAGGCTCTCAAGGCAGAATTATAGGTCATTACGAAGAAGATGGAGGAGATTTACACAAAATTCACGGACACCATCCCAAATGAATCTACATTTTGTAAGCTGAGTCAATTGGGGACCAGGAAAAGGGAGATTTTGAGGATTGAGGAAATAACATGGAAACTCAAAAGTAGAATTACTGGTTGAAGGAAGGTGACCTTAATACCCATTTCTTTCATAAATGTGCAAACGACAGGAAGAATCGGAATGCTATTTGGCGGATTAAAAGGGCAGATGACCGTTTTGCATACACAACAGCTGAGATTCAAAAAGAAGCATTCTGTTACTTTTCATCTTTCTATCAAAAAGATCAATCGATCTACGCTGACAATTAGAGCTGGGTACTGGAACATATAACAAGGATTTTTGATGAAGCGGCCATTAGAACACTTGATTAGAGCATCACAGGGAATGAAGTCCTCATGGTCCTGAAATCTTTTCCACATGAAAAATGCCCGGGGCCCAATGGATGGCCTGCGGAATTTTTCATTTTCTTTTTTGAATTATTGGGTGCTGAACTAACAGAGATGGTGGAGTTGTTTCGATCACAGGGATATGTGCCTGCAAACCTGAACACAAATTTTATTGCCCTAATTCTGAAAGCGGCTGATCCTCAATCTTTTTCAGAATTCAGGCTGATTGCTCTCTGTAATCTTATTTATAAGATTACCTCTAAGATCATAGCAAATCGAATCAAAGCAACATTATCAGATCACATTTCTATGGAACAATATGGTTTTCTTAAAGGTCGATCTATTCATGATGTAATCGCCTTAGCGCAGGAGGTGCTACATTCTATGCACACGGAAAAAAGGGAATCACTTGTGATGAAGGTGGATCTTCACAAGGCTTATGGTTCACTGGATTGGTCCTATATCAGACTTGTATTACTCAAGATTGGGCTGCCAATTCGGATAATCCAATGGATCATGGCTTGTATCACCACAGTTAGATATGCAGTTATTGTAAATGGCATTCCGACTCAATTCTTTGAGGTTGGAAGAGGTCTGCGTCAAGGATGTGATCTCTCCCCGCTCATCTTCATCCTCATCATGGACGGGTTTAGCAAGATTATGCACAGTGTCGAGAAAAAAGGGTATATCAAGGGATTCGCCTTTTCTGAATCTGTATCCTCATCACATTCTCTATTTGCTGATGACCTATTATTATTTGGATACCTAGTGAGGAATCACTGGTTCTATATTCATTTCATGTTAATGAGATTTGAAACTGCTATAGGATTAGGGATTAAGAAGGGAAAATATTTTCTTATTTATGAAAATGGTGACATCCATGAGATCCTCTTCATTGCTAATTTTTTGTGAGTTGAGTGTAGGATGGCTGCTCATGGATTTAGATATCTGGGATACACAATTAAGCCCTGTGGCTACAAGATTAGGGATTGGATGTGGCTGATTGATAGATTCAGGGCTTGGATCTGCAGATGGACATACAGATGGCTGTCTATTGGTGGTCGACTCATTATGATCCAGGCGGTCTTATCTCAGATGATGGTCTTCTGGGGACATCTTTTTTATTTTCCTGAAAGGATTGTTGGTATGATCAATAGTATAATCACACAATTTCTATGGGGAGGTGCTAATATGGAGAAGAAATATCATCTCTGCAAGTTTAATTTATTATGCAAGCCCAAGGATCAGGATGGTTGGGGTATTTTGAACACTCGGGTCGTTAATACTACCCTACTAATCAAATCTTTTTGGAGAGCTATCAAAGGAAATAACATATGGAATGCTATTATTAGGATCAAATACATCGATGGCGACGTGCTCTATCAACTCAGCTGCCGTGAATTCTCCTTCCCACGAAGTATTTCGTTCATCTGGGGAAGTTTTAAAAAAGTATTGGGGCATGTGGCTACCCGATTGACATGGCTATTTAGAGATGGGGGACGTATCCCGATTCGTTTTCAGAGCATACATTCCCTGCCACATCAATCTGAACCATCGCCCCGCCTAATTCACAGTCTTTCACATAGGGGTATCTTTTTTCTTTCTCAAACTATTCATCACTGGTCTTATGGCGCGCCAGTTTTCAAAGCTGCACATCAATTGGGCTTGGAAGGGGAAGAAGCAGAAGATTGGGAGCAATTCTGCAATGCTATAAGGAGTGCTGGTTTATGTCATGCTCAAGGTGGAGATCAGATCATTTGGGATGGGCCTATCAAAGAAAACACGGTCATTGTGAAGGACATTTATCGCAACATCATTTTCTCTTTACAAGAGGGACAGTCTACTAGGATTTTTTATCCTTTCTGGTGCCGGAAGATCCCCACTAAGATCACTCTGTTTGGTTGGTTGGTTTGGCGCGGTAAGATTCTTACATGGGAAAATCTTATGAAGAGGGGTCATCATGGGCCTAGTAGATGTGCAATCCGATGCAAGGAAGAAGAAAATATTGCACACCTTTTCTTTAGCTGCCCTGTCGTCACTCGCTTATGGAGGTTGTTCACTCCTTTCTTCATGGATTCTTTGTGGACAGCAGTGGAATTCATATCTGCTGCTATCGAATGGGATAAAGTGAAAGGTAAGTTTAAATTGCTTCCCTTTTTTATTATATGGGAGATTTGGTTGGCGAGGAATGTTTTGATTTTTGAGAACATGCCATTCGATATTCAACGAATTTACTCTGCTGCAATGAATTGGATTGAGGAGCGGCCACATCCTGTTGAAGTTATTGTGGATGGCTCTCATCGCATCCGACCACACGAGATAGCCATCCCTGCCATCTTTTTCGATGGTGCAAGTGAGGGGGGAAACACAGGTTGCAGAGTGTGGATCAAACTGTCAGATCGTGAAAGGATTCATATATACTGGAATGGAGGGCTAGGGACCAACAACAAAGCAGAGATCATGGCCCTATGGGGTGGCCTTCTTGCGGCCTCCAACCTACAATTACAGAATGTCAACATATATGGAGACTCTAGTGTGATTATTGGGTGGATTACTAACAGATTTGAAATGATGACCCCGAATTTGCAAGGGTGGCATGAAAGAACACAAAGACTATGGCAGAAGTTGAATTGTCCGCCCATCAGTCATATTTTTAGAGAAAATAACACGCGTGCAGATTGGTTATGATAAAAGGGTATCAGGGTTGACTTTGGGTTAATGCAGGTGCTCCATTTTAGAGATGGAAATCAGATCTGGGAATCTTCCATTCCAATACCATGAAGATGAAGTTTTGGGTACCAAGCAAGTCTGTTTTTAGTGGACACTACATATAACACTTCTGTTTTTGTCTTGCACTCTTTCTCGGCGTTATTATAATGGACAACTTATTACAATCACTTTTTGACAAGGATCTAGGGGACGTGTGCATTAACAGGGACCACATGCATATCAGACTCTTCTTGCATACATCAAGCGAGCCTGAGATTCATTATTATCAAGCGAGCCTGACAATACAGTTTATGCATACGCTGATCAATAAAGGCAGTGGCCAAATACTTTCCTTTTTATCCTCCCCAACATTTTCAATGTTGTTTTGAACGAAAGATTTTCTTTGTTTGGCTGTTTGTTATATGTCTTCATCTCAATATGTATTGCTTATCTTCTTCTTACAGGGATGAACAATTTATTTTCATTGCATATCTTCTTCTTACAGGGATGAACAACTTCTTTTCATGCTGGGCTGGGATAATTCCCCCCGTAATTCAGATCGCCACTATACTATTGTATGCTACTTCCTGCTTAGAAGAGTATCTATTTTTAGTGGCTTGGAATTATTGTTATTCTCGCTGGTTTTTGCGCAGCTGAGTATGTAATTTTGCTCCATACACTGTTATATCTAATATAAACAACATTTTTTTTCTTCTGAAAGAAAAAAAAAAAAACTCTCATGCAAGCACACCAATACGTTAATCTGAAGTGACTGTTTTCTTCAAGAACGACACACTTTATGCATAACTCTCATGCAAGCACATCGATTCGTGAATCTGAAGTGACTGTTTTCTTCAAGAACATCACACTTTATGCATAACTCTCATGCAAGCACATCAATTCATTAATCTGAAGTGACTGTTTCCTTCAAGAACAACACACTTTATGCATAACTCTCATGATAGCACATCAATTCGTTAATATGAAGTGACTGTTTTCTTCAAGAACAGGGCACACCTCAAATATTTAGGGAGAAAGTTCCGATAAATATTGTGAATCTCAATCTCAAACTTCCAAAATTTAGCATGTTATTGCTACTGAAGCTTCAAAGACAAGTCCAAGGCCTGCAGAGATTTTCAATTGGCTTTTGAAGGTGTTCCTAAAGAATCATCCTCAAATTGTTAAGGAGTGAGGTTAACAGGCACTCTGTTGGAGAATCAGAGGATTATGTAGATTAGAGAGCAAGTATTCCAAGATATAGGTGATGTCTAAAGACGCTGTTACACACGATCATTAAACCATAGGACTTTCATACACAACACATGATCATTATATAGCACCAAGATTTAACCAACTCCCTTGAAGTGAGGAAGACAAGGTCCACAGATTGGTTGAAGTGAGGAAGACAAGGTCCACAGATTGGTGAGGGCACAATGATTTCCTTAATTTCTGCCATGTTCTGTGCACTTGTTGGCTGTTTTGTTCTACCTGCCCAACCAGTTGAATGCTTAGTTGATTCCCTATGCGACCTCCCAGTGGACTCTACTAGGCAATTGACTCTCTTCGAAAGATATAGAGGTGTGATGAATTATTAAAGCCTACTGTTCCAACACCCCACTATTAGTGCAATGCTTTGGAGGTTCAGATGCGAAATTACTCTTTCAAACCCTCTCATAATTGCAGCTCCCTGAAGCGCAAGCATAAGTATAAGTTTCACAAGCTTAGCTTCTGATAAAGACTTCATAAAGATATCAATAATCTGATCATCTGTTGTTGGATGAACAATATTAATAACATTTTATTGTACTAACTATCTCCAATAACGAGCATGATGCTCCACATGCATCATTTCACTATGTGCAATAGGATTTTTTGCAACTTCTATTGCACTTTGATTATTGCAATACACCATAGTCAATGTCTCGATTGGAAAGCAAAGTTCCCCCATAAGGTGTTGAAACCACATGGATTATATGCCAACATGTGTTGCACTACGATATTCTGCTTCTGTGCTCGATAAAGAAACCACCTTTCACTTTTTACGAGACCAGACAATGGGTCTAGAGCCAAGTCGAAGCACATATCCAGATGTCAACTTCCTGTCATCTCCATCACTAACTCAATTTGAATTGATGTAACCGACTAACTGGTTCACTTTGGCATTATAATACCTTATACCAAACTGGTAGGTTCACTTGATATAACAAACAATTCTCTTTGTAGCTTTAAGGTGACTTTTTGGTAAATCCCGTGTAAACCAAGAAACCACACTAACATTAAAGGAAATATTAGGTTGACTACGAGTTGAATTAATAAGGTAACCAACATGCTGTTGATAGAGTGTAGTATCCACTTTCAGAGAATCACACTCCTTGGTTAGCTTCACACTTGAGTGATAAGGCATAGCACATGGTTTGCGGTATTCCATCTTCAGGAAATCTCTGATTTGATTCCGGCTGCCTAGAGGATACAGTGTTTCAATCAATTCTGATAATTGTGATAAATATTGATAGTACTCCAAGTAGGGTATAGGGTCTTTTATTTGCATTGCAAGTTGTCTCTTAACAAAGTTTTAAACAGTCATTTTATGTTGGTGTACATGTACCTAGACTAGTTGTGTTGGTGTACATGCACCTAGATTAGCTTTAGTTAAACTCTAAATATTGCATGCGATGTGCACTTGCTCAGTTAGTTAACTTACTGCTTGCCTTTCGTGCATGTGCACATTAGCAGAACATAAAGCACACTTAGCTTCAGTTAGCTTTAACTATCCATAGTTATTGCATGTACAACTAAGCTTAACTTAGTTGCTTTTATGTATTTATTCCAAAACTAATATTGAAGAATAAATTTCATTCTTTTCTGTATTCTTGTTCACTCCTTCTTTCTCTTGCAAGTTTGTTTGTTGTTTTGAAAATCTAGATATTTGTATCTCAAAATCTTACATGGTATCTAAGCGCAGGGATTTGTAATCAGTGCACAAACAATTTTTATTTGCAGGTTTAGAAGATTGAAGCAACAACAAAGAATGGAGTCTAAATTTAAGTTTCCACAATCAACAATTCTTACTCCATATAATTACTTCGAATGGAAGCCAAAGATTCTACTTCATCTCAGAAGTAGAGGTTTATTTCGAATAACCATGGAAACAGAAGTTGAACCAACATTGACAATGGAGAAAACAAGATATTTCAATCGCATGGACGAGGCCTTCTGCATCCTTTGTTTATCTATCTTTCCAGAACTGCTATTTCATGTTGAATCATGTTCAACTCCAAATGAAGTATGGAAAACTTTGGAAGGATTTTTTGGAAAACAGGATGAAATGCAAGGTCACATTCTCGAAAATGAGTTAAACTCATTAGATCCAAGAAATTTTAAGAACATTCAAGATTTTTTCACAAGGTATAAAGCCTTGTTGCTTCAACTGAAAGGATGCGGGATCGAAAAATCCAAGCAAGAAAATCAGTTGATTCTTTCCATTTTATCAAAACTTGGTTCAGAGTATGCAATATTCGTCTCTACATTCCACATAGTAAGATCTGCAACTGGTGCAGCTTGGAAGATGCCCTCACTGGATTCTTTTATTCAGTCTTTGATGCATGAGCAAGATAAGCTCATCAAAATGGGCACACTTAAAAATTCCAAAGCGCATGCACTTACTGTGCATGCAAAAGGAAAAGCAAATTCCAAAGACCATCAGAAAGGAAAAGGGAAGAAGGATCCTGATCCAAGAAAGGGAGGAAATCCCAAACCCCCTGATGGATCATCTGGCTCAAAGGAAAGGAAAGGAATGAAAGGGCAATCAATGTGCAATTATTGCCACCATGGTTTTCATCCCGAATCTGCATGCATGAAGAAGAATATAAATCTTATGGCGCATAAACTGCAACAACACAATCTTGGAGACCACATTCCTGAGAATGCCAAGAAGAAGTCTGGAGAAAAAGCCCCAGATCCAAGAGGTAATGGGAATGCTTTGATTGCTCTTCATTCTGCACCGCAAGAATGGATCATCGATTTAGGAGCTTCACATCATATGGATTCTTCAAAGGAATCCTTTTCTTCTCTACATGCATACTCAGGACCTCCTATTCTCATGGGGGATAATTTTGTAGTTGCGACAACTAGACAAGGAAGAGTGCAATTCGAAGATAGAAGTTTTGAGAATGTCTTGCATATTCCAAGGCTTTCTGTGAATCTTCTCTCAGTGTATCAGATGACACACATAGGCAGTGGAAAGAAAGTGGAATTTACCCCGGATTCCATGAGCATTTATGACATGCAAACCAACTTGAAGATTGCATCTGGCAAGGTAAATGATCAATCTCGTCTGTATACATTTTCTGATTTTGTTCCTCAATCAGATTCCATTTTGCTACTTATGCATGCAAATGAAGAAAGTAGGATTTGGCATGAGAGATTTGGGCACTTGAATTTCAGATATATGCAACAACTTAGCAAGCAAGGGATGGTCAAAGGATTGTCGACCATTGAATTTTCAAATGGTGTTTGTAATGGATGTGCTCTTGGAAAGCATCCACAAGACAAATTCGAGAAGGGGCATGCATGGAGAGCCTCTTCACCTTTGGAACTTGTACACAATGATCTCATGGGTCCATTTCCAATGCTTTCAATGAGCAAAACAAGATATGTGTTGTCATTTATAGATGATTACACGAGATTCACTTGGGTTTACTTCTTGAAACTCAAGTCTGAAGTTTTTCAACATTTAAAGATTTTCAAAGCACATGTGGAAAATCAATCTGGAAAACGCATCAAGATACTTCGCACAGATAATGGGACGAAATATGTCAACAAAGATATCAAGAATCTTTGTAATGAAGCAGGCATACAGTTCCTTACACTCCATAACAAAATGGCATGGCTGAAAGGAAAAATCGATCTTTGAAAGAGATGGCTAATTGCATGTTGCATGCATGATCTCTTTTGTCGAAATTGTGGGCTGAAGCTATCAATTGTGCCTTATACATCCAGAACAGATCTCCTCATAAATATGTTACTGGAAAAACACCTTTTGAGGCTTGGACTGGCATGCAACCTGAAGTCAGTCATTTCCGCATTTTTGGATCTCGAGCATGGGCCCGCATTCCTATATAGAAGAGAAAGGCTTTGGAGCCTCAAAGTAAAGCATGCATGTTTGTTGGATATTCTAATGAAGTCAAAGGGTACAGATTGCTTGATATCCACACTGAAGAGCTCTTTATTGAAAGGAGTGTAAAGTTTGACGAAGATATTTTGTATGCACCAACAGATGAACTTGTTACCAAGTTTCCATCACCACTCATTGATGAGTATGTAGATGAAACTTTAGATCAGAATTCTGATGAAGATGAGTCTTTTCCTGTGATGCCTGTTGGACCACCAGTTGTTGAACATCGAGATCATACCTCCGCATGTATTTTGGAAGATTCTCGACCACTTTCAACACAAAAGTGGTGCAACATGAGTGATATCCTTGATGATCTTGCCACTATCCCTCTGTTTGAGGAAGATCCGCAAGAACTCTTAGCTATGGAGCCATCCATGCCCATGCATGCTTATATGATGCATGGATATGATCCACAAACTTATGCAGAAGCAAGTGGGCATCCTAAATGGGAAGCCACAATGGATGAGGAATATAACTCTCTCATTGAGAACCAGACTTGAGATTTGGTTCTGTTACCTTCCAATCGCAAACTTGTGAGGTGCAAGTGGGTTTACCGGACCAAGAAAGCATCAAATGGCCAAGTTAGTCGATATAAGGCGCGATTGGTAGCAAAAGGTTTTCAGCAAGTACATGGTGTTGAGACTTTTGCTCCAGTGGCAAAAATGGATTCCATTCGGCTAGCTCTCTCCATTGCAGTAGCAAGAGGATGGAAGGTGCATCATATGGATGTGAAGAATGCCTTTCTTCATGGTGATCTCGAGGAGGAAATCTACATGGAGCAGCCACCAGGATACATGCACAATTCATCTCTGGTATGCAAACTAAAGAAGTCTCTTTATGGCCTTAAGCAGGCACCTAGAGCATGGTATGAAAAGATGGATTCTTATTTGTTATCTCAAAATTTTGTACGTTGCAAATCTGATTCCAATGTTTATTTTTTGATCCCACAGGAATTTTTGTTATATTTATGTAGTTAATTAAGATAAAATATTCATAACTTACCCACAGGGATTATAAAGTTCAAAACTTTAGACATTAATTGTAATTAATTACACTAAATATAATAAATTTTATCCCACAGGAATTTTTGTTATATTTATGTAATTAATTAGGATAAAATATTCATAAGTTACCCAAGTCAACCTTAGTCGGGCATAGTCAAAGTTTAAAAATATTTAATAGTAATAATAATAATAATATTAATAAAATTGACTATTAATAATATTAATAATAACAATAATAATATTAATGTTACAACATGATGACATAGTCAAACAAATTCAACCTTTATAGTCATCGTTTAAATAGTTGATTATGTTTACCATATTTAACAATAGTCAATGACCATATTCAATTATAGTCAAACATGGTTGATTTTTTCAGACATTTTCAACCTTAGTCAACCAAGGTCAACCTTGGCCAGTCACAATCAAGATTGAAAAATGTTTATTAATAATAATATTAATATTGTTAGATCTAAGACTTTTGTGATCCATAATGTAGATAAAAATTCTTTCTGATTAATCACATCATTAGGATTAGGTCGACGTTTTGAACCTTGTCCTAAGGATGAACCACATTAGTTGGTTCGAAACGTCGACCTAATCCTAATGATGTGATTAATCCGAAAGACATTTTATCTATAAAATATTAATATTAATAAAGTTTACTACTACTACTACTACTAATAATAATAAGAATAAGCCCATGTGAATATCCCAATTGGAAATCACAATGTTATGAAGTATTGTGTAAACCATGATATTCAAGGTTCAAATAATCATGGATCAAGCAAAAATAATAATAATGTTGAGAATATTATTATTATTGTTATTATGTGATTGACTATATTATTAATAGTTGATTATGATGAAACTTGGTCAACCTTCAAACCCTAATACTTTGAACAAGGTTTAATATTTAATAATAATATTAGGGATTGTAAATAAAATTTAATATTGAATAATGTTTAATAATATTAATATTAATAAAGTTGACTACTAATATTAATATTAAGGTTGACTATATTATTATAGATTGATTATATTATTAATAGTTACCATGATCTAAATTGGTCAACCTAATGTTTATTATAGTTGATAATGGTTCATATTCATGTTTAGTTACAATTAACTAAAGTTAACAAGATCAATCTTAGTAGGTCATAGTCAAAGTTTAACAATATTTAATAATAATAATTTTAATATTAATAAAATTGACTCTTAATTTATTAATATTAAGGTTTACTATATTATTATTATTAATATTATTATGATTAAATATATTACTAATACTTGACCATAGGAATAGTCAACCTTATTTACTAAGTTCAACCATATATTTAGTGATATATTATTAATCATATTGAATCATACTCAACCTTTATTAGCATTTGTGAATGACAAGAAATTCACATTGCATTGTGATGGACAAAAATCAGCATTGCTATATGACAAATAAAAAAATCAATATTACAATGTAATAAAAAAAATTAATGTGACATTGTGACAAACAAAAAATCGAACTTGATTGCTTATGATTGAATGATATATAATTGAATATATTGTTAATGATTGATCATTAAACTTGGTAAATATTATAATAATAATAATAACAATATTATAGAGTTGACTAGCCTTATTGACAAACTCCAATAATAATAATATTAGGGTTTGTGAATAAGATTTAATGTTTAATAATATCATAATATTAATATTAAGGTTGATTATATTATGTTTTTTCTATGTGGTTCACAAACCTCGGGGATCAGTGATCACTACGTCCATGAAATATTTGTGCCAAGAAAATCCACTCGAAGTGATGACTTCCTGTTGAATCAATTATGGAGCCAAACCTTCAGAGTGTCAAGAGAATTGAACACGTGACCTCTCAATAGAAAAGGTACTTTAACGATGGGAACTCGACCAATTGAGCTAACCCTTGGGGCTAGGTTGACTATATTATTATTATTATTATTATATGGTTGAATATATTATTAAGGTGTACACTAACTTATAGACAAAATGACCTTTTTCATTACATTTTTTCTAGTTAATTTTAACCAAAATCCGGTAGAGATTTTTAAAAATTTGAGATTAAGTTGTTTAATTTGTAATTCGAGTGCCCCACAGGTTTATGAGGGTGCTCAATCAATGTATTCATTCAAAAATGCATTTTAAAAACAAAAACACACATTCTTTCTTGAAATCGTTTTGCCACATTCCAATGAAAAAGTCTATTTCGTCTACAAGTTAGACTACACCTATTATTAATAGTTGATCATCATCTAACTTGGTCAACCTTATGTTTACTATAATAAACAATAGTCAACCTTATTTACTCATAGTCATCTTGCGTTAACATAAATAAACCATATTTAATTATAGTAAACTAAGGTCAACCTTAATTAGTCATAATGTAGGTTGAAAAGGTTTAATAATATTAATATTAATATTAATAAAGTTAACTATTACTATTATTTTTTTTTCTAAATAATACTGATCTATTAACATGTGCGTAATATTACAATATGACCGAGGTCAAAAACAACTGCCTTTGGGATGGCAAATCTAACAGGAAGAAACAGGAAAAGAGACTGCCCATTGACAAGGGGATCGGCCTGGTGGAGAGAACCAAGACCCACGCAGGGGTTCAGCATCATAGACATTCTGAGTGTGTACACTACAAACCAGGGAAGGGCCCAAAACCATCTGAACATAACCAAAACCGTCTGAACATAAACAAACCAGGGACGAGCCCTTAAAAATCTGAACATAAACAAAACTGCAGGAATGGGCCAAAAAGAAAGAGGAGAGAAATTCATTACATAAACTATTCATCAGGCGGAAATTCCACTACGCGGCACCAACCAAACGCTTGCATATCCCTCGCCAGGGCCTCTTCAGACACCGAGGGCCTCTGTTCCGCAGTCTCTAGCACTTCTTCAGGCACACTGAAAGCAGGAACATTCGGGGGATGAAAGGGCTCGTTGACAACTCCACTCTGAGGATGGGAACCAGGAGCAGTGTGCTGATCGAGGCCAGGTGGTGGAACAATGGGCGCCCCCGGCTGGGCCTCCTCTTGAAAAATGACAGAGAAAAGAACAAAAATTCTTGGACGGTTCAGGGCGCTGTCAAAGATGAAACGCGCGCTACCAGTGGTGGGCGGAGGAACAGAAGCTGTCGGAAGGGACCTCCCTCTCCCACTGCGGGTTCGCGGATAACGACCAGCACTCATGCTGCTTGAGCTTGATGGCACTTCCGACGAGTGGCTGGTAGACGCCCTGGGAGGGAGGCCCCTGGTGCCGCCCCTTAGGCTCCTCATGCGATGGCGTAACCGAGGCATGGTGGAAGTTGGCGTGGGCGCAGTGACAAACAAACCTGGACGAGACTCAACGACTAGGAGGCGCCGGGCAGCATGGACATGATAAATTACAACAGACACCAGAAAGACTGGGTGATCGACATCAAACACCAGAAAAACAGAGTGAATGTGCAACGGAGCAGAATGAATGAGCGAGACCTTACGACAGAGGGAGCCCTACAACTGAACCTTGGCATAAAACTCCTCGCCTCCCCGCTCTTTAACCTCTCCCATCTTGCTGCGACAGACCTGCCCAATAATGGCCTCATTGATGAAAGAGGAAAATTCCAGCATGCCAAAGCATGCGAAGATGAGATTCCAGGTAGAAGCCATGGTGTGAACTCCCATCTCCCCAGAAGCCGTGCCTTTGAGCTCAACGCTGAATAAATGCTAAGATCTGGCATGCGATGGCTTGTAAATGTGCTCGTCCTGGGTGGGCAGGTGTCGATCCGCCTTGCCCATCCCCTGTCCTGTCAACATAAACTCCTTACCGATCACCCGCAGCCGGGATAACTATTACTATTATTACTAATAACAATAAAAATAAAAATATTAAGGTTGATTATATTATTACTAACGTGGTTGATAAAGTGGAAGACATCATTTTCCATCATTTATATGCCAATCAACTTTTATAAATAAATTCCAAATTTAATATTAATAATATTGCCATTAAAAACCTTAATGTCAGTATGTCATTGATAATATTAAGATTAAATTAACATAAATCTTTTAATCTCGAAAGTATTAGTTGAATATGATATTTTTATTTTAGATTGATAAATTCCTACAATCCAATTTTTCTCTCTAAGTGAATTTGAACATATAAAAATAAAATATAAATGATATAAATGCCAATAAATGAACACATATTTTTAAAGAGAATATGTGATGAAGAAACATTATTGAAGTAAATTATATAGTGAAAAGTTATATATATATATATATATATATATATATATATATATATATATATATGTCAAAGTAGATGAATCAACAACTCGATTAATTTTGTACACGCATGACCAATGGTCAATTCTATTACCACTATAACGATGGGGCTTATGACCTATCCTCTTCTTTGTAGACTAGGTTACTTTGAGGGGATTGAACATTGGCGCAATTTCATATCACTTCAATGACCAATTAAACTCCTCTTACGGACAATATTAATATGTTTATGAAAAAGGTTTAATATTTAGTAATAATATTAGGGTGTGAATAAAGTTTACATTTTAACAATAATAATATTAATATTATGGTTGACTATATTAATAATAATACTAAGCTTGACTATATTATTATTAGTATTATTATATGATTAAATATATTATTAATAGTTTATGATGATCAAAATTTTTCAACCCTATGATAATAATTTATAGGATTGATCAATGATATTCACAAACTTTAATAATAATTTTTTTTTCTAAGTCGGTTTAATTCTATTAATAAAAACATGATTTACAGAGCAGGCTTTCACCTCCAAGGTGGAAAAATAGGCCTAGCTTGGAGGGAAGAAAAAGCAGAAAACACATACTGTATGAAAACCAACATATTGTAGATCGCCCATTTTCGGGAAACCAATCCAAAAATTTGCTTCCCATGAGTGGGAAACCAGCATACTGACATTGTTCCAAAACAGAAAGAAACTAATGCTATCCCGAATACAAGCATTGTGTCTATGGTAGCATCGAATTATAGACCAAAAGACAAAAAAAAATAGTAACGACCAGTCATCATGCTAGTTGCCGTGGTGGGGAGGATCTTCTTCCACAATCGGGTAGTTGTAGCCTGCGTCCGAGTCGACCTCTTCTTTTTTGGATGGCTGGGCAGAGAACTCGGAGGAGGAAGGAGGGTTGGAGCCCTCACTCTCAGAACTGCCTGAATCATCGTTGTTGGAGGTCGGAGAACCAGATTTGGCTGGAAGGCTAGCTTCTTTTCTAAGGATTTGAGGAGGCACCTCAGAAATGGTCGACTTCCTCCGGCGTTTACGTGAACCAGAGCCAATGTCGTCGGAACCAGAGCCAATGTCGTCGGAAGCTTCCTCCTGAAATACCACTGAAATGGTTGCAGTAATGCACGGTTTGTCCAAGTTGATGGTGAAAATGAAACGCGCCTCGTTGCTGGGTGGATGAAAATGAGTCTCGTCTGCAGCAGGCGTCAAATGAGAGCCTCCTCTATTTCTACCGCCACCTCCCCTGTCGTCGCCTTCGCGTCTGCATCTCATGCACTGTTTACGTGACATGTTTTGCTTGCAAGAGGCTTGAAGGGAGTGAGCACAGTCTAGAGACTGAGAGGGAGAGCTGGGAGCCAAAAGAGACTGGTGTGAAGGCAAGAAGGTGGGCGAGGAGGTGGGCGCAAACGGTTCAACAGAGGGCAGAGAGGAATTCTGCTGAGAGCAAGAAGGGCCACACAGAGTCGAACGAATGTGAGGAGAAGGCGGATGAGTTCCTCTGTGAGGCTGTGAGGTCAAACGAAGTCGAAAGAGGAGTGGAGAGCAGGAGCCGAGCAATCAAGGAAAATTCAATGCTAAAGCAAGGGAGGAGGACTGATAACCAACATGCGACATCGCCATTGCAGTCCACCAGCATGTGACGTAAATGCTCGGCAAGTGGAGGAGATGTTTCAAATGCGGAACCAGCTCACGGTTATTTATGGTGGAGGTACCGCAAGTAGGTGGTGGCAAGTGGCCTAGCCACCTTTCGCCGTTCCAAGAACCTTAATCAACACTCGCATCTGGGACACAAACTTTAATAATATTAATAAAGTTGACAAATGATAATAATAATATTAAGGCTAATTATATTTTATTATTATTATATGATTGAATTTATTATTAATAGTTGGCCATGATTTAACGTGGTCAACCCTATGTTTATCATAGTTAATAATATTCAACCTTGTTGGCTTATAGTCATCCTTAGTCAATGTAACTTGATCATATTCAATTATATTCAGTCATGGTTGACTAAAGTCAATCAAGGTTAAAATCTATCATAATCAAGGTTTTAAAATGTTTAATAATAATAATAATTAATATTACTGTTAATAAATTTGTAATCATTTTCAATTATGGTTGGCTCGGGAAACCATAGTAATGATTATCAAATATGGTGAATTGAGGTCAACCATGGTTATTGTTGTTAATCATGTTCAATTGAGGTAACCACGGTAATCATTGTAAACAATACTCAACTTAGGTCAACCATAGTCTACCTTGACAAACAATGGTTGAACTTCTTTAACCATGGTCAATCTCGTCAATCTAGTTCAACCATTAATTTAACCATTTTTTGTAACATTAACATTAACATTAATGTAACATCAACCATGGTCAACCATGGTTGACAATAGCTAACCGTGGTCAACATTAATGTAACAATATTGTAACATGTAATAATGGTCAACCATGGTGAACCAAAGTCAACCATAATCTTCCCTCTTAATCCCTTGTCAACCACGGTGATCATTATCAATCATGGTCAACTTAGGTCAACCATGGACTACCTTGACCAAAAACCATTTTCAACTTTGCCAACTCACTTTAACAATCAATGAAGCCATTTTTTTACATTAATGTAACATTAACATTAACATCAATGTAATATGAATCACTGTCAACCATGGTTGACATTGGTCAATCATTGTCAATAATAATGTAACATTAATTTAACATTGTTAAATCAATATAACATTAGTACATTGTTACATTAATGGTTGATCGTAGTCAAATTTAGTCAATCTCCATCAACCATCTTCAACCTTGATCAACTTCATCAACCATGATCAAACTCATCAACCCTCTTCATCCATAGTGAACAATCCTTCCCACACATTAGTCATGGATAACTTGAATTGAATCATTTTTTATTTCTGCTAGTTTTTATATTATACTAGCAGTTCTTATAATCATTATGAATGTAATCACAGATTCTGATCAATATAATTGACATGTGCTATAATAAGGATAAAACCATAACCTTAGACAAGCCAGTCTAAAAAGACAATTATACATATATTCAGAAGGCAAGGGCTAACTTCTGCAAAACAAAAGATTATCCCCTTCACAATCGTTTTCAGCATATATGATGAAAAGTAACAACATATTTTCGTGGATCAACATCATTAATGAAAGAAAAAATCCCAGTTCTAGGAAAAGGAATACTGTCTTCAGCAACATAAAAAAACCAAAAAAGGAGCCCCAACTCGGCTCACTTCAGCAGAAATTACAAAAAGTAGCAACAGATAAAAACAGTAGCATAAACATAAGTATGTTAAACAGAAAAACCCCAGTTATGTAAATGGAAAGGCTCCAGATGCTACGCTGCCGTCTAGACTGGTGAATTGGTAAAACATTACTCCAGATCTGACATCAAGTCCTTCCTTTGATAACTGATTAGCCACTATATTCTTTTCTCTGTAGATGTGATGGAAAGAAATTTCCTCAAAGGATTCCTTTAATGTTTTAATTCTCTCCATCCACTGTATAATGGAATTGACATTAATTGTGACTTTTTGGTTCATGTAATCAATAAGAACTTTTGAATCCCCAATAGTCCACAAACTGTCCAGTAATAATTTCCTGGCGAGCCATAAGAGTCCCCACAATGCCATCACTTCTGCTTTCATGTTTGTACCGTTACCGCCATTCCAATAAATCTTGTAGTAATAGCCAGGTGAGATGATGAACCAAGCTCCACAACCACAATTTGACTGTTGTGAGGCCCCATCAAAGAAACCTCCAGGATAGTGGAACTCGAAAGGTAGTGTTCTTTTTGAAAGGTCACCTGGTGTCATATCAATACCCTTCAAATTTTCCCAAGTGCTGAGAATGCGAAAAGCTTTCTGATTGGGTTGACAGGGTCTCCATTCAAAAAGCTTCCTATTTCTGGTGCACCATATAAACCAATGAAAGATAATCGAGATTTCTCTCATCTTAACCCCTCTGTGTAGCCACCAGTATAAATAGTCCTCTTTATTGAGGTAATCTGGATAATTAATCTTTAAAGACCTGCACACAATATCTAAAGTCTCTTGTGCATATGAACATAAATAAAACAAATGATTATTATTCTCCTCTTCATGTTCGCAAAGTATGCACCATGGAACTTGAATTGAATCTACCGATAAAATAATGATACCCAAGATAAGAACTCCCAGCGTGGATGTGTTTGAATTGCTTTTTGCAATTGAAATAAAGATGCCCGAGATAAGAATATCTAGCATGGATGTGTGTGAATTGCTTTATCGATTCCATAACCAATTTTTTTTTTTATCAGTCACTTTTGTCTCTGCCGGAACCATGACAGGATGCTTACGTCGATAGAATAAAGAGATAGACGCGTTTAGTCATCGTTCCGAGTGGATGTGTGATGAATGACCAACTTACTATGCAGTTTTATTGCTACACTGCAGATGTATTGTAATAGCTTCAGAATCAATTCCCTTTGTCCAATTATAAATTTATTTCTTAAATTAAACGTTATAATGTAAAAAATAATTTCATTAAAATATATGGTTTTTTTTTTTTTAAATTATATTTAAATAAAATTTATTTAGTATTAAAGATAGAAATTTTACATCTTATTCTTATAGGTTTTGTATTAAAAATAAAAAGTTAAATTATTAGATTATGACACACATTTACAATTTTAATTAATTTCATTTTCGATTGAATTACATCATTATTTGAGAGAATCTTGTCATTTTCGGTTGTTTAATTATTAAATAATTTTGTTCTGATTATTTATTTATTTTTTATCTAGAATTTAGTAGAGTTGTTTTAGAAGTCAATTTTATCTAGAATTTAGTGGAGATCTAGAATTTAGTAGAGTTGTTTTAGAAGTTAATTTTATCTAGAATTTAGTAGAGTTTTCTTAGAATTGTAGAATTTAGTAGAGTTGTCTTAAAAGTCAATTTTATCTAGAATTTAGTAGAGTTTTCTTAGAATTGTAGGTTTGAGTTGTATAAAGTGTATAATTTGTTTTAGAAAATTTTCAACTTATTAAATTTATTTTAAAAAAATTATTTAATTTAATTAATTAATTTATAATTTGTTTAAATTTATTTATTTATAATTTATTTAAATTTATTAGTTTTAGGTGTTTCTTAAAATAATAAATTTATTTAAATTTATTTATTTAACGTAGAATTAGTGAATCCTATAACATTTTTACACATCATTTTGATAAATATTTAATTGAGAATTTAATCATGTTTTTTTGTCAATCAAATTTCTATTCATATTTCTAAAAAGAGTACATAAAAAGGAAAGACACAGGTAGTCTCCCCTCGACCAAGTTTGTTGACTACCACTAATAGTGAGTGACAGTAAAACAGAAAAAAAAAGAGACGAACTCCACAACTTGAAGGCCCAAAGGCACCAGTAAAAACACAAGATACATAAAACACATGTAATCATATCGGCCTCGGAAGTGATGGAGGCTGGGTTATCCACGACTATTCCAAGAGGCAGTGGAGGGCGAAAAGAGCATTGAAAGTGCTCTTCGAAGTGGGTCATCCAGGCCTCCAGCTTTTCAACTTTCTCAGCGAGCAGATTTTGGCCTCGCCAGACGACCACCACACGTTCTCGAGTATGGCACTGGAAATAATGCATCTTGTTCAAGGTTGCAATTAGCTCCGCATGTTCCTCCTGCCGCACTCATTATGTTGTTGCCATTCTATCCACAATTGTGTGTCATAGGTCTCGAAAACACTCCATGCAGCACCCCTATTGCCGCCCACATCCCACATAGTGCGCCATCCCCTGGCCTCTCCCTTTGCGACGAATCGACCCTCCATGAGACAGGCCTCGCTGGGAACAACCCCCTTGACCGTCAGCCGAAACTCCCTCTACGCTACCATCCCCTACCTCTGCATGTCCCCGCCGATTGCCACCCATCTTGGCCCCCTCACGATCCACACCCTGCCCCCTTTGACGCCACCATGTCCTGCACAAATAGGGATGGGAGCAAGCTCCCGCTAGGAGAGGCTCTCACCACCCTCAGTACTACCCAAAATGGGTTGCATGTGAGACGAAACTCGAGAGAAGCGGGGAGCAGAGTGCATGTTGAACTACGAGAGACCACTAAATAAGATATACAAAGGAGAATTCTTCCCCTCAACTAGCCAAACCGCCACAACCACAAACCAATTGCTGATACCCACCCTAAGAAGGTGACCCTCCAGCCAAGAAACCGTCCAGAGAACTATGCACCCACCCCGCATCAACCGCCAAGACCTAATTGCCCCGACAGAAGCACCAGAAGGAGCGGCGAAGACCTTATCCCTCAAATTCCATACCAAAAACCCCAGTCCCTACTTGCTCCGCTGAGAGGTCCTTCAACCCCAACTGAACTAGCATTGATCCAAGATAACTAGAATACCTAGTCGATATCTCCGGCCCACGAATTTAACTCGCAGTCCAAACCAGCAATTTATAACGATGGACCCCCGTGAGTGCATGAAGGAACTTCGGCAGCTCTGTCGCCACATCTCCCGCACCAGATGACCACAAAGACAATTATTCACTCACTTGACCTCTACATACCAGATGCCATGGCGAATCTGGTCTCGATAAGCCTTAATGCAAATTTTCCACCATAACCAAACATCACCCGAATAAAAACGGTCCACTCCTCTGTGCATTAACTCGCTATTAACGCCACCACATTCCATGTGAATTGATGTTTCACACAAAGATCAATTAACTCCCCATACTCAAACTTCCAATAGAAACTCCCCCATACTCGAGTTTCTAGGAGAAAGGACTTGGGGGCAGTTCTTTGCAACTACTTCCACCTACCCCAAATCATATCCCACGCATAAGATTGCGCTCTCTTCTTCCAACAACCCAGTGGGGAGAGAATTTAATCATGTTCGATATTTTAGAATAATCCAAACACTATGCATAATAAATTAAAGAGTTGAGCTATTCTAGATTCATCCAAATCATTAAAAAGTCAAAACATAACCACCCATTTCATGTCCAAATGGCTGGGTATTTTTAGAATTTTATAGAGATCAATGTCTTATTTTGAAGTGACCGGTTGAACACACCACCGTGGTGGCGCAAAACGCGTTGAAATTCGTATGTATCGGAGACCAGGAGGCCATATAAAGCTACCACCAGACCCATCACCAAAGCATATCAAAAAAATCGATCTATCCCTTCTGCTGCTTGTTCTGGAAAGGATGAAAAACTGTCCACCAGCAAGTCATGTGCCAATCAGTGCAGAGTGGCTGAAAGAAAGAAAGAAATAAAGTATTTTTAATGTCCACGAGGCTAAAAAAGCTTATGGGATAGATTTCTTCTCTATCTGGCTCTTGTATTCGACCCTTTTCTTGTGAAGTTTTACAATAACCGCTCCCATCTTCTCGACAAACTCTTCGCTGAATATATTATCCCAAGAACTAGCTACCAGAACAGATCTCCTCATAAATATGTTACTGGAAAAACACCTTTTGAGGCTTGGACTGGCATGCAACCTGAAGTCAGTCATTTCCGCATTTTTGGATCTCGAGCATGGGCCCGCATTCCTATAGAGAAGAGAAAGGCTTTGGATCCTCAAAGTAAATCATGCATGTTTGTTGGATATTCTGATGAAGTCAAAGGGTACAGATTGCTTGATATCCACACTGAAGAGCTCTTTATTGAAAGGAGTGTAAAGTTTGACGAAGATATTTTGCATGCACCAGCAGATGAACTTGTTACCAAGTTTCCATCACCACTCATTGATGAGTATGCAGATGAAACTTCAGATCAGAATTATGATGAAGATGAGTCTTTTCCTGTGACGCCTGTTGGACCACTAGTTTTTGAACATTGAGATCATACTTTCGCATGTAGTTTGGAAGATTCTCGACCACTTTCAACACAAAAGTGGTGCAACATGAGTGATATCCTTGATGATCTTGCCACTATCCCTTTGTTTGAGGAAGATTCACAAGCACTCTTAGCTATGGAGCCATCCATGCCGATGCATGCTTATATGATGCATGGATATGATCCACAAACTTATGCAGAAGCAAGTGGGCATCCTAAATGGGAAGCCACAATGGATGAGGAATATAACTCTCTCATTGAGAACCAGACTTGAGATTTGGTTCTGCTACCTTCCAATCGCAAAATTGTGAGGTGCAAGTGGGTTTACCGGACCAAGAAAACATCAAATGGCCAAGTTAGTCGATATAAGGCACGATTGGTAGCAAAAGGTTTTCAACAAGTACATGGTGTTGAGACTTTTGCTCCAGTGGCAAAAATGGATTCCATTCGGCTAGCTCTCTCCATTGCAGCAACAAGAGGATGGAAGGTGCATCATATGGATGTGAAGAATTCCTTTCTTCATGGTGATCTCGAGGAGGAAATCTACATGGAGCAGCCACCGGGATACATGCATAATTCATCTCTGGTATGCAAACTAAAGAAGTCTCTTTATGGCCTTAAGCAGGCACATAGAGCATGGTATGCAAAGATGGAGTCTTATTTGTTATCTTAAAATTTTGTACGTTGCAAATCTGATTTCAATGTTTATTTTTTGAAGAAAAATGACTCCTTGTTGATCATAGTACTCTACGTAGATGATCTTTTGATAATAGGTAGTTCAGCTTCTGTCATTACTAAGATTAAAACTACATTGCATAAGTGGTTTTCTATGACAGACATGGGCTTACTAAATTTCTTCCTTGGACTAGAGATCAATCAGAGTGATTCTGGGATTACCATTTCTCAACCAAAGTATGCTAGAGATCTTTTGGCACGATTTCACATGAGTGACTGCAAGCCAACAACCACACCTTTCTTATCAGGGATAAAGCTTGAGAATGGCAAATACACACCATTGGTTGATTGCACATTGTACCATCAGCTTGTGGGAAGTCTTCTTTATCTCACTCACTCTCATCCTGATCTCTCATATTCCGTAGGAGCAGTTTCCAGATACATGCAGGAGCCACATGAGTTACACTGGAACGCTGCAAAGCACATCCTTCGATATGTCCAGGGGACAATCTCCTATGGGATTCATTATGCAGCCAATTGTTCTTTGAATCTCATTGGGTTCACAGATTTAGACTAGGCTTGTGACACCATTGATCGCAAGTCCACCTCCGATTATGTACTTAGTTTGGGATCCGGCCCAATTTGTTGGTCAAGCAAGAAGCAGGATGCCATTGCTTTATCATCAGCAGAGGCCGAGTATAGAGGAGCAGTCAATGCCACTATTCAAGGAATTTGGCTACAACATTTCATTTCTGAGCTTGGGATCAGTGTCCATCGTCCAACTGTCATTTGGTGCGATAATCAAAGTACGCTAAAGTTTTGCAGAGATCCAGTGCAGCGGCAGCAGACCAGAAACATCGAGATCCACATGCACTTCATTAGAGAACTCATTCATGATGGGATCATCGATCTTCAATACTGTCCTAGTTCCGAGCAGATTGCTGATATCTTCACCAAGACTTTCACTGAGCAGAAGTTTCGATTCTTGCGAGATCGTCTCGGGGTGAAGGACACGATTGCCTAGCAGTTGTCTTTTCTCTACTTTTGCATTATATTTTGAGGGGGTGTTTTCTTCCCACTGGGTTTTCCCTCTTTCCTCCTTTTTATGCATTGTATATGGGTACCTAAAATGGCCGTGTTGCCGGGATTCATTCATTTTGCATCACACTCATCTAAGTTATGCTTAAGGGGGGGTGTTGGTGTACATGCACCTAGATTAGCTTTAGTTAAACTCTAAATATTGCATGCGATGTGCACTTGCTCAATTAGTTAACTTACTGCTTGCATGTGGTGCATGTGCACATTAGCAGAACATAAAGCACACTTAGCTTCAGTTAGCTTTAATTATCAATAGTTATTGCATGTACAACTAAGCTTAACTTAGTTGCTTTTATGTATTTATTCCAAAACTAATATTGAAGAATCAATTTCATTATTTTCTCTATTCTTGTTCGCTCCTTCCTTCTCTTGCAAGTTTGTTCATTGTTTTGCAAATCTAGATCTTTGTATCTCAAAATCTTACATTTTAGAAAAAAGCAACATTTACTCATAACTAGCACAGGGGATTCAACATATTCTCATGAGAAAATTGGTGTAGAAACTTGAAGCTTATGCATTCATATTATCATGAGCAAATGCAAGACATTTGGATCAGTTATCAAGCTTCATCTTTCATTGTCATTTCAATATAAATACAATAAAGATCTCATTGGGCACTGAAGAATTCACTTCCAAGTGTGAACCTTTTATCATTGCTATTGGAAATTTTCTTATGTCACATTTTTCACCCTTAATCGGTCTCCCACATAAAATAGTACACTCTGTGTTCGCATTTGTTTCTTTCCCAAGGAACACTTTACTTCGAAACACTCAGGAATTGTTGGAAATGTTTTTATTGATGGAAAAGGAGGCATCACAGGTAGAGACAGGTAAAGGACATCATCAGAAGCAAAGGAGAAGACAATAGGTAGCATTTATAGGGAGCATAAGAAGAATAGAAGCAGAGGTAGCAAAGAGAGAAGCAAAGTAAAAAGATGAAATAGTCAAGCAACAGAGAGCATGAGACATGAAGCAGAGGCAGTTGTAGAAGGGCCATCGAACTGAAAATCTGGCTAGGACAAGCAGTCTTGTAAGTGAATTCATGTGTCTCTATAATGAGGAAATTGATTCTATACAAAGAAGAATCCTTTTAGAGAATTTTTATTAATAATTGGCCTGGATTCTATCGATTTGGCTACAGTTGAATTGATTTCGCAAGGGTTTATAAAAGGAACTAATTGGATTCACAGATTGAGTGAAAACGAGATGGAATCACATTGAGTCTTATTGAATTAGATGCCTCTGTGCAAGGCATTGGCAGCAAATTGAATTTGGGGGTTCATTGTCTGAAGAAGGACCTTGGTTCTGGTTGAGGGTTCTAAATTATATATGCGAGCGTGGGAGAATTAGGCTCGTGAAGGAAACGGAGAAGTAACCAGTGGAATTGTAGAATTTGTGCATCAAAATCGTGGATTTATATGAGCTTCGAAGGAGCGGAAGTGATATGAAGGTCTGAAGAGGATCGATGAAGAATAAAGCTCGACTTGGATCGATTTCCATTCCATCGCAGTGAACCAGCATTATATACTCTGTTTTTGAGGAGTTGAGCTCGGGATTGGCAATAGAGCAATGGCACGCAGAGTCTACAGAATTTTCGAGGGATTTCGACTTACAATTAAGGGTGGAGTTATGTTTAAAGCCTGACGGATAAAGAAATTATATGCCACAACATTAACATAGAGAAAGACAAGGTCGAAAGAAATGGAACTTGGAACCGTGAGTAAGAGGAATTGGAACCATGAGGAACAGTGACAGCGGGTTTGCGAAACCAACCCCATCCATATCATATCGCCTTTGTACGATAAGCGGTATTTCCAAATCGAAAGCGATCAACACCATCAGCTGACACGTGGCCTTAAGCGGTTTGGAGAACTCGCTGTCATCGCGAGTTAAAGTCCATGCATCTAACTCGTGCGATTGTCGTAGGATAGGAGGGTTGAAGCGCAATAAGACAACGACTGTTGGATGTGAGCGAAGGTTAACCACTGGGCCCCAGTTCATCGCTTAAGTTCGGAGGACGAAACTTTGTGCGATCTAACTGCGCGACCACCATTGATTTTCCAGAGGGGAACGTGATAATACCACAGCTGTTGATTGAGGAGGCACTGTTATGTGAAGTCGGAATTATATGTGTTATGTGTGAATTGCGACGGACTCGATGTGTTTATGAATGTGACTCATATATGTTTGAGGTCTAGCTTAAAAGGTATGCCATCGCATCGGAAAAGGACGGAACATCGCAACATCCCATAGAAGGATGCGATTGCGATCAATCGCATCGGGAAAATTACAAAGGATCCAATCACAATTGGAAGAATTCATTTGCGTTTAACAGTTTTGGGGCCCGAACCTTTCAAATGTTAGAGTTGGTGATTCGATTTATTTCGGATTAGATTGTAATATAAGACCCAAGGCTTATCTAAAGTCTTACAACATTTGATTGCAATATATGAATATAAAGCAACCAATACATAATGCGATTTATTATAAAGGACGGAGGTCAATATGACTTGTGATGCGGGCTTTAGACAAAATGTGAATATTTATTCGTAGATGCAATAAAGCGATAGCTCGACTTGGAGTTAAGCCGAAATATTGATGCATATAAATATGCATACATGGTGATATATTTATATATAACATAAGAGTGAAGGTAGTCCGGACATCAAGGAGCTTCAGCAATGAAAATATTCTACCCAGATATAAAATTATTTGGGTTACAACAATGATTTTAGCCTATGATGGAGCAGCTTCAATATTGATTCAAATTGCCAGTGCAGAAATTAAAAGTATTGAATTGCCTAGATCGAGAGTTGTATTGAGTACAAATTTGCTGTATCCATTTTATATGCACAAAGAGAGAGAAAGTATGGGGCCGATAGAGGTAAACAAAAATTTCAGGTTTGACAGGTATACACGCACAGGTGCATAGAGTTGCAGTAAATAGAGGTATGCAGGACAGTTGCACGACGACAACAGAAAGGAAAAAACCAACAAGCCAAGGGCTGAGCGAAGTTTATGTATTGAAACTGAAAATGTAAATGTTTAAATATTTTTATATTGTTTGTGATGCAAAGGCAAGTATCCTAAGAAAAAGAAAAATCCCACTGTAACATGGTAACTTGTACATATTGTTATATTTTAAAATGAGTTGGACAAAGGAATGAGAAGACATAAGCCAAAGAGTCATGGCTGTTCATTCCAAATTCCTTGTGGAATACAAACAGTCATGTGATGAACTCTATATATAATATCAACTTGATATGCATAGAGAGTTTAGAGAGAGTAAGGATAGAGAATGAAAAGTACAGAAGATTGAGGCAGAGAAGATAAGGAAGAGAGGAGCAGAAAGAGATGCTACAGAATAGAACTGATATCTGAAGTAAATCAACAAACATTTCTTTTGATAAATTGAAGAAGTTGGAGCTTCCCTATCAATTTGAAGCTTGATAGCTGTCAGTGGTAGTTGACTGAGGTTGGAGCCTCCTGTAGGTTGGTGCCTGCAGAAAAACAGTGGTGAGAGGGAGTTGGAGCTTGTCTTTGCATCACAACAATAATAAGATGTGGTTTTCTCCCTTTATGGGTTTCCACTTATATCTGTTGTCTCTATATGTGTTGCTTGTGTGTTGAGATGATTTATCAAATCTGCTTAATGTTTGCTGCTCTCATAATAAGTTTGATGTCACATTAATTTAATACTTGCTGCAACATATTAAGACTGTTCATATACTAAGGTTGGTTATAAAAGTAAGCTGTAAATAAGTTGATGAAAAATTTAAAAAGCTCATGTATGTGTTGAACTGATTCAACCCCCCCCCTCTCAGTTCAACTAAGAATTCAACAATTGGTATCAGAGCAGGTCCCTTTTATACCAGTTTAACCACTGAAAGGAGATCCTAGGCCTCCAAGATGGCTAGTCAAGAAGGAAGCCCAACCAATAAAGCCCCTTTATTCACTGGTGCTAATTATGCCTTCTGGAAAATCAGAATGAGAGAATACATAATGTCTCTAGGAATAGAGGTATGGGCTACTGTAGAATCTGGAAATGCCCCAAAGGCAACTGACCCAGAAAGAGAAGCTAAACAAGAATTTGTAGCAAATTCAAAGGCCATGAATGCAATCTTAAGTGGACTTTGTGAGGCTGAATTTATCAAAATAATGCACAGTAAGACTGCTAAAGATATGTGGGACACTCTAGAGAATATCCATGAGGGTAATAAAAAGGTAAAGACTGCCAAACTTCAAGTATATAGAGTCCAGTTTGAAAATTTAAAAATGAATGATGATGAATATGTTGGCAGCTTCTTCTTAAGAGTTGCAGAAATTGTTAACAATATGAAAGCTCTTGGAGAAACCATACCAGAAAGTATAATTGTGCAAAAGATTCGAAGATCTCTTCCATCCAAGTTTAATCCCAAGGTGTCTACAATAGAAGAAACAGCTGATTGGGAGACCTTGACCATGAACCAACTACTTGGAAATCTAACATCATATGAGATGAGGCTCCCACAGAAGAAGCCAAGTACGAGTGAGGCAGCCTTTAAAACAAAAAAGAATAAAGAAGAAGAGGAAGACATATGCTCTTGCTCAGATGAAGAAGAGGCTAAATTTGTCAAGAAAATGGATAGAGGCTCAGGTAAATACAAAGGTAAACTTCCTTTCAAATGCTTTAACTGTGGAATATTTGGACACTATGCTGCTAAGTGCCCTCACAAGAAAGTAAAGAATCGGGCTCAAGAATCAGAGAAAAATACATCAAAGAACTGGCAGAAAGGAAAGAAGTTTAGCAGAAAATCCTTCTATGCTCAACAAGACAGCAGTACATCTGAAGACTCAGATGAACCCTCAAGTAAAGAAGGAACCTCTGAATTTTTATTGATGGCCACAGAAGAACTTGAAGGACTCCTGCTAGAAGATGAAGAAGAAGAAGGTGAAGTTGACCTTGAGAGGGAGCTAAGAAGTGCCCTGGAGGAGGTTGAAAGACTCAAACTGAAGTTCTAGAAAACAAAAGGACATCCTCCTCAAGTATGTAAGAGAAGAGAAGAATTCAGAAGTCCTCATGCAGTTGAAGGTAGAGCTTGAAGAAGCCAAGAATATAGAAGACATGTTACTTCAGAAAATCAAGGAGAAAACTCAGGAACAAGAGAAGTTGGAAGAAGAAGTAGTATGTCTGAGGAAGAAATTAGAAAATGCTCAGAGGAAAGTGTCTACAAATTCCTCTCAAACAACAAGCTCTAGTAAGTTGAACGAAATTCTGGATGCTCAAAGATCTCCTCTTATAAAAACTGGACTAGGCTATGAAGGAGAATTAAGTAAAAGCAAAGAAAAGGAAAACAAAAATATTATTTTTGTCAAAGTAGAAAAGGCTGATGAAGCAGCTCAAACAATTCCTACAAAAGAAGAAACATGTAATCAGGAAGACAGGGATCAGAAGAAACCTCTAGTAACAAAGAATGCAATAAATACTAAGACAACAAAAAAAGGATCATAAACCCCTGAGTATGTCAAATTTGGAATCCATCAAAGGAGATTCTTCCCTCCTATGAAGAATGCCACCTGTTATGTCTGCCACAAGCTGGGACACATTGCTGCATATTGTCATTCAAGGAGGAGTAATTCAAACCAACAAAAGATGTAAACAGTGAAGAGACTGTCTCAAGCAAACAAATGGAGAAGACAACCTTACATCAGGTATGAAAATAGTTTCTATGGTTACTGTTTTTATTGTAAGGAATTTGGCCATAAAATCATTGAGTGTAGAAAGTATGGACAAAGATTGATGTTCAACACCTCAAGGAGTTTTATGAATCAAATAAATTTTGTTCATACTCACAATTCTGCAAAAATTATGATCAAATGCTGTGTATGCAATCAAGTTGGACATATTCCTTCCAAATGTCCTCTTAGAAGATGTAGTTCATCACCTCACAAAAGATACCAAACAAAAGGGTGCTTCCAGTGGATAAATAAGGTGAATAAATGTGACTTGGCTCTAACTGCTCAAGACCTGAAAAGCCAGTGGTATTTGGATAGTGGCTGCTCAAAACACATGATTGGAGACAGAAGCAAGTTTATAACTCTTGATGAAAAGAAATATGGCAATGTTACTTTTGGTAATGATAAATCAGGAAAAATAAAAGGAAAAGGCTCAATTAGCCTAGACAATGGCAGAGGAAAGGCCCAAGATGTACTATTTGTAGATGGGCTGAAAGAAAATTTGCTGAGTGTCAGTCAAATGTGTGATAAAGGCTATGAAGTTCTTTTTAGAGTACAAGATTGTGAAGTCAGATCAAGCACCACAGGTAAGACTCTGCTCAAAGGAGTTCAAACAGAGAGTAATGTTTACATTTTGAAAGAGGAAGATGAAGCATGTCATCTTAGCAAACTTGAGGAGTCATGGTTATGGCATAAAAGGTTGGGACATCTCAGCTTCGATCACATCATCAGACTAAGAAAGAAGAAAGCTGTCAGAGACATGCCAGAAATAAAAAGGCCTTCTAATACCATATGCAAATCTTGTCAATTGGGAAAACAGACCCGCACATCATTTAAGGCCAAAGATGAGTTATCAACAAGAAGACCACTCCAGCTTGTGCACATGGACCTGTGTGGACTTGCAAGAACTAAAAATCCAAGTGGAGAATCCTAATTCATGCTGATAATAGATGACTTATCCAGAATGACATGGGTTGCATTTCTCAAGAATAAATCGGAAGCTCTGGAAAAATTTAAGACATTCAAAGCATTAGGAGAAAATAAAATAGGATGCAAGCTAAAATGCATCAGATCAGACAGAGGAGGTGAATTCATAGATTATGACTTTGCTGACCTATGCAATGAACATGGGATAAAGCAACAATTTACTATTGCAGGAACACCTCAGCAAAATGGAGTAGCAGAGAGACAAAAAAGGTTTGTATAGCAAATATCCAGAGCCATGATGCATGAGAGTAATATTCCTCAAACCTTCTGGGCAGAAGCAGTACACATAGCAGTGCATATCCTTAATAAATCTCACTTAAGGCCAAGTAGTGACAAGACTCCCTATGAATGATGGCATGGGAAACCAGCTTCAATCAAACATTTTAGAATCTTTGGAAGCAAGTGTTACATAAATAATAATGATGAAAATCTTGGAAAATTTGATGCAAGAGCAGATGAAGGGATATTTCTAGGATATGCATCCAAAAGTAAAGGGTACAGGTGCTACAACAAGACTCTTCTAAAAATAGTAGAAAGCATTGATGTGAGATTTGATGAAGAACTTCCAAACAATACAAGAGATACAGACTACAGCAGTCCATCAGACAGTCATGAAGAAGAAAACCAAGATGATGATGAAACAAGCAAGACAACAGAAGATGCAGAGTTGAGCTCGAAATCTCCCTCAAGATATACTCAGAAGAACCATCCTGAATATTAGATCATTGGAGACAAGAGAGTAGGGGTCCAAACAAGAAGGTAACTAATAGAACAGACAGAAGAGGTATACATAGCCATGTTATCACAAATAAAGCCAAAGAAGTTTGAAGAAGCCAACAAGGAAAAGTATTGGGTGAAGGAAATGAATGAAGAATTGGACCAAATTGAGAAGAACAATACCTGGGAACTAGTTCCTAGACCCACTGAGAAAAATGTCATTGGCTCAAAATGGGTATTCAAGAATAAAATGAATGAGCAAGGATAGGTAATCAGGAATAAAGCCAGACTAGTCTGAAAAGGATATTGACAAATTGAAGGACTTGATTACGATGAAACATTTTCCCCTGTAGCCAGAATGGAAGCCATCAGAATTTTTCTGGCCTTTGCATGCTACCAAGACTTCAAGGTATATCAAATGGATGTGAAATCTGCATTTCTAAATGGAGATCTAGAAGAAGAAGTCTACATGGAACAACCAGAAGGTTTCTCTTTAACAGACAAAGAAGACTATGTGTGCAGACTGAAGAAGTCTCTATATGGACTGAAACAGGCTCCTCGTGCTTGGTACTCAAGATTGGATAAGTATTTGCAAAAACAAGGCTTTAAGAGAGGTGGAGTAGACAACAATCTATACATAAAAGCCCATGGAAATGAACTCCTGATTGTTGTAGTATATGTTGATGACATTATGTTTGGAAGCAAAAAAGATGAACTAGCAAAAGGATTTGCTGAAGAGATGAGATTAGAGTTTGAGATGTCCATGATTGGAGAGCTTAGTTTCTACTTAGGACTTCAAATTTAGTAAAAGAACACAGGTACGTTCATCTCACAAGAAAAATACTTAAAAGAAATGTTGAAAAAGTTCAAAATGGAGGACTGCAAACCTGTGTCAACTCCCATGATCACGGGATGCAAGCTGTGTGCTGATGATGGATCTGCTAATATAGATCAAAAAATCTACAGATCCATGATAGGAAGTCTATTGTATCTGACAGCATCAAGACCAGACATCATGCTAGCAGTAGGACTAGTGGCTAGAGATCAAGCAACACCTAAACAAAATCACCTTCTTGCAGTCAAAAGAATATTCAGATATCTACAAGGAACTGCACAGTATGGACTTTGGTATCCTAAAGGAAAAAGCTTCACTTTGACAGCATACACAGATGAAGATTGGGCTAGCTGTGTGGATGACAAGAAAAGCACAAGTGGAGGTGCATTCTGTCCAGGAGAAAGTATGGTGGCATGGCTTAGCAAGAAACAAACATCTATTTCTCTATCTACAGCAGAAGAAAAATACATAGCCGCAGCAACATGCTGTACACAAGTCATATGGATGAAGCAAACCCTCCAAGACATGAAGGTAAGCATTGATAAACCTATCTCTATAAAATGTGATAACACAAGTGCTATAAGTATATCAAAAAATCCTGTGCTTCATTCAAAAACTAAACATATCCCAATCAAGTATCATTTTCTCCGAGAACAATTAGCTCAGAATGTAGTAAAGCTGGAGTATGTACCAACAAAAGAACAGAAAACAGATATATTTACCAAACCACTTGCTAGAGGACCATTTGAGTATTTGAGAGATCGACTAGGGGTAGTATCTGTAGATACTACTCTCTGAAAGAAAAAGGAAGCTTCAGTCCAGGGGGAGAGCAGAAACGAAAATATCATTCCAGGGGGAGATCAGCTAGCATCAAAAGCATGAGACAGGTCATAGGCGAGAGTTGAAAGCACACTGAAAAATGAGCAACCCCTTGCCATTGATGTCAAAGGGGGAGGAAGAGCAAGCAACAGGAGAAAGGATCCTAAAAGGAAAATAGAGAAAGTGTATTGCCATCAATGCCAAAGGGGGAGACTGTTGGAAATGTTTTCATTGATGGCAAAGGAGGTAGCAGAGGCAAAGATAGGAAAAGGACAACAACAGAAGCAAAGGAGAATACAACAGGTAACATTTACAGGGAGCATAAGAAGAACATAAGCAGAGGCAACAAAGAGAGAAGCAAAGTAAAAAGATGAAACAGTCGAGCAGCAGATAGCATGAGACATGAAGCAAAGGCAGTTGTAGAAGGGCCATCAAACTGAAAATCTGGCTAGGACAAGCAATCTTGTAAGTGAATTCATGTGTATATATAATGAGGAAATTGATTCTATACAAAGAAGAATCCTTTTAGAGAAGTTGTATTAATAATTGGCCTGGATTCTATCGATTTGGCTATAGTTGAATTGATTTCGCAAGGGTTTATGAAAGGAAATAATTGGATTCACAGATTGAGTGAAACCAAGCTGTAATCACATTGAGTCTTATTGAATTAGATGCCTCTGTGTAAGGCATTGGCAACAAATTGAATTTGGGGGTTCACTGTCTGAAGAAGGACATTGGTTCTGGTTGAGGGTTTTGAATTATATATGCGAGCGTGGGAGAATTAGGCTCGTGAAGGAAACAGAGAAGTAACCAGTGGAATTGTAGAATTTTCACATCAGAATCGTGGAGTTATATGAGCTTCGAAGGTGCGGAAGTGATATGAAGGTCTGAAGAGGATCGATGAAGAATAAAGCTCGACTTGGATCGATTTCCATTCCATCGCAGTGAACCAACATTATATACTCTGTTTTTGAGGAGTCGAGCTCGGGATTGGCAATACAGAAATGGCATGCAGAGTCTACAGAATCATCGAGGGCTTTCGACTTACAATTAAGGGTGGAGTTATGTTTAAAGCCTGACGGATAAAGAAATTATATGCCACAGCATTAACATAGAGAAAGACAAGGTCGAAAGAAATGGAACCTGGAACCATGAGTAAGAGGAATTGGAACCGTGAGGAACAGTGACAGCGGGTTTGCGAAACCAACCCCACCCATATCGTACTGCCTTTGTACAATAAGCGGTATTTCCAAATCGAAAGCGATCAATGCCATCGGCTGACACGTGGCCTTAGGCGGTTTGGAGAACCTGCTCCCATCGCGATTTAAAGTCCGTGCATCTAACTCGTGCGATTGCCGTAGGATCGGAGGGTTGAAGTGCAATAAGACAACGACTGTTGGATGTGAGAGAAGGTTAACCACTGGGCCCCAGTTCATCTCTTAAGTTCGGAGGACTAAACTTCGTGTGATCTAACTGCGCGACCACCATTGATCTGCCAGAGGGGAACGCGATAAGACCACATCCGTTGATTGAGGAGGCATTGTTATGTGAAGTTGGAATTATATGTGTTATGTGTGAATTGTGGCGGACCCGATGTGTTTATGAACATGACTCATATATGTTTGAGGTCCGGCTTAAAAGGTATGCCATCGCATCGGAAAATGACGGAACGTCGGAACACCCCATAGAAGGATGCGATTGCGATCAATCGCATCAGGACAATTACAAAGGATCCAATCACAATCGGAAGAATTCAGTTGTGATTAACAGTTGTGGGGCCTGAACCTTTCAAATGTTAGAGTTGGTGATTCGATTTATTTCGGATTAGATCGTGATATAATACCCAAGGCTTATCTAAAGTCTTCAACATTTGATCGCAATATATGAATATCAAGCGGCCAATACATAATGCGATTTATTATAAAGGATGGAGGTCAATATGACTTGTGATGCGGGCTTTAGACAAAAGGTGAATATTTATTCGAAGAGGAAATAAAGTGATAGCTCGACTTGGAGTTAAGCCAAAATATTGATGCATATCAATATGCATACATGGTGATATATTTATATATAACAGAAGAGTGAAGGTAGTCCGGACATCAAGGAGCTTCAACAATGAAAATATTCTGCCCAGATATAAAATTATTTGGGTTACAACAATGGTTTTAGCCTCTGATGGAGCAGCTTCAATATTGATTCAAATTACCAGTGCAGAAATTAAAAAGTATTGAAATTGCCTAGATCTAGAGTTGTATTGAGTACAAATTTGTTGTATCCATTTTATATGCACAAAGAGAGAGAAAGTATGGGGCTGACAAAGGTAAACAGAAATTGTAGGTTTGACAGGTATACACACACAGGTGTATAGAGTTGCAGTAAACAGAGGTATGCAGGACAGTTGCACGACAGCAACAGAAAGGACAAAACCAACAAGCCAAGGGCTGAGCGAAGTTTATGTATTGAAACTGAAAATGTAAATGTTTAATTTTTTTTATATTGTTTGTGATGCAAAGGCAAGTATCCTAAGGAAAATAAAAATCCCACTGTAACATGGAAACTTGTACATATTGTTATATTTTAAAATTTAGTTGGACAAAGGGATGAGAAGACAGAAGCCAAAGAGTCATGGCTGTTCATTCCAAATTCCTTGTGGAATACAAACAGTCATGTGATGAACTCTATATATAATATCAAATTGATATATATAGAGAGGTTAGAGAGAGTAAGGATAGAGAATGAAAAGTATAGAAGATTGAGGCAGAGAAGATAAGGAAGAGAGGAGCAGAAAGAGATGCTACAGAACAGAGCTGATATCTGAAGTAAATCAACAAAAAATTCTTTTGATAAATTGAGGAAGTTGGAGCTTCCCTATCAAGTTGAAGCTTGATAGCTGTCAGTGGTAGCTGACTGAGGTTGGATCCTCCTGTAGGTTGGTGCCTGCAAAAAAACAGTGGTGAGAGGGAGTTGGAGCTTGTATTTGCATCACGACAATAATAAGATGTGGTTTTCTCCCTTTATGGGTTTCCACTTATATCTGCTGTCTCTATCTGTGTTGCCTGTGTGCTGAGATGATTTATCAAAACTGCTTAATGTTTGCTGCTCTCATAATAAGTTTGATGTCACATTAATTTAATACTTGCTGCAACATATTAAGACTATTGATATACTAAGGTTGGTTATAAAAGTAAGCTGTAAATAAGCTGATGAAAAATTTAAAAAGCTCATGTATGTGTTGAACTGATTCACCCCCCCCTCCTCTCAGTTAAACTAAGAATTCAACATGAACTTCCCTGCATTCATGGATAGTACCCAGTCCAAACCTGTTGGTGCTGAATATAGTGCCTGACCCCATAGAGACATCAAGTGAGTCATGCAACAGAGGCAGCCATCCTGGCGAATCAACCTAAAACTGTTTGCATGAAACTTAAAGCACTTAATCACTCGACCTAGCCCACTTGGCTACTCCATGTTTTCTTTTTAAATAATCTTCCATCAGCCTTGGGCCCCATCTTGACAATCATTCCTCCTATATGGCAATTATAACCTAGTGTTGCTTCAAACAATGCATAACTATATCTGTGTTTGACTTAGGAACTTGGCTTGGAGCTATATTTTTTCATAATCCATGAGGGTTTTACTTTTCATCGCAGCAGCCAACAACTGGGTTTTATATGGTTGCCTAAGTTTGATCACTAGTTGCTATTGCCATTCCAAATTTGCTCAGAAGTGTCTACATGAGGTGCATGTTAACAGAGGCCAAGAATGGTGATGTGAAGAGGACAGTGTAAAGTAGAAGCTATATTGGATACAAAATTAATGTGGATGTGTTTGGTAAAAGGTGAAAATATTTAATACAAATTGAGGAAACCAGAGTATTAGGGAGGTGCAGAAGCAATCGTTGTGCCCATTTCTCCGACATCTGAAGATATAAAGGCTACATGCTCTTGGCAGGTACTTTGGACTAGTTGATGCTAGTTGACTTGGAGCTTCTCCTGTTCAAGGAGTATTACCCATGGAAAGGACCAATGCAATACTAGCAATGCATGTAGATTCTGCAACAATCTCATCAAAAACAGAATTAATGCACCATTCGTTCATTCACAACTTTTTTTATTGATTTCCAACAGCGGATAGCTCGCAGCCTTTTCTGACAAGGTGCAAATTGTGGCAATTTCACGGTTCCAGGGAATCAAACCAAACTATTTGAACATCTATTTGCCACATACAATGAGATTATTAATTTGGACAGATCATTATCAGGAATCGTTCCTGTTGCAACTAGTGGAAATATTTGGCAACAATTTGGATTTTTGAAAGATAGAGACGTCAGCTCAGCGAGGGTCAACTTGTTTTGGCTTTTCCTACTTCACAACTTGGGGTTGGAGGAAAAAATTCTAGCCCTACTTGCAGAATAGGAAATACTAGCTCTTCAGGAAATGCAGTTGGATGATGGGATTATTGTGTGATGGAACTGGGGCAGATAATAGCAATTTAGCAAGCATAGGTGCAGAGCCTTAATACTTGACTATGTTATAATGAAATGGCGATCCTTTTGATATCAATCCACAAGGACATTTTAGAGCAACGTACGATGGATTTTCCAATCAAGTTTGGTGGCAATAGGTGGCACAATTTTTCAACAACCCCTTTTATGCAACACAATTGTTGCACATCCACCACAATGATCCCAAACCCAACTTTAGTATCAGCATGGATCACAAAATCCTAGCACATCTAGCAGTTCACTGTCATCACAGAAACATCAACAACGCTCACAATGTTCATTGGATTTTTTCTCTTATGATGTTGACGGATTGAAGATTTCAGTTCTTGTGTAGCCATAACTCAGTAGAAAGCATCCTTGCTCGAAGGTTTGAAAAAGATCTGTGTAAATCACATTGGTATTTATATCTTCTTACATGTAAAGCCAATAAAACTAATGGAAGTTCTCAGATTCTAGAAATTATCCAATTCTTCTAGACAGAGCATTGTGGATTTTCAGAGTCCAGACGTTGGTTTGATTTCAAAAGAGGCTTCCGAAGGGCCACTTTTGGTAAAGTGACGAAAAGCATTTACAGATACAGAATTTCATCTTTTTGACATCAACTGCAACTCGTTTTTTTTTTTCCAAAGCTGTTTGCCCCAAAGGTTAAGGCACACAACAAATAGTAGAAGAACATCATTTTTGTCTGCATTCTCAATAATTATTTTATACTTATGCTGTTAAGCTCCCTCTCTCAACGTGCGATTTCTGGAAATTGATCTGCAGTTGTTTCCTTAAATTATGGAAACCAACTGCAGTTATTTCCTTAAATTATGAAATCAACTGAAGTTAATTAATTTCTTTTTGGGAGCTTATGAAGTGATCCATTACTCCCATTTCAATTATCTAGTCCGTTACTCCCATTACAGTAATCTATCATGATTTGTGGAACACTTAACGAATAGCCAACATAATCTTGATGGAAGTTTGGCTATAAATTCTTTTGTTTGGTCCCCAAGCTCACTAACTTAATCCCCTTCAGCCTTACACCATCAAGTTAGAGTGAGGAGAGCCTGGAAGTGCCTTCAAATTTTCTTTAGTGTTGGTGTTGAGGACGCAGTGATGTGTAGTGGCTATGTTAAGGAGGCTTCATTGCAGAAAAGTGAACGTGGAGAAGAACTCTCGAGGCTCTGGCTGCTGCGTTATAGTTTTATTAAAGTTTGTTTTGTTTCCTTGAAAAATCTGCAATAAACCATTCGTTGGAGCACTTCTTGGAGCGTTGATCTTTGTGCAAATTTCATCTCTGCAAAATTACTTTTTCTACATAGTATAATTCATCAATGGCTGGAGGTATTATTTAATGGGCAATTTTAAGTTTTAATTTTTAATTTTCGATTCCTTTTAAGTATTTATTCCGCATTTTGAATCGTTATTTTAAGCTATCATTTGGTATCAAAGCTACATTTATCTCTGCCTTGGTGATTATAGACATATTGTAATTTATTTTCTGAATTAAATTATTTGGAAATATGTTTTTTTTTTTTAATCTCAATTTTATGATTATAATATTTATTTAGTGCAATTTGAATAATTGTTACGCAATTTAATTTGCATGAATTAATTATTACTGCTCTAGTTAAAATATGCTATTTTGGATGAGTAAATGAGACCCATCGTTAAAATTTATGCATGAATATTGTAATTTTATTTATGCAAATTATCATTATTCTCATGTCAAGTTATTTTTATTTTTATTTTTATTTTTTAATTTTTGTAAATAATGTCTAGTGATCCATATAATTTTAATTGATTAAGAGAATAGCCACAACATCTCTAATTAAATAAAATTATATATATTATGATTGATTAGGGTCACATAAAGAGTATTTAGACATTAATTGTAATTAATTATACTAAATATAATAAATTTGATCCCACAGGAATTTTTGTTATATTTATGTAATTAATTAAGATAAAATATTCATAACTTACCCATAGGAATTATGAATTAATAGTTTTATCATAAAGTTCAAAACTTTAGACATTAATTGTAATTAATTACACTAAATATAATAAATTTTATCCCATAGGAATTTTTGTTATATTTATGTAATTAATTAGGATAAAATATTCATAAGTTACCCACAGGAATTGTGAATTAATAGTTTTATCATAAAGTTGAAAACTAAGATAGAATTTATAACAAATTATAATCATTATATACCCTTAGAACTATGAATAAAGTGAATAATTTGATAAATTCTATCATAAAGAATAAATGAATTTGCTTGAAATAAAAATTTAGTCCACAGACAATTTTTATGTCATTAGATTCATTTTTAAGCGTGATTTACATTGGTAAAGCATGAAATTTTATTTAGGCCTCAATTTTAACATAAACATGTGATATTTAATTTTATGCAGTTGTACAACTTGCAAATTTCTCTAAAATTTGTACTGATATCCCTGAACTTAAGGGAGATAACTATAAGGTCTGGAAGGAGAGAGTTCTCATTCATTTGGGGTGGATGGACATAGAATATGCTATTAGGAAAGATGAACCACTGACACTCAATAATACCATCACTGCAACGGACATCACGCTTTATGAATGATGGGAACGATCTTATCGCCTAAGCATGATGTTCATTAAGACTAAAATTTCAGCTGGTATTCGCGGTTCCGTTGAACAGCATGAAAAGGTCTGAGACTTACTAAAAGCCATTGATGATCAATTTGTCACTTCAGACAAGGCACTAGAAAACACCCTAATCATGAAGTTCTCATCCCTAAGGCTCACCAGTGTGAAAGGTGTGTGCGAGCACATCATGAAAATGAGGGACATTGTGGCTCAATTGAAGAAACTCAAGGTTGAAATATCGGAGTCTTTCCTGATGCACTACATCCTGAACACCCTTTTGCACCAATACAGACCCTTCAAAATCTCATACAACACACATAAGGATAAATGTTCAATAAATGAACTCATGACCATGTGTGTTCAAGAGGAAGAGAGACTGGTGATGGAAATGGGAGAAAGTGCAATGCTGACAACATGAGGAAATGGAAAATCTCAAGCCAATCGGAAAGGGAAAGGTAAAGTACCTCCCCAAGCCGATATAAAGAAGGATTCCAAGTGTTTCTTCTGTAAAAAGAAGGGACACATGAAGAAGGAATGCGCCAAATTTCAGAAATGGCTTGCGGACAAAGGTAATCCAATCTCATTTGTTTGTTATGAATCTAATATAGTGTTGTGACCAGCAACAACCCCCTTTTTTATATAATATTAGTAATAATACTAAATAAATGGGGACCCTTAGTTAAAAAATCCAAAAAATCAACTAGGATTTGTTTTCCCTTTCGAATAAAAATTTCTATCATAAACTTAGAGAAATCCCTTAGAAAGAACATTAAGAAACACTTAAGTTTATGATAGATTACAATAAAATTGTTCTTTAAACAAAATAGCGCATCCATCGCAAAATGGTATATATCTTTTATTAAACTGAAAATGCGATTTTGCGCTTTTACGATAATGCGATCCCAAAAAGCCTATACAATAAACATATTGGTCGCAGATCGCATAGCGCAGAAAACAGAAAATTTAAATGAATATCTTTTGCGCTGTTTGCAATTTCGCGTGTTTGCGAGATTTGCGATGTGCGCTTTTGCGCTATTATGCAAGTTGCGCTTTTGCGCTATTTTACATAACTGCGATGGTTTCATTTTGCGATATTGCGATATTGCGACATTGTGATATTGCGATATTGCGCAGCAAATCGCAGATCGCAATGTCGCAGATTCATAAAAGCGCGTCGTTCAAAGACAATCTTCCCATATATCAAATTTGTTATGCGCTTTAAAGATTAGATTAAATGATTGGATTGACAATTAATGGTAAATGAGATTTTGTTTTGATTGAAAGTCGTTTCACGATTAAAATATTATATTTCATCCGCCTTCGCATTTAAAACAGTCTCATCACCTTTCTCATGCCATTACTCTCATTTAACTCGTAAAACGCAGGCACGAAGGAGAAAACGTCTATACAAAGCTTTCACAGAACATTATGGGTAAGAAGGAGAAGAGCTCGAGTTCTGAAAACAGAGAGATGGCTTCACTATATGCAGACACCGCTTGCAATAAGGATGCCGGTATATCCACTTGGGAAGGAGTGTATAATCTGTTAGAAGAAGAAAATCCTGTGGTGATGAAAGTTGTGGCTACAGCAGGTTCTAGTAATATATCTGAAGCAACCCTCAAAGAACTGGCTTGTTCATTTCTGCATAGGATAGCGGCAAGGCCAAGGATTATCCCCTATACGGACATGGTGAAATGGGTGCTGGACAGCACCGATATTTCAGATAGACAATTCAGAACTCCAGCTCAAGAGCTAATCGGGTCATTCATCACGGAAGATTTGAAACTGATGTATCAGTTGCCAGAGCCTCAGGCGACATATAATGAGTAATTCGTGGAAGATTTTGCCAGAAAACATGCGAATTTGTCAGAATGCACACAGGAGTGGACCAAAAGAGATGAACCATTGAAGAAAAACAAACACGGACAGACAGTACCAAAAAAGAAGGTTTTAGACGCTGTTCACAAAGTTCAATATCCAAGTGGGCAATTTGACACAGTTTCTACCACAAGATAGGGTATGTGAGTTTGCCAAATTATCCCCTATAGAGCTTTTAAGAAGTAACTGAAAAAGATGTTGGAGATCAGGAGCTCTCAGGGAAACACAAAGCTCTTATTGAGTTAAGTCGGGAGTTGAAGAGACTTGAAATAATTGTAAAACAAAATGAAGAAACAATGACCAAAATCAAGGCACTTAATGCTGAGCAAGAAAAAGATGTGGAGCGTGTTCAGCAAAGAGAAAAATTACTGCGAAAGATCGAATCTATAAAGAAGAAACTACCTTGGCTGAAGTATTGTAAAAAAGAAACAAAAGGAAAAAGGAGAAAGTGGCAAAGCAAAGTTGAGATAAAATTGTGAAATTAATAACGGAGCAAAAAGCTCCAATAGAGGAGAATGCACAAATCAGAAGGCAGCAGAGGAGGCGGCTACAGCGGCAAACACTCTTACTAATTATGTAAATGACAATTTACACAAAGCTAATTTGATTCCTGAAACTGTTCCAGGATATCTCCCACAGGCACATCAACTGCAAACAGAATGGAGGCAAAAGGCAGAAGAAAGAGCAAAATCAATCCAAGGGCTGACAAGATTAAATTAGGACTCATACTGGACGTACTTGGTGAAGCCACACAGTCAACACAGTGCGCTTAATTGTATCATCAATTCTACAGAGAAGATTGCGCCTACACTTGCCGACTCTGTCTTTTTAGGACAGTTGAATTCTGAAGTCGGTCAACCGCATCTTCTCAAAACTATGCTAGATGCCTGCAAGTTTAAAGATCAAGTTCATCGATAGTTAGATTTAGTTTTAATTTACTGTATTTTAGCCTAGGAAAAGGACGGTCATTGAACCGAATCCTTAATTTTTGTAATAAGACTATTTTTAGATTTAGCTAAGTAGTATTTAAACCCTTCTCATGAATTTAGAGAAGGGTCCTGGATCTTAATAATTTTGACTTGGAGATTGCATTTCTATACTCCATTGTCTTATATATTTTTAAAAAGGATCACATCTGGTGATTTTTATGCGGAATTATCTTTTAAGTGTTGCATTTCTGTACCTTGGAATTTGATTTTGCATCAGAGTTACTGGATTAGAGTATCAGATTTCATTTGAAAATCTTCAAGATGAATAAGGTATTTCTATCGGTTCACTGTTGATTTCTTTTGTCTTATGATATTCGCTTTAAAATTTCTATCATTTATATATATTTGGTTTTCACAACGTTTCTTTTTATATATCATTTCTGAGTATAATTGAAACATTATTTTTCATAAGTATATATAGATGGTATACAATGATGAATGCAATATGTTAATACAAATCTGTTTAATTTCTTAAACAGAGTTATCTTTATTTGTTTCTGCACATTTCAATTTATATAATAATACATTTTCATGGTTATTGTTAAATTGAAACAATCTTAAGTTGTATTCACATATAATTACCCGGGTTAGTGTTAGAATTTCTTTATCAGTATTTAGTTTAAATTAGATAGTTTTATTTCAGTCAATTTAGTCTCATTTTCACCCATCCAAATCAAATCATCACCAACCCATTTAGTTATAAGGAAACTGGTCCTTTAAATCCAGTCGGAGCCACCATACCAAACGGAAAAGGAGCTGTCCTAAGGTCCCGACCGGGTGGTTTTCCCCAATGTTTGAAGTAGAGATTTTCTAGGCTTCAACATTTTTGGCGCTAGAAGGAGGGCCTGAGCTATGAATGGCAAGTAAATATTTACCCACAAGCCATTCTGAGAGCAAAAAACCCTCATCAACTTCTTCAATTTCTTCTGAAATACAAAATCCTATACAAGAAATTGCGAAGAATATTCATACACCCACTACCAAAATCTCAAAATATTTAGACAATCAAAATCCTGAGTCTCCTGAAGTTCAAGATTTAATTCATAAATTGAAAGGATTCTTGTTATCTCTAGAAGAGTTTGAAATATCTGAAGGTAGTGTAACTTCAAAATTTGTTTCTTCGAAACCTCTTACTATGCTTCAAAGTGAAAAACTTGGTATTTCTCCGAAAGAATTCCCTTTACCTAGTAGAGTCAAGACAAGAAAAACTCAATCGGAATCAGTAAGTGATATAAGTTCAACATCTAATATTCAAATACCTGTTTCTGAAATCCCAACTCAACAAAGTACAGTTGTTTCCACATCATCTCCTCAATCATCATCAATCTCAACATCGTCTATTCCAACAACTTCTATTCAAACACCACCAGTTTCTACTACTCCTCCAATAGTTGTTCCAATAATGGCTAGGCCATGGGCTACTCCAGGGGCAGTCAACATGGCTGCACCTTTACATGATTTACCAGACAATCCTGGAAAATGGCTTGCAAAATTTAGTCCAGATCTTAACATTCAAGCTGAAGAACATATCAATAACTTTATGCTGGCTATAAATTTGAATGGAGTCACACATGAAGATGTTGTAGTCAGACTATTCCCTTATACTCTTCAAGGAGCAGCAGGATCATGGTACTTTTCATTACCTTCGGGATCCATAACAAGTTGGGCTATTTTTGCAGATCATTTTTTAACCAAATTTGGAGATGACAGATCAATAGCTACTTTAATCAACGATCTCTCAAATTTGAAAGCAGAACCCAAGGAACCCATCAAAGAATTCAACGCTAGATTCAACAAACTTTTGAACAAAATTCACACAGATTCAAGACCTAGTGAACAAGTCAGAAGTGAATGGTACATAACTGCCTTACCCTCAAACATAGCAATTTTCATCGACAGAGCTGCAAAGCCTACATTAGCCGAAAATATGAAAGAATCTATTGCAGTAGAAAAATGAATTATTTCTCTAGAAAAGAAAAATGCTATTGAGGAAAGTAAATCAAAGAAAGTCAGCTTCAAAGATGATTCAAAGAAAAAGACCAAAGATCCATACGACATGGAAGGTTTACAGAAAGTTCTTAAAACCATGTCAAATGAAATGGTTGAAATTAAAAAACAAGTAGTTGAAACTTCTACCAAGAAACCATTCCGAAATTTCAGAAGAAACCAAGTTGAATCTAAACCTCCTAATGCAATCTCTAATGCAGAATCAGAAGAAGAGGAAGAAGAAGAAGATACATCTTTAGTATCGGATGAGGAAGATGAGAATGAAGAAATAGCTGAATTACATGGAATGTGGGATTTTATTCTCCCTAATTCTGATAATGAAGAAGCTATGCCTGTAAGTACTAGGAGTAAATCTATATCGGAACCAGTGCAAACAGTTCCTAAAAAGAAAGTTACAACTCCAAGTACCAAAGACAAATCCCAAGTAAAGAAAAATTCTCCATTACCTACTCAAAATCAACCATCCTCGTCTAATCCGCCTACATCAATAACAAAGACTTTAGTAGTGTCAGATCCTATGGAGTACAACATTGTCGATGACATGAAAAAGATCAAAGCCAACATTTCCTTACATGAACTCAGCAAACTAAAACACCAGCAGAAGTTGCTATTGAAAGAATTAAACGCTACACCAATTGCTCCTTTACCAAGTGGTGTAGTTGCAAAAATAGCTAGAGGAGCTGGTAAGCCACCAGATAAGGTAGATGCTACTGATACTGTGCTCATTGGGGAAAATTCAAATTCTCAAACTCCTCTTTTTCTGCTGACTTATGAGATGTACAATAAAAATCTGCACAATTGTTTGATTGATTCTGGAGCCTCCTCCAATATAATGCCTACTTCTGTCTGTGCCAAATTGAACATCGAACCACAGAAATCAACAGTTCATATCGTTCAATTGGATCACTCTAAAGTTCAAGTTGTAGGAGAAATCAATTCAGTTACTATCAGATTAGCTTCTGATCCTAGGATTGTCCAAAGAATTGATATTTTGATTGCTGATATTCCTGAATTCTATGGATTAATTTTAAGCAGGGACTGGTCTGTGAAACTTAATGGTTATATCTCAACTGATTATTCACATATGTGGCTTCCCTACAAAGGGAAACCAAATCAAATCAAAATTGAACGAGAAAAACATATGACTCACACTGTCACTGAATTCGAACAACCTAATGAGCCTGTGGCATTCAACAACAATATTCTTGGAGGTTATTCTGCTGAATCATTTCTTGGAAACTTCGAAGCACCTCAATCACCTTTTTCTGTAAATACTTTTGTCTCTCAAATAGAAAATTTTTCACAATCTGATTCTTCCAGAATTGTAAATATTTCTGATGTAATTGTAGATAAGTCAATAGATAAGTCTTTATTTTGGTCGTTATATTTTGATGGATCAAAGTCTAGTGATGGAGCTGGAGCAGGATGCATCTTAATTGATCCATATGGAGAAAAAACCATGCTGTCATGTAGGTTAGAATTTGAGTGTACAAACAATACCGCAGAATATGAAGCCTTGGTTCAAGGACTTTATAAAGCTATAGGGTTAGATGTTAAATACTTGAAAGTCTTTGGTGATTCCGAAATTGTCATAAAACAAGTTAGGAATACTATTCATTGCCTTTCAGGACATCTTAAACACTATCAAATCCTAGTACAAGATCTTACCACTCATTTTTTAGCATTCAATATTTCTCCTATTCCTAGGAATCAAAATACATCAGCTGACTGGTTAGCTAATGTTGCATCTAAACTCCTGCCTGCTGAAGATTGCAGTCTTGATAGGTTTTCTGTAGAATTGATTTTTCGTCCATCTGTCCCAGATAATGTTACAAACTGGAGAGTATTCTATCATGATCAAGATATTTTAAATTTCATGACTTCAGAGAAATCATATGATGAGCAAATTATTGACGAAGATGATCATGATTTTCAAATTGCCTCAAAAGGTAATGAAAATCCCATTCCAAAAATTTATTGTTAAATTAGAGGATTTATATGACATTAAAGACAGATTTAAGAAAGTCACTAATGCTAAACTTCAAAGTTCCACTTTGAAGTTTGAATTAGTAAATCTTGGTTCTGATTCTAAACCTCAAAACGTTAACTTAGGACTCAATTTGACACCATAGGAAAGGAATGCGTTCATTAAACTTCTGAACAAGTATAAAAACGTTTTTGCTTGGAATTATGATGATTTAAAAACGTATGATACTTCAGTTATTCAACACACAATTTCAATGCTTCTTGATATTAAACTTGTTCAACAGAAGTTAAGAAAGATCCATCCAAATCTCGAAAGTCAAATCAAATCAGAACTTAATAAACTTTTAAAAGCCAAAATCATCTTTCCTGTCAGGCACTCCAATTGGGTTTCCAATATGGTACCTGTAAGGAAGAAAAATGGCGATATAAGAATCTATATTGATTTCAGAAATTTAAACAAGGCATGTTTAAAAGACAATTTCCCATTGCCAACCATGGAACAGATACTTCAAAAGGTAGCTGGTTCTGAACTTATGTCCTTTCTTGATGGATTTTCGGGCTATAATCAAGTTTTATTTCATCCAGATGACAGATTGAAAACAACTTTCAGAACAAAATGGGGAACTTATGCTTATTAGAAAATGCCTTTTGGTCTAATAAATGCAGGAGCAACTTTCCAAAGAGCCATAGACATAGCATTTAAAGGTCTGATCAATAAATTAGTTGTTGTTTATCTTGATGACATAACAATATTTTCAAAAAAGAGAGCCAATCATCTACATGATTTAAAGCAAATATTTGAAAGATGTAGATGGTTTGGTATTTCCTTAAATCCGAAGAAATCTTTCTTTGCTTTAGATGAAGGAAAACTCTTAGGATTTTTTGTGTCAAAAGATGGTATATATATTGATCCAGATAGAGTGAAAGAAATTTCTGATATTTCCTTACCTCATAACAAAAAATCCATGCAATCATTTCTTGGACAGATCAATTTTGTTAAAAGATTCATTCTTGATTTTTCTTTAATTATTTTACCTATGCAAAATATGATCAAGAAGAATTCAGTATTCAAATGGGGACATAAAGAGAAAGAAGATTTTGATGCAATCAAACAAGCGATCATTAATGCACCAGCATTGAATACCCCAGATTTTTCTAAAGATTTTACTTTGTATACTTTGGCCACCGAGACATCCTATGCAGCTATTTTAACACAACTCAATGATCAAAAAATCGAGGCACCAATTTCTTTCTTTAGCTCAAATCTGCAAGGAGCTGAGCTTAACTATTCCGATGTTGAAAAACAAGCCTTTGCTGTGTTTAAATCAATCAAACATTTCAGACCTTTTCTCTTGAAAACGCATACACAAATCATTGTCCCATTCTCTGCAGTGAGGCAATTATTAATTCAAAAAGAAGTAGGAGAAAAGAGAGCTAACTGGGTAACAGCTTTGCAAGAATATGATATTGATATTAAACCAGCTAAGATTGTTAGAGGACAAGGTTTTTGCAGATTATTGGCAGGAGCTCATAACATACCAGAAAATCAAGATTCAAATCAAGATATTCAAGTGAGTCAGATAAGTATTACAGATTCTGAATCTCAGTATGCTGATCTTATCTATTACTTGAAAAATGGGTATGCTCCTTCTAATCTCAGTTATAAGAGTAAAAACGCTTTAAGGTTAAAAGCTATTAAATATGAGATCATTGATAATGTGTTATTCAGGAAAAATTATGATTCAATCTTATTAAGATGTCTTGAAAAGACTGAAGCTGAAAAGGTTTTGCAGGAGTTGCATGATGGACCAGCAGGAGGTCATTTTGGAGGTGATACCACAGCTCACAAAATAATTCGTGCTGGTTATTACTGGCCTACCCTTTTTAAAGATACGCATGATTACATAAGGAAGTGCAGAATTTGTCAAACTGCAAGTGGAAGACAAAGGAAACCAACTTTTCCTTTGCAACCAGTGACTATTGAGCAACCATTCGAACAATGGGGGCTTGACATTATTGGTGAGATAGTACCTCATTCTTCCAAACAACACAAGTACATCCTTACTGCAACTAATTACTTTACAAAATGGGTAGAGGCAATCCCGTTGAAGGTAGCCAATTCTGATGCAATTATTGATTTCATAGATCAATTCATCATAACCAGGTTTGGTGTACCTAACGCTCTAGTCTTTGATAATGCATCTTACTTCTCTGGAAATAGTTTAATAGAATTTGCAGTCAAAAGAGGTTTTAAATTAAAATATTCAGCAAATTATTATCCACAAGGTAATGGTTTGGCTGAATCCATTAACAAAAACCTTATCAAAATCATTAAAAGGACCATTGATCAAAATCAAAAGAATTGGCACAAGTATTTAATTTTTGCATTATGGGCTGATCGTATCACTGAAAAAGCTTCAATAGGGACCTCACCTTTCAATTTAGTTTATGGAAAAGAAGCTGTGATACCATCAAATTTAACTTTTCCATCATTAGCCCTAGTGCAATTTATTGAAGAAAATCCTTCTTCATCCATTCAATTGAGATATGATCAAATCCTTAAACTAGAAGAAGATAGAGATAAAGCAAAAATTATTCATGAAAAACATCAACAGCTTGTAAAATCTTCTTTTGATACAAGTTCTACCAGCTCAAAAATTTTGTCAATTGGTGATCTTGTTCTGAAATGGGATAAAGCACACGAAGAAAAAGGTAAACATACCAAGTTTCAGAAAATGTGGCTTGGACCATTTCAGATCGTTGAAAAGATAGGCTCAAATACATTCACACTCCAAGATCTAACAGGTAAGAGAGAATCTCTTCCTGTAAATGGGCTTATCTTGAAGAAATTATTTTCATAAGGAGGTAACCCCTTCTTAAACTGTACATATTCCTTTCTGCAAAGTTTTTGATTATTTTTGCAAATAAAAGTTGTTAATGAGTCTCTAATTGACTGTTTACTAGTTAAGAAAATTTCTTCGGAAGAATATTATAAACATTTATTTTGTGTAAATAAGAATTTTTAGAGTAATGATCACATTTTTTGGATAGTTTAAAATAAGATGTTAAACTTTGAAAGATTATTCCAATCATTTGCATGATCTTTTGAAAACTTGAGAAGAATGTAAATCATCATAAGTTTATTAAGTAGAGAAAGGTTATTTGTAAAAGTAAATATTTTTCAAAGTTTTGGAACTCAAAAAACTTTGAAAATTGTCATCCGTTGATTCTTAAGGATAAAACTATTTCACCCCATCCATTTAAGTTGTGATTTTTTAGAATGTAATTCTAAGAAATTTGAAAATTTAAGAGATAAGAGGTCTCATTATGAGCCGACTTACCATGTTCATAAAGAGTAATAAAACTGACATTACCAATACTGCATACCAAAACATGGTAATGGCTTATAAATATAAGACAAGGGGTCTCATCACGAGCCAGCTTGTTCAGTTTAATTATAACTAGTGAATGACATTGTTATCAACTGGCTACCAAACCAGAACAATGGCTCTTAAAATAAAAAATAAGTAAAAGACAAAAACATGAGATAATAGGTCTTATGAATTTATCTTTTAAAAAGTCATAATTTTAGTTGGATGGGACAATGAATGGTTAATGGTTTAAAGGTAACCCTGTCGAGACTATGAACGTTTGCTGGCAGCAGAGGCAATACCTATGGCAATAGAGTATATTATAAAACCAAAACTTCGAGAAATCCACTTACTTCATTATTAACACCAATCAAAGCTTGAGATAACCCCAAAATGTTTTTATTCTTAAGGAATTAGAAAGAAATTGTGAATGATTTTTATTTCTTTTTCATAGTTACATTTTATTTGAATTATCCTAAGATAGTTTTCATTGTCTTTAAAAATCTTTACTTACTAAAGATAGAGTGTTCATTTTATTTTTTCAGAGATAACTGTTTCTTTCAGTGAATCGCCAATTGTTGTGACCAGCAACAACCCCCCTTTTTATTTAATATTAGTAATAATACTAAATAAATGGGGACCCTTAGTTAAAAAATCCAAAAAATCAATTAGGATTTGTTTTCCCTTTCGAATAAAACTTTCTATCATAAACTTAGAGAAATCCCTTAGAAAGAACATTAAGAAACACTTAAGTTTATGATAGATTACAATAAAATTGTTCTTTAAACAAAATAGCACATCCATCGCAAAATGGTATATATCTTTTATAAAACTGAAAATGCGATTTTGCGCTTTTGCGATAATGCGATCCCAAAAAGCCTATACAATAAACATATTGGTCGCAGATCGCATAGCGCAGAAAACAGAAATGTTAAACGAATATCTTTTGCACTATTTACCATTTTGCGCTTTTGCGAGATTTGCGATGATCTTGCTTACTAGCTATTTTACATAAAAGCTGCCGATAGTTCATTTTGCGATATTGCGATATTGCGCAGCAAATCGCAGATCGCAATGTCGCAGATTCATAAAAGCTCGTTGTCCAAAGACAATCTTCCCATATATCAAATCTGTTATGCGCTTTAATGATTAGATTAAATGATTGGATTGACAATTAATGGTAAATGAGATTTTGTTTTGATTGAAAGTCGTTTCACGATTAAAATAATATATTTCATCCACCTTCGCATTTAAAACAGTCTCATCACCTTTCTCATTCCATTACTCTCATTTAACTCGTAAAACGCAGGCACGAAGGAGCAAACGTCTATACAAAGCTTTCACTAAACATTATGGGTAAGAAGGAGAAGAGCTCGAATTCTGAAAACAGAGAAATGGCTTCACTGTATGCAGACACCGCTTGCAATAAAGATGCCGGTATATCCACTTGGGAAGGAATGTATAATTTATTAGAAGAAGAAAATCTTGTGGTGATGAAAGTTGTGGCTACAGCAGGTTCTAGTAATACATCTGAAGCAACCTTCAAAGAACCGGCTTGTTCATTTCTGCATAGGATAGTGGCAAGGCCAAGGATTCTCCTGTATACGGACATGGTGAAATGGGTGCTGGACAGCACCGATATTTCAGACAGGCAATTCAGAACTCCAGCTCAAGAGCTAATCGGGTCATTCACCACGGAAGATTTGAAGCTGATGTACCAGTTGCCAGAGCCTCAGGCAACATATAATAAGCAATTCATGGAAGATTTTTCCAGAAAACATGCGAATTTGTCAGAATGCACACAAGAGTGGACCAAAAGAGATGAACCATTGAAGAAAAACAAACACGGACGGACAGTACCAAAAAAGAAGGTTTTAGACGCTGTTCACAAAGTTCAATATCCAAGTGGGCAATTTGACACAGTTTCTACCACAAAATAGGGTATGTGAGTTTGCCAAATTATCGCCTATAGAGCTTTTAGAAGTAACTGAAAAAGCTGTTGGAGATCAGGAGCTCTCAAGGAAACACAAAGATCTTATTGAGAAAAGTCGGGAGTTGAAGAGACTTGAAATAACTGTAAAGCAAAATGAAGAAACAATGACCAAAATCAAGGCACTTAATGCTGAGCAAGAAAAAGATGTGGAGCGTGTTCGGCAAAGAGAAAAATTACTACGAAAGATCGAATCTATAAAGAAGAAACTACCTTGGCTGAAGTATTATAAAAAAGAAACAAAAGGAAAAAGGAGAAAATGGCAAAGCGAAGTTGAGATGAAATTGCGAAATTAATAACGGAGCAAAAAGCTCCAATAGAGGAGAATGCACAAATCAGAAGGGCAGAGAAGGCAGCAGCGGAGGCGGCTGCAGTGGCAAACACTATTACGGATTGTGTAAATGATAATTTACACAAAGCTAATTTGATTTCAGAAACTGTTCCAGGATATCCCCCACAGGCACATCAACTGCAAACAGAATGGAGGCAAAAGGCAGAAGAAAGAGAAAAATCAATCCAAGGGCTGACGAGATTAAATTGGGACTCATACTGGACGTACTTGGTGAAGCCACACAATCAGCACAGTGCGCTTAATTGTATCATCAATTCTACAGAGAAGATTGCGCTTACACTTGCCGACTCTGTCTTTTCAGGACAGTTGAATTCTGAAGTCGGTCAACCACATCTTCTCAAAACTATGCTAGATGCCTGCAAGTTTAAAGATCAAGTTCATAGATAGTTAGATTTAGTTTTAATTTTACTGTATTTTAGCCTAGGAAAAGGACGGTCATTGAACCGAATCCTGAATTTTTGTAATAAGACTATTTTAGATTTAGCTAAGTAGTATTTAAACCCTTCTCATGCATTTAGAGGGGGGTCCTAGATCTTAATATTTTTTGACTTGGAGATTGCATTTCTGTACTCCATTGTCTTATATATTTTTAAAAAGGATCACATCTGGTGATTTTTATGCGGAATTATCTTTGAAGTGTTGCATTTCTGTACCTTGGAATTTGATTTTGCATCAGAGTTGCTGGATTAGAGTATCAGATTTCATTTGAAAGTCTTCAAGATGAATAAGGTATTTCTATCTGTTCACTGTTGATTTCTTTTGTCTTATGATATTCGCTTTAAAAATTTGCTATCATTTATATATATTTGGTTCTCACAACGTTTCTTTTTATATATCATTTCTGAGTATAATTGAAACGTTATCTTTCGTTAAGTATATATAGATGGTATACAATGATGAATGCAATATGCTAATACAACTCTGTTTAATTTCTTAAACAGAGTTATCTTTATTTGTTTCTGCACATTTCAATTTATATAATAATACATTTTCATGGTTATTGTTAAATTGGAACAATCTTAAGTTGTATTCATATATAATTACCCGGGTTAGTGTTAGAATTTCTTTATCAGTATTTAGTTTAAATTAAATAGTTTTATTTCAGTTAATTTAGTCCCATTTTCACCCATCCAAATCAACTCATCACCAACCCATTTAGTTATAAGGAAACTGGTCCTTTAAATCCAGTCGGAGCCACCATACCAAACGGAAAAGGAGCTGTCCTAAGGTCCCGACCGGGTGGTTTTCCCCAATGTTTGAAGAAGAGATTTTCTAGGCTTCACTTGATTCCAAGTTGAGACTCCAGGCTTTGTTGTAGAGCTTTCTAACGTTGGTTTCCCTTCCTTTGAATATCATGCGGTTTCTTGCCAACCAGATGTTCCATAGAAGAGTACAGGGCAGGGCATTCCAAACCCTTTGAGCAATGTTGTTCTTTTTTTTTCTCCACGGGTAGCTTTTTTTCCATATGTGCAATGCTTCAATAATGCTTGTGCTAGGCTCCCAAGGGAGATCTTGGCTACGAAATGCTTCCTTCCAGCAAGCAGTAGCAAAAGGGCATTCTATGAAAAGATGTTGGCTTGTCTCTTCATCAGATTGACAATTTGGACAACGAGAGGGCCCAATTATTCCTCGCTTTCTAAGGTTCTCATAGGTGAGAACTTTCCCTCTCAGAAGGATCCAAAGAAAAAATTTAATTTTTGGAAGAGATTCAACCTTCCAAACCAATCTCCACTGCGCCCAAATAGACATGGGGAAAACATTGTTACAGATCTTATGGTAGGCAACCTTTATGGTATAATCAGTACCTGAAGGATCCCAACGAAAGTCATCAGCAGCGAAGCGATTGGAAGGAGCTATACCATGGAGATGGGCTTGAAAATTGTTGAGGCTGGTTTCTATGTCTGCCGGAATGCAGGGGAAGGTCCAACCTTTCCATAGATGAGTGTGGGCATCCCAATAAGAGATCTGGTCCAGATTTTCAATTCCTGTGCTGTGAAAAAAGTTTAGAATCTGCTGCGTTCCAGGCCATCGATTTATGGGCTGTTGCCCCATTATTTTATCCTCCCCAATCCTAATGTGGCTGCCCCCTTTGGGCACTTTGGAGGTATTTTGTTCAAGAAAAGGAATGGCTTTCTTACACATCCTCCAGATTTTAGAGCACATTCTGTTAGGGAGTTCAAGATCCAAAAGCTGAAGCCTTGGGAAGCCGAGGTATTTTTTTTCTAGGACTGTCTTCCACCAGGCGTTCTTACCAGTAATGAGTCTCCAAACAAGTTTGCCAGCAAAGGCAAGGTTTAGAAGTTTAGGGGATTTGATTCCTAGCCCTCCTTTCTCATGTGGTTGAATGACCTGCTTCCAGCTCACCAAGTTATATTTTTTTGTTTTAGTTCTCCCTCCTTGCCAAAGAAATTGTCGAAGGAGAGCATCCATTTTATTGTGAAAATTGGCAGGGGCTTGCATGAGCTTTAAACAATACAAAGGCAGAGAAGAGAGTCCTGCTTTAAGAAGGATGAGGCGCCCTGCTGGATTAAGCCAAGAGGTGCCCCATTGTTGTATCTTCCTTTTCATCTTGTCAATAATAACTTCCCAGGCAGTAGCTTTCAGGTTGCCACCACTCACTGGCATGCCCAGATAAGTAAAGTGCTCCCAATCCAGCTTGCAAGGAACTCCAAAAATATTAGCAATTCTGTGAATAATTTGTGCCGAAGTGTTCCATCCATAAATACAGCTCTTATGGTAATTTATCAAACCTCCGAAATAGCTCATGAATTGATCTAGTAGAGCTTTGAAGCGCCCGGATATGATAACTGATGCTCCCCCCATTAGAAGAGTATCATCAACAAACTGGGAATGGTTGACGTTCTTGACTCCATTATCAAATTTAATTCTGGTGATGAGGCCCATGCGACGGTTGAAATCCAGAGCTCTGCTGAAGGATTCAGCCATCAAAATAAATAGATAGGGGGACAGAGGACATCCTTGTCTAAGTCCTCGAGAAGATCGGAAGGAAGGTCCAGGTCTACCATTGATAAGAGGGGAGATCCATGGCCCAGTAATGCAGACTTTAATAAGGTTGATGAAGGTTGTGGCAAATCCCATTGTTTCTAGAACAGCAAATAGGAAGGAGTGCCGGACACGGTCAAAAGCATTGGCTAAGTCTAGCTTTAAGATAAAGCCTTTCTCATTTCTTGCTTGACTGGAGTGTATAGCCTCTTGGACAAGAAGGATGGAGTCCGAGATTTGTCTATTGGCCAGAAAACCCCCTTGATTTTCAGAAATGAGAGAAGGGAGGAGAGGTTTAAGACGAGTAGCCAAAATTTTTGTTAGGATTTTATAAGATGAATTACACAGCGATATGGGTCGAAAACGAGAAAAGGATAAGGGTCGATTTTCTTTAGGAATGAGGGCAAGATGGGTGGCATTGGTAAATCCTCCTATTTTGCAGTTGCGTTGAGTCCATCTTAGCATCTTGACAAGGTCTTTTTTAATTATTCCCCAGTAAGTTCTGTAGAAACAGATTGGAAAGCCATCTGGACCTGGGGCTTTATCTGGCTGAAGCGTCCAAATGGCACTTTGTATTTCTTCTTCAGTGATTTCTTTAGTCAAATCTGCATTGATTTCCTCATTGATTCCTCTGGGCATGTGCTGTAGGAGATTGGAGTAATCCTATGTTTCCTTTGTTTCTGTTAAGAGAGAGTGGTAGTATGCTGAAGTTGTTTGTTTGATGGCTGCTTGGGTTTTTTGAGGAAGGCCTTCGTCATCACAGATCATGGTAACATTATTTTTTACTTTCCGGATAGTTGCTTGCTTATGGAAGAAAGCAGAATTTTTATCTCCTCCATGAAGCCAAAGCTGCCTTGATTTTAATCTCCATTTCTGCTCTTCTTCTCTATTGGCATGGTACAGTTGATAATATAAATCACTTTGAAGTGCTTTATCCTCTTGGAAGAGCCCATTCTCCTCTATTTTTCTGTGATTTTCTTTCAATTTTTTTTTTTTATATCAGCTTTGATATTTTCTGGTTCTTTATAATTCTGCTTCACCCATTCCTTCAAGGCATATTTTGTATTTTTCAATTTACTTTCCCAAATGTATCCTGGTGATCCTTCTACGTGATGCTGCCAAGTTTCTTTAACTATCTGATCCACAGTTGGGTTGTTGCGCCATAGAGAGCTATATTTAAAGGGAAGCGGCCCCAATAGGCAGCGAGTCTCAAGAACAATGCTGGTGGGATAATGATCGGAAGCTAGATAAGGAAGAATTTCAGCATAAGCTGTGGAGAAATCGGAGAGGAGATTGGTGTTTATCAGGATTCTGTCAAGCCGCTCCATTATGTTATCCTTGCCCAATCTGCGGTTATTCCAAGTATACCTCCAGTTTTTTGGGATGATATCAGCTAGGTCATGATCTTGCATGATGTTCTCTAGCTTTGCTCTAAAAGGATCAGATGTAAAGAGACCTCCTCTTTTCTCATTGGAGTGTAATATAAGGTTGAGATCTCCCCCAAGGATGATATTGCTGTTGTTTTCAGCTTGGATGTCTTCTTGTAGAGTGGCCCAACACTGCTCTTTGTCTCTAAAATGGTTCGGTGAATAAATATTATAGATGACTATTTGTTTGTGCTCTGCTTGCTTTTCTAAAGTGACTTTAACCCAAAATTGACTGATAGTGTTGGATGTGCATGTCCAAACATTTTTGTTCCGGATAGTGGTGATTCCACCGGAGGCTCCTCTTGCTTCACAAATATGTCCCTCATAATGTCTAAGTTGATCTATAGTTCCTTTTATCTCTTGCAATCTTTGTTTTGTCTCCTGAATCATTAATATTCCTAGCTTCTCTTGATCTATAAGATCTTTCAGAGCAGCAATTTTTGAGGGGTACCCCAGACCCCGACAATTCCATGATATAACTTTTATCATTGAGTATGTGGGGTTCGGAGGGATGCTCTCCTTTTGTGTTGTTTCTTTGCTATTTTGACTCAATATATAGGTTTCTCTGGGGTTTTGAGTTCCCATAGCAATATCTTTTTGGGCATTTTCATCCCTTTGTTGTTTGCTAGTCTTTCTGCCAAGCCCTTTTTTTTGAGATTCTGAATTAACCCCATGCTCTTTCAAGGAGCTCTTGGTTGATCGGGAAGGGGGGGGGGTTAAGAGAGTGGGAAGGGGAGGATTAGGAAAGGGAAAATATAATGGGGGGGTCATTTTCAAGGGAAATCGGGGGATCATTTTCAAGAAGAGAGAGGGCGCTAAAGGGATTTAAGGAGTTCAAGGGAGGGTCAGAGGTAGGGCCTAGATTGGTAGGGCTTAGGGTAGAAGAGGAGGGAGTAGCAGCTAAGGGAGAGGTCTTGGGAGGATCAGAAGAGGGGGGTGGTTTGGAGGGTGCCGCTTTGGGAGGAGCAGCTTCAGGATTTTCTTTCAGGCCAGCTGCAGTCTTCTTCTTTTTAACAATTTCCCATTGTTCTTTTGATTGAGCAGGTTCAACATTAACTCATTTAGAGCATCGATTGGAAAAATGGCCATATTCGTGACATACCTTGCATTTAAAGGGAATTTGTTCATATTCTAGTTGTTGAATGTGCATCCAGTCATCCACCTTTAGCTTGATTGCCTCTGGAAGACCCTTTCTGAGGTCAACTTCAACACATATACGAGCACATGCCTGCATATTATCCTTGGGCTCGCTCCGATCAATGTATTTCCCGACAGCATTGCCAATGGCACGAACCGAGTCATCTCCCCAACAGTGAAGCGGGAGATGTGGCAACCGGACCCAAACCGAGACAGCATTAGGGACATCCAGCTCGGGATCGAAATCTGGAGTCCATTTGTTCAGATATAATCCACGGGAGTCCATGAAATAAGGACCATTTCTGAAGATTAAGTCCTTATCTACTCTTGATTCAAAATGGAATGTATAATAGACTTTTCCGCAGAAGCGAATGGAGATTTTACCATTAACTTTGTCTACCCAGTTCCTTTCTATCCATCGTTGAAATGTTTTCAGAGATGGCCATAAGCTAGTGAATTGACCGATGAGTCCTCGATCAGCAAGGGCGAGCGCAGCCATTCAAGGAAGAGTAGGAGGTAGCTCCACCTCTTATAACCCATCAATTTTCTTAACAAACTTCGAAAGTGTTGGCCGAGGTCGTTGGGGCTGTAGGTTTGACGGAAGCGGAGAAGTTTTACCACATGCTGCGGTGCTCGATGGTATCCTCCGGCTGACATCGGAGGGCCCATGAGCGGGCCTAGAAAGAAAACGAAGAATAGCTAGAAAGAGGCTCTATTATTAACTTTAATATTAATAATGATAATATTAATTAATATTGATAATATTAGTTAATACTAACATCAATAACATTTAATTAATATTAAGAGTGACATTAATATTAATATTTGTTAATAGTGGGTAACATTAATTTTAATATTAATATCAAAATATATTATTTGCCTTTGTAAATTTTTAATAATATTATGATTAATAATTTTAATTATTAAATAGTGTTGATTATAGCTCAAAAAAAATAAAATAAAATAAAAAATATAATATGAAACATTTTTCTAATGCAACATTGTCGTGGACTAATAATATAAAAGCCACACTCATAAAAAGTTAAAAAACCAGTGTGGAATTTACATTTTTAATATCTATAAATAAATCAACACTTTTATTTTATAATATTTATAAAATATTAAAATTTAATTTTAAGATTTTAAAATTGCACCATAACCAAAAATTATAGAATTACGTTTAAAAAACCACTAACTTTTTTTTTTTCTCCGTAAAACTAATTCTATTAAGAGAACGTATAGTACAATATGAAATTACAACCAAGAGAAGCAAGAGAACGGGAAGCCGGAAAGGATAAACTATCCACCTCGGCCCCTAAGAGAGAACAAAAAGAGAGCATTGTTGAGCGAGAAGTAACAAAAAACAGAGAAGCAAGAGCTGAACAAGGGAATCTACCCAGCGTGGGTAGAATCAACTATTCGGCATTTTTTTCCTTTCTTTTTACCAACTTTGACCCAGCCAAGATGATTCTGCTGAGCTGGCATGATTTGCAAACTGAGCGGGGCTGAAGGAGAGGTCTCCTTGTCTGAATCTGAGGGAGAGGACTCATGAGTTCTTTTCTGTGAGTTTGGTGGAACATTAGATTCCTCAGGACAAGCCGAAGGTGGATCCTGTGCCGGCTTTGCGTCCATTCCTTCCGCATCCCCTTCCTCTTCATCTGAGCTGAAATCAAAATCATCCATGGGGGGAGGATCATGAGGTTTCCAGCTTTTGGATTTCGGCTTAAGATTGGCTTTCTTCTTTTGGGCAGGCATCGAGGGACAAGAGCTCTGAAGGTGCCCTGTGTGATGGCAGTTCCGGCATCGGAAGGCTGTGTTCTCGTAGTCCAGGGTCTGAGTCCAATGGAAGTCTCCAATTTTGAGGTTAATCTGATCAGGTAGACCTTTGCTCATGTCTATTTCTGCACAGATTCTGGCGAAGGTGTATATGCCCTTTTCCCCTCTAGAGGGGTCTGTAGCTAGAAAGCGGCCTAGAGTATTGCCGATCCCTTGGAATACAGCAAAGTGCCATAGATGCGCCAGGAGATTAGGAAGTCTGACCCAGATGGGAAGCTTGGTGATGACTGCAGTAGAGGGATCGAAATCTGGGAACCAGGGGGTGAGGAATAACCCTGCTGAGCCCCAGCACCATGGGCCTTCAGTTAGTGCTTTTTGGTAGTCCTCACTGAAAGCAAACACTACAATGAAAAAACCCTTTAAGCAGAGTAGAACCTTGCAATTGTTGGTCCAGTTAGAGTGAATCCATTGGTAGAGGTCTGCTGTGCGTGGCCATAGCCCATTAAACCTGCAAATAATGGCATGCTCTGCAAACTTTTAGATTTGCTCATCCAGCGTTGGATGCAATATTTCAACGGAGGGGGTTTCCTCCAATTTGTCCACCAAAAAGGGTTTTGGAGCTTGAGCTGGTGGAGCTGTTTTCTTGGGTATCTGAGCATGGACAGCATCTTTGTATGAAAAAGCCGCAGTTGTAGATGTCTGTCCAACAGCTCCTCCTCGCAAACGAAGGGTAAAAATGATGGAAGCATTTCTCTTAATGCCGTAAAAAGAAAGGGGGTAAAGATCTTCAAGTTGTTTACCTTCGTGGAGGAGTCGTTGAGATGCATAGGGAATCCCCGGCTTATATTGCAAGATTTGCTTAAGGTCCTGCACTAGATCCGAAGAGCTCACCCATTGTAGCAGAGTTTTTCCAGAAAGGAGTAAGATCTGGATCTGAAACGAGGCAGAGTGATCAGACTTCTACTTTCCTCTGCAAATCTGAGACGAGAGGCAGCAGGTACTTTGGTGATCCGCCTTTTCCTGAACTTGTAGCTTGGGCTGGTGAGAAGAAGAGGTGAGAGTCCAATGGTCATTGGGTTTATTAATTCTTACCGCCCAAAAGAGCTCCCAGGGGCACGCTCCAGGCAGATCCAGGTAGCTCCAGGAATTCTGAAAATGAAGGACAGAGTGTCGGCAGTTCGGGGAAGGCTGAAGCGGATTGAAAGGGAAAGAGCCGCTTTTCAGAGCATAATCTTTCTTCCCGAGAGCCGCAGCCTGAGGAGAAGATGTATTGAATTTTCAGCAGTTTCGTCCTTAAGCCTTGCCTCTTCTATCTCAAGGGAGCGCTAATACGAAACGCGCAGCGTAGGGCCGAGTTCTATCTGCGCCGTCAGGATGAGCTTGCTTAGGCTAGGATCCGCAGGGGAATGAGGTATGTGGACGCATCGATGAAGAAGTTTCTGCTCGGTCCATACCGCTGAGTGATCAAGGCAGAGCGATCACAGGCTGGGCTGCTTTGGAAGCTTGAAACGGATAAACTTACCGAAGTCCTAATCCCGCCCCCGCAAAGTTCATATATTCCAGTGTCAAGAAATATCAAAAAACCACTAACTTTAAATATTAAAAGAAATTTAATGTAACCTGGAAATCGAAGAAGCACATGGTGCTATGCCAAAGGCCGAGAGGATATACCGTCTGTAACTTCGTGTTCTTTAGGGTAAGTCACATCAAGCTTTTGGAAAGAAAAATGTAAATTTATTTTTAATCCGAGCTATTGCTGCTAACATATAATCCCTGAGGACCAAATTTAAATAAATTATAATAAATAATAATCAATAGAATGATGAAATGGATGACATAAATGAGTAATGGTTCACGCGGCGTCCATTGGTGCTTTCTTGCATGTAGGTCATTAAAAGGCCACTAAGTTTGTCTAATGGCCACTGTAACGCACTTTGAGTATTAATACTCGAAGTCACACCGCTTTTCTCTTCTCAATTGGTTATTGGAAACCTATGAAGATTTGGTTTGTCTCTGTTGTGTTCAGAAAATATTTATGTATAGTTAGTTGTGATGGGAAACTATAAATTTTTCTTGAAAGATGTGATATTTAACGTGTTCCAAGTGATCGTCCCTACAGGGCACGGAACTTGAGATTCATATGAATGCACTCGTGATTTTGCCATTATGAAAAGAACCCTTTAAAAATGGTGTAGAAAATGATGCCTGGATTAGAATAAAAATTACTCAAAACGCACCTTTCCTTATTAAATGATTTTCCGCGCTCAGGGAGTCGTTCCTCTGTATGGTGTCGATCCAAACCCTAAACAAACGAAATCGATCGAAAAGTACTCTGAATTTTCTGTACTCCACAATGCATGCTACGTAAAATGCCGTATATAATATGAAGAAATTTATTTAAAAATACGGAAAGCGGAAACACTCGCCGGCACTAGTGAAGCACTTAAAATTCACTTATAAGATTATAAACAAATCTTAACCAGAGTCAAAAACAATTCCAAAGGCACAAGTCAAAAGGAGATCTTAAATAAACTCCATAAGCTTGTTTCTTGCAAAAACTAAAAGGCTTCAGCTGGAAGTAACCTGTAAAGGCAATTACGAATATCACCAGAACTATAAGAAACAAAAAAAAATAAATTAAAGCACCGCTTCAACATTTAAAGAATTTATTTAAAGCAAAAAAATATATTTAAAGCACCACTTCAACATTTAAAGAATTCTTTTGAAGCAAAGAAAAATATCGAAATTTCACAATTATCTGACGCGAGGTTGAATTTCCAGTCAAATAAAAGACTAACTTTAAAGAAATAACTAAAGATCGTAAAATCCTAAAATTAAACATTCGCTTGACCGTATTCGGGGGAAAATCCATGGCAAATTTCCTCCCGAAAGTCCAAACCACAAATTATGACAAAAATTTAAGGCCGGTAAGCCCAAATACTAAGAAAATCACAGAACAAAATTAAGATGTTTACATGGAAACTGAACATACATCTGCAGATTCGGATAGAAGCAGCTCGGCCGTGGAAATTCGATCTGGATAAAAAGACTTCTTCAGTTCTTTGAAAAAACGCACAGCTATGCTCCCACTGATATGGATATAATTCACACTGTATGTATGCATATATTTCATTGTATTTTACACAATCCTCCCTGGCTAATGCATAAAGGATATGATGCTTCCGTTCGTTATGTGTCACATGAGCTGGGCTGGGGGGACCATGTTCTAGCCGTCGGTTTAAAGTTTAAACAAGGTCGCGACAGTGGGGGGACCATGTACCGTTTCTTGGCCTTCACACCACCCTTCTGCTTCAGCCAAATGTCCCCGGTGGCTACAACCACGTCGCCCTCCTCCACGTTCTCCAGAGGCATGAGGAGACCCTTGGGAACGTGCACACCAATGTGGTCAGGCCGTTCTGATGCCCACCGCTTGCTGCCACTATGGCTCGTGTGAAAGGCATGGGACACGTTGCAGAATGATTTCAACACTTGGAGAAGATTTAATGTTCTGGTTTCCTTCTAGTTGTTAATCTTGATAGGTGGCAATTAATAAATGGCACAGTAAATTTTTAATCAAGATTTGTAAAAAATTAATTTAAGTACACTTTAAACATGTGATTTAGATATGCAAGGAGGTTAGTGGGGTAGATTTCATCCATTGATTGAGTGGTGACGACCATAATATACTGGCATCTTTCAATCTAGACCATCAGATCAAAAAGATTAATTAGCCTAATCACAAAACATGCTCCTTCCGATAGATTACTACCATCTACGTAAATTACTAGAAAATCCATTCTAAAATGGCTCTGCAAATTTTACCAACCTCGATATAATATTAACAATTTCTACATGATAATTTAAAGGGATTTAAGCAATCATAGCTTTATGTTAAAAAACATATGTTACTTAAAAAAAATGAAATAAGTTTCACAAAATAAAATAAATCATTAGTAAAAAATTTATTGAATATACCTCAAGATTATTTAACTGCTTTAACAAATCGAAATAATATATATTTTTTTAATTTAACATTTTACTTGAATTTTATAAGACCGGTTCACTTTGAACATTTTTTATAATTAAAACACAATTTGAATACACTGGATCTTTTTAGTCATCAAACATGGACGACAACTCCCAAATCGATGAATCAATGAGGTAATGGAAGGCCCTAACTCTACAATTTAAGGAGATTTGGGAAGAAATTGACGACTCGGATTAATGGTCGGATACTTTGATATGATCGTCAAGAGCATCTCATTGCTTTACGCATAGTGTAAGTCTACTTGACAAACACGTAATCTTTGATTTTCTGTAGCACCCCATCTGGATAAAATCTCCATATTTTAGGTAGGATGGGTGGAGGTGATTAATTTACTTACTCTCTTTCCTCTTTTTCTTCTTTTTCTTTTTTAATGGGCATGAAATATGAAGCTATTTCATCCAAATTTTGGTGCTTGAAATTTATTGATTCTACATTCAAATTTGACAATTATATATTCAACATTTTTGTGCTTATCGAGCAAGTAGATGAGATTCAACTTTAAACCATTGGTCTCGAATGGATTAATTGTATTCTATTGTAGGTCGATTGTCAAATATTTGGTCTCTAAAGCTATACTTCCTATCAGTCTATACAATTTCCACAGGGTCACAATGCTTCCTACGCACACTCTAATCCACGTGCTCTTCAAAGTAGCTCTAATACCATGTTGAATTTTCCTTAGGCCCTAGATTTGGTATGAGGCTAATCATGCACACAAACACTCTAAGAACCCTCAACTTACTAACACTTTGCACAACATAAATCTTCAATAGTGAAATCAATTAAGTACACAAATATTTGAGTCAAAAGCTCAATTATTTTATTATTCCATCAATAAAAGAATCATGGGGCTCCTGTATCAAGGATCATGGCCTTCGACCACTTGTACAACTAGTATACATAGTATACAAAATATAGGGCTTGTGATATGCTTCTTCAAATCAATAATCTGCTTACAAAATACACATATAAATAAACTGACTTACTTGCTAAAGAAGCCCTTCTCGTTCATCCCTTTTAGTCCATATTATCCTAACACGTGGAAGGTCCTTTTCCTCCTCTACACACAGATAAATTACTCCATTAGATCATTTTCCCAATCAGCTACTCACAATGATCAAGTCCATTAGATCACTTGTATTTCCAACTCACAAAATGCATCAACTACTCAGTGAATTTGTCCATCAACCCACTGATGAATCAACAAGGTAATGGAAGGCCCTAACTCTACAATTTAAGGAGATTTGGGAAGAAATTGATGACTCAGATTAATAGTCGAATACTTTGATATGATGGTCAAGAACATCTCATTGCTTTACACATAGTGTAAGTCTACTTGACAAACATGTCATCTTTGATTTTCTATAGTACACCATCTGTACAAAATCTCCATTTTTCAGGTTGGATGGGTGGAGGTGATTAATTTCCTTGCTCTTTCCATTAATGGCCATGAAATATGAAACTATTTCATCCAAATTTTGGTGCTTGCAATTTATTGATTCTACTTTCAAATTTGACAGTTAGATATTCAACATTTGCGTGCTTATCGAGCACGCAATTGAGGCTTTCAACTTTGAACCATTGGTATCGGATGGATTAATTGTATTCTATTGTAGGTCGATTGTCAAATATTTGGTCTCTAAAGCTATACTTCGTATGAGTCTACACAATTTCCACAGGCTCACAATGCTTCCTATGCACACTCTAATCCACGTGCTCTTCAAAGTAGCTCTAATACCATGTTGAATATTCCTTAGGCCCTAGATGTGGTATGAGGCTAATCCTGCACACAAACACACTAGGAACCCTCAACTTACTAGCACTTCGCACAACATAGATCTTCAATAGTGAAATCAATTAAGTACACAAAGATTTTAGTCCAAAGCTCGATTATTTTATTAGTCCATCAATAAAAGAATCATGGGGCTCCCATATCAAAGATCATGGCCCTCGACCACTAGTACAACTAGTATACATAGCATACAAAATATTAGGGCTTGTGATGTGCCTCTTTAGATAATAATCTTCTCACAAAAGACAAAGACAAACAAATTGACTTACTTGCTAAAGAAGCCCTTCTCGTTCATCCCTTTTAGTCCATATTATCCTAACACCTGGCATGTCCTTTTCCTCCTCTACACATAGAGAAATTACTCCATTAACTCATTTGCCCAATCAGCTTCTCACAATGATCAATTCCATTAGATCACTTGCATTTCCAGCTCACAAAATGCATCAACTACTCAGTGTGAAAATTTCCATCAACCCTCTGCATATTAGCCTTTGAAAAGCTCATTGTTCACAATTTCATTTGTGAACAAACTTTAGGAAATACATAGATCACTTCTTGATGAAACTAAGACCAACATACAAACCTCAGTTCAACCTTTTCTTGGCCTTTGTTGCTTCACTTAATCATCAAATTACCCTTGGTCTATGCCTAGCATTTTACGCAATAAATCTCGGCAATTTGGCCACCCTTTGACAGAGCCACAAACTCTCTTTTATCCATCTCAAAGCCATGACCTCCCAAATCAGTCTTTCAACCATTAATATGCTTGAATTATGCCTTAACTAGGGCTCCATATCTCTTTATAAACCTTTGTTACAACTTTAGCATTAGATCTTCCCCTTGACTTACCTTGGATGATCCTTGACCCTCCAGATCTGAATCTCAACTCCTTTGTTCTAGAAACTTCTAGCCATACTAGGCCTTAACCACCCTACAACTACTTGGATATGTCCCTCAGGTAATTTCTTTAGCCTTTAGTAGACCTCCTATACTTGGTTGTAATGTCCCAATTTTTAGTTTCATTTGTAGTACAACCAGGATGGATTTCCAGGATATGTGATGACCAAGCCACAGGAGCAGGATTACATCATCAGAGGTCCTAAAAGGGGTTTTGAGGAGTTTTATGGGTTCCGGCAACATTCATTTGGCATATTCCATCATTAGGGTTAGTTATGCACAACTTGTTTTTGGTTTAGTCGCATTGTGATAATTCTTGTAAAACAAAGTTATTATTGAGCCTAACATTAATTATGAATTCTGAAGTTTTCCTGGCTTGATAGCTATCTGAAGGGAATCCAATGCAGAAACATAGTGCCATTAGCAAAAGCGTCACTCTTGTCTAGCAGAAGTGTCACGCATGTTTAGAGGTTAATTTGACCCACTTTAAAGCATCCATTTGCAAGTCCGAAGGTTGGCCTAGGTAGCCCTATGTGTCTACTTTCCAATGCACCTTCAAAATTGAGAAAACACCCACGAGAAGACATCCAAAGCTTGATTCTACCAACCTCGCTCTAGAAGCACTGTGCCTAGTCAAAAAAATTGGCAAAAACATGAAAAAGAGGCAGTTTTTTGGATTTTTCTCCACAGCCAAGGTGTGTCATGAAAAACCAGGACCTGATCTGGAATGTGCAAGTGAAATGGCATCAAAAAACATAATCCATTCTTCATTTATGTATCCTCCAACTGATCATCATCTACTAGTTCTTTACCTTTACCTTATTCTGCCTCAATATACACCTTTGGCTTGTCTTGGAGGAGTAGTTTCACTTTTAACTGTAGATTCTCTTGCTGTAGGAAGGTGATATGAGAATTTTCCATTGAGAAAATCTCCATCAACTCTGTTATATCTTCATCTTTTTCTTTTATGATTTCCTCAACTGACTTTTCGTTCACATGCTCTGCCATGTCAACCTCTAGGGATGCTTGTTCATCATGTTGTTGCAATGGTGACTCACCATCATGACTAGGTGGTTGCTCTACTATTTGTCTTTGCTCAAGTGTAGCTTCAGGTGCAAGTACACGTTTGATGGTCTTAGGAGAAAAAACCATCCTCTTACCCTTCTCACAGGTTTGAGTAATCTCAACCCTAGGCGCTTTCGAAACATTTGCTTTCCTGCTTGAAGAGTCAACCTCCTTTGGCTGCGATGATGTTGATGATGTGCTATAAACAATAGGTGGACTAGTAGCAGGCGTTGATGCTAATTTCTCCATGAAAGTTTCCCAAGTAATATTGTTTGCTGAGAGTTGGTGCAAAACGACCAGCTTGACCAAACCATGGTGGAATAAAATAGGATGATGATTTTTACCTTTGCTTTGTACCTTTTCCGCCATCTTGACCAAACTCCTGAATAAATTGTTAAACAAATTGAGTGATTTGGTGGCTGTGAAGTGCATTAGTAACCTGACATGGTATTGGTACAATCTTGAAAATCTCCCTTCGCATGTAAAATATTTCATAATCAACTTCATTAATGGGGCATACTTATCAAGTAAATGCCTGAAAGGGAAAACATGTTTAGGTTCATCTCTGCAATGAGGTTTTAGGAACATTGGGTAGTTCTCAAGGTCCAATTCCATGCCTTTGAACCAGACTTCTCCTTCATTTGGAATACATGTTGTTGAAGTGATGGCATCTGCTGATAGAGTGAATTCAATGCTTGCTATGATGACTTTGTCTTTGCTAAAGTTAGTGGCAAAAAGGCTAGTCAATTGAGCGTGATAGCCTACCTCTATGATTCTCTCACAAAATCTCAAACATCCATTGTTTTCAAAACATCTCTTGGCATAAAGAGAAGCATTGTGTTCTTGCAAAGTGGATGGCTCAAACCTAGAATGTCGGCCTCCCTTGTGAAACTTCTTTTCACCCTCCATAGTGATTGTCAACAAGATAAAACCCTAGTTGGATGAGATGGGTAGGGAAGGTATAGAATTAAGAAAACAGAGGATGGTGGTAGGGTAGCTTTAGGGGCAGAAATGAGGTAGAGATATGCTAAGGAAAAATCCCCAAAAAATTGAGGAGGTAGGATGATGAGTTGGCAATAAGATGGAAGTGAAATTTCTAGAAATGAGTTTGAGAAAGGTGGCTAAAAGATCAAAACATGACATATTCCTAATTTTCTGCAAGAATGTTGTGAAAATTAGGGATTTGATGAAATTGATGGAAAGGAGGGTTGTGAGTGATAAGGAGTGTGAGGATATGGTATATGGAGGATGTATGAAGGCTATAGATTTTTAGAGTAGGGTTTTATCAGCTAAAACAAACAAAAGATGAAAAACACCAAAAACGTAATGGAGATGACCTAATGAAGGAAACCACTCATTTGTTGATCAATTTTTAACTTGAGAGAGGTATGAATGATGTCCACTTACTGTGTGGAAGATGTGTGAACCCTTGTGGAAGCATTTTGAAGCTTGAATGATTGATTTGGAGTTGGAAAACCAAAAGCGTAGCGCACTACAAAACGTAGCACAACACCTGCGCAGCACACCAAAGCGATTATCATGGCTATCGGAGAAGCATAGGGAGGAAATGGGCACAAATTCTTGTTTCTTCAACCATTGGAAGTTGTCAGATGCGATGGTGAAGAAGAGAGGATCTATAACACTTATTTCCTATCCTTTCTAACTCCTATGCGAAATGTGTACTACTTGTAAAAAATGGCGTTTTGTTAAATATACCTAAACGACATAATTGACTCTTATGGTGGTGGAAACAAATGAGACCTAGACTCTAACCTAGATGAAGGTGTGAGGTGAATGACCTCGAGACCCAAGATATTAATGGATTACATTGACCTCTAAATGATGATGACCAGATGGAGTGAAGGGAGTAAGCATTTCCAAACCTAGCCATTCAATGAGCAAGAATTTTTATTTGCTTGACTTGAAACATGAGAGTAACCTAGGGCTGACTACTAAGTAAACATGAAATATTAGGATTTTGGCTTCGTGATTCATAAAGTATGTGTGCAAAGTATTTTTCTATGAGAACACAGGAATTAGAAATAATAAAGTTTAATCAAAGTCTTTAATATGAATATTTAAACAAGATAGATGAGAAATCGATCGGGGAACCCCAACCAGTTTAAGTAGAACAGGTCTGCTCCAACTAGCCGTTGGAAAAACGGCTAGTTTGACTAGAATAGGAAAATTATTATTATTATTATTTATTTATTTATTTTATTTTGATTATGTTATTATTATAGTTCTATATAAATCAAATAAAAATCAAATAAATCAAATATGAAATCAAATCAAATAAATAAATAATCATAATCAATAATAATAATTAATCAAATAATATAATATTACTAAAGAGGTAAGATTTAAAAATAAAAAAAATAAAAATAAATAAAAATATAAAATAGAAATAAATAGAAATAAAAATATAAAAATTAAAAAATTAAATTAAAAATAAAAATAAAAATAAAAATAATTTATTTTTTTTTGAAAAAATATAAAAAGTAAAAAAATAATAAATAAAATAAAAATATATAAAAAATAAAAATAAAAATTGAAAAAAATAAAAATAAATAAAATTCAAATAAATAAAATAAAATTCAAATAAAAATTAAAATTAAAAATAAATAAATAAATCAATAATACTAAAAATAAAAATAAAATATAATAAATAAATAAATCAAAAAATATAAATAAAACAAAAATATAAATATAAATAAATAAATAAATAATAAAAATAAAAATACAATAATTTAAAAATATAAAAATATAAAAAAATAAAAATAAAAATACATATATATAATATATATATAATAAAAACAAAACAAAAATCCTAATCAAAACCAAAAAATAAAAATAAAAGGAGCACACCTGGAAAGAGGAATCAAGATCGACTAAGAGTGAAGTGTAGGAATCCAGCATCTGCTAACATTCCACCCATCATCCCTATTAAGGTTAACCGGCCTCTTTTCTATTTCCAAGGCTTCCCTTAACTTTGGGTGGTGGAAGTGGTCAATAGTTGCAATAACCTTAGTATTTTCAATACAAATATGGTGATTTGTTTTTTCAGCATGCTCTGCCAAGGCAGAGGACCGAGATCTACCATGTCTAAGGTCAGCGACATGTTCATGAATTCGTTGGTTAATAGATCGACCAGTTTCACCAATGTAAGGGGCCCCACAGGAACATGGAATCAAATAAACACCCTTACCATCCATCGGGCAAATCGGGTCTTTAACCAATCTAAGAGAACCACGGATGGTGCGGAGAGGCTTGAAAGTTGAAGAGACATTGTGTTTCTTCAATATCCTTGCGATTTTATCAGTAGTACCTTGGATAAAAGGAAGGTGAACTCCAGATAACCGATCGTAGGGATCTTTCTTAACCTTTGGACCTTTCACAGCTTTTTGAAAAGCTCTAAGACACTGAGCCCTGCTATAACCGTTCTTACAGAAGACATTAAGGAGATGCGATTTTCACCTTCAAGGTGGTTCACATCAGAGATTCTAAAGGCTCTGGTTGCTAGGGTACTGAGAACCCCAAGCTTCTGAGCCAGGAAATGATGAGAACTCGCATGCAAATACTGTTCAGTATGGGTCTTCTTTCTAAAAACTTGATGAGAGAAGGAACCATCATCATTTCTCGAAAGAAGGACATCCAGAAAGGGCAGGCTACCATCAACTTCGAATTCCATGGTAAACTTAATGAAGTCAGATTGATCATTAAGATGCTGGAAGAAAAGGTCTAATTTCTCTTTACCATGGGGCCACAATACACGGGTGTCATCAACAAACCTTTTCCAAAGCTTCGGTTGAAAAAGGGAAGAGGAAAGGGCCCTCGATTCAAAGTGTTCCATGAAAAGATTAGCAACAACAGGGGAAAGGGGGGAACCCATGGCCACACCACAGGTCTGTTCAAAGAAAACACCCTCGAAACTAAAGAAGGTCGAGGTAAGACAAATCTCCACAAGATGCGCAGTATGAGGATCCGTAATACGAGAGATGACATCAATGGCTTCCTTAATGGGAATGCAAGTATATAATGATACAACATCAAAACTCACAAACCTATCATCTGGATCCAACTTAATGTCTTTCAATTCATTAATGAAGGAGGAAGAATCTTTGACAAAGGAGTTGGTGCGACCCACAAGGGGCTTCAACTTATTAGCTAAAAATTTAGCAAGCAAATAAGTCGGACCACCTATGGTGTTGACAATGGGGCGAAGGGGAACACCTTCCTTATGAATCTTAGGAAGACCATAAATCCTCGGGGTAAGGGGATTACTTTCAATAAGCTTTTTACTAAGGGAGCCAACAGTGCTACTAGATTTTATCGCCAGAGCAACAGCTTTAGACACTTTTTTAAGGGGATTTTTGTCAAGCTTCTTGTAGCTACCGCTATTTTGAAGGTGATCCAACATCTTGTTCCGATAATCATCCTTGTTTAAAATAACCGTAGCACCTCCCTTATCTGACCTAAAACATAATAATGTCATATGATATAAATTCGAGTTAAGTACAGATACTAAAAGTATACGTACTCATTATAAAAACATTGTGATCATAGAAAACTAAAACCTCTGCAGAACTAACATGCAGAATGAGTTTGAGGCTCTAAAATCCTTAAACAATAACCAAGACATTGTCGTTCTTAAGGCTGATAAGGGAGGTGCTATGGTTATTTTAAACAAGGATGATTATCGGAATAAGATGTTGGATCACCTTCAAAATAGCGGTAGCTACAAGAAGCTTGACAAAAATCCCCTTAAAAAAGTGTCTAAAGCTATTGCTCTGGCGATAAAATCCAGTAGCACTGTTGGCTCCCTTAGTAAAAAGCTTATTGAAAGTAATCCCCTTACCTCGAGGATTTATGGTCTTCCTAAGATTCATAAGGAAGGTGTTCCCCTTCACCCCATTGTCAACACCATAGGTGGTCCGACTTATCTGCTCGCAAAATTTTTAGCTAGTAAGTTGAAGCCCCTTGTGGGTCGCACCGACTCCTTTGTCAAAGATTCTTCCTCCTTCATTAATGAATTGAAAGACATTAAGTTGGATCTAGATGATAGGTTTGTGAGCTTTGATGTTGTATCATTATATACTTGCATTCCCATTAAGGAAGCCATTGATGTCATCTCTCGTATCACGGATCCTGATACTGCTCATCTTGTAGAGATTTGTCTTACCTCGACCTTATTTAGTTTCGAGGGTGTATTCTATGAACAGACGTGTGGTGTGGCCATGGGTTCCCCCCTTTCCCCTGTTGTTGCTAATATTTTCATGGAACACTTTGAATCGAAGGACCTTTCCTCTTCCCTTTTTCAACCGAAGCTTTGGAAAAGGTTTGTTGAATTTTTGATATTGTGGCCCCATGGTGAGAAATTAGACTAACAAACTGTGCATCTTAATGATCCAATCGAACTCTAGTAAGTTTACCATGGAAGTTAAAGAAGTTGAAGAAGTTGATGGTAACTTGGCCTTTTACGGATGTCCCTTCTTTGAGAAATGATGATGGTTCCTTCTCTGTCGAGTTTTAGAAGAAGACCCATCTTGAACGATATTTGCATGCTAGTTCTCATCATTCCTAATTTCCGAAGCTTGGGGTTCTGAGCCTAGCAACTTGAGCCTTTAAATCCTCGACGAACCACCTTGAAGGTGAAAAATCGCATCTCCATAATGTCTTCGTAAGAACGGACGTGTCTTAGAGCTTTTCAAAAAGCTGTGAATGGTCCAAAGGTTAAGAAAGATCCCTACGATCGGTTATCTCGAGTTCACCTTCCTTTTATCCAAGGTACTACTGATAAAATCGCAAGGATATTGAAGAAACAAAATGTCTCTTCAACTTTCAAGCCTCTCCGCACCATCCGTGGTTCTCTTAGATCGGTTAAAGACCCGATTTGCCCGATGGATGGTAAGGGTGTTTATTTGATTCCTTGTTCCTGTGGGACCCCTTACATTGGTGAAACTGGTCGATCTATTAACCAAAGACTTCATGAACATGTCGCTGACCTTAGACATGGTAGATCTCGGTCCTCTGCCTTGGCAGAGCATGCTGAAAAAACAAATCACCATATTTGTATTGAAGATACTAAGGTTATTGCAACTATTGACCACTTCCACCACCGAAAGTTAAGGGAAGCCTTGGAAATAGAAAAGAGGCCGGTTAACCTTAATAGGGATGATGGGTGGAAGGTTATCAGATGATAGATTCCTGCACTTCACTCTTAGTCGATCTTGATTCCTCTTGCCTGGTGTGCTCTTTTTATTTTTCTTATTTGGTTTTGCTTAGGTTTTTGTTTTGTTTTATTTTATATATATATATATATATATATATATATATATATATATATTATTTATTTTTATTTTTATATTTTATTATTTTATTTTTATTTTATTTTTTATTTTCCTTTATTTATTTATTTATTTATTTTTAAGTGTATTTATTTTAATATTATTATTATTTATATATATTTGTTTTATATTTATTTATTTGTTTAATTTTATTTTTATTTTTAGTATTATTGATTTATTGATTTATTTTTAATTTTTATTTGAATTTGAATTTGAATTTTATTTTATTTTATTTATTTTTTATTTTTTTCAAAAAAAATTTTATTTTTATTTTTTATATTTTTATTTTTATTTTGATTTCTATTTTATATTTTTATTTATTTTTATTTTTTATTTTTAAATCTTACCTCTTTAGTAAGATTATATTATTTGATTAATTATTATTATTATTATTATTATTATTATTATTATTATTATTATTATTATTATTATTTATTTGATTTGATTTCATATTTGATTTATTTGATTTTTTATTTTATTTATATAGAATTTATAATAAAAACATAATCAAAATCAAAATTAAAATAAATAAATAAATAAATAATAATAATAATAATAATTTTCCTATTCTAGTCAAACTAGGCGTTTTTCCAACGGCTAGTTGGGCTTGTCCTATTCTACTTAAACCCGGTTCCACTTTGATGATTTCTCATCATCCTTTCGATGATGAACCACTTTGGGCCCAGTTCCCGGAAAGCAGCGTCATTCAAATTTCTCCTATGTATTCCTGAAAATCTTTTTTAAAAAAAGTATGTTTGATCACTGAACATTTAGACACTAATAGGGACAAATCCACAAAAATAAGAATTTCAAGACCTAAAGAAGAATATCAATGATGCTTCAATCTTAGACATGCCAACTTTACATTGCCCTTTTGAGCTATAGACAAATACCAATGGGTATGCACTAGGAGTAGGGATCATGTGAGGAGGAAAGATTTTGTGTTACCATTCATAGTTGTTTCATGGAACAATACTAAACAATTCCATGCATAAATAAATCTTTGTGATTGTACAAACTATGAAGAAGTGGAAGCACTTTCTCTCCTAGAAAAAGAGACCATCATACACAAATCATCACCCCCTTCAATCCCTACAGAGCCAAAGCAAGAAGCATCAAAGTGAGGCATTATAAGTGGTTAGGATTCTTACAACAATTTTATCTATTGATCTAGAACCAAAAAAATGCCATGAATAAGCTAACAAACATGTTCTTTCAACCATCACTAAAGCATACATGCAACAATTCTTTGTGGAAATGCAAGTTAAGCCTTTCACTCATGAAATTTTAAGTGAAGAGAATGAAGGAGATGATGGTTTCAAAGGAGCATACAAGTAGCTAAAGGAGAGATCAATCGCCACCCTAGAATAAAATGAATACCAACTTCAAAATGAGCTACTAAACAAGCTAGATAACTTGTGCATACCCTAAAACAAAAGAATTCAATTGATAAAAGAAATACACTTCCAAAGTTGATAGACCAAAGATGTATGGGCCAAAGATGTAGGAGTGGGTGATAAAATGTCAAAGTTTATGTTCTTTACAACAATATCAAGCCAACCAACCAAAAACTTTGCCTACACATGCCATTGTCAGTGCTAAGTAGGGCTTGAGAGATGAGCCTTGGGGAAGCATCTCCTAAGACTTTGTTGGATTTTAGCTATGACATATATAAGGCCATAACTACCTATTTTTCATGGTGAACCACTACAACAAGATGTGCGTGCTCATTCCATAACATGAGGCAAAAAAAATATTATTTAGCCATGTTCGAATACATTTTGGAATGCCAAACACCATCATATTTAATCAAGATAGCAAGTTCTTATGCATGTTTTAGACAACATTTTGGGAATAAAATTGTTAAATTTGGCAACTAGGGCCAAATTCCACCTTGGGATAGCTCATATAATGTAGATGATATTTTCATTGGATTTCTCTTTTCAAGAGGTCCAAGATTGATTTAAAGATCTTCTCATTCGTACAAGCAGAGGTATGATTATGAACTCTTTTTTTTTGAGAATTTGTAGGGGTTATAAATTTTCTTCTTGATAATTACTTGTGAGCTTGTTTGCTTATGTATTCTTCCTAGTTAATCTTTCATCAAGTTAATTACCAAAATGTACATGACACAAATGTTTTACGCAGAATTAATACTTTTATTGTAGGAAGGTAAATCACAGATTTACCTCCCTTTCATTACAATCCTTGCAATATCTGCACTGCAATCTTGTAATTATCCGCATTGTATTCTTCTCAAACTGGCTTCATCAATCAGTAGTCTATACTCTTATGTTTCTCCTGCAATCTGTATACTTCAATCACTTCGCGGTCTATACCTTTATGTTTCTATACCTTCAGTTCCTACCGCAATTTATATCCTTCAGTTGCTTCAGTTTCAAGTGAATCCACATTCCTCTTAACTGTTGTACAACCTCAGACAAGTCCGCATTTAATTATGTCCTTAAATCTGCTCTTTTAAACATTGTCCAACCTCTAATCAATCCGCAATGGTTGTTCCTTCTTACACACTGTCCATCCGCAAATTCTGTTCTTTCTTTCAACGTTGTCCACCTCAAACTTGACTGCAATTCTTGCTCCTTTTTCCAAGCTATACAACCTCAGTCTTATCCGCAAAACTTGTATCTTTACCGCAACATGTGTAGGAGTATATATAGTTGTTCCAGCCAGATATTAAGCCAACCTTTCAGCCATCATGAAGGCCGACTTCAACATTTTTTTGTAGGCCTACTTCATTACAACAAATAGGCTTATCTTCAACGTTGAATATGGGCAGTCTTGTAGGCCATTATTGTATAATGTCTTGGAGGATATTCTTCAGACTAAACACGCCATTTACATGACTCTTAATTACACTTATGTTCCTAATAGACATTAAGAAAAATTCTATAGACCTATACAAAGAATCTTGCTCATAAAACCCATGAAGTAAGTAAACAAAAAATACATTTTATTATTTTTTACTTCTTCTTTACATAAGTACATAATTACATAGTCATTATGAAGACCTACTTAGTTACACTTTTCAACAATTTTCACACGTGCAAATTTTCAAGGTCGACCTTAGTCAAATGTAGGCTCATGAAGCCCAATATATGTGTCTCTTCACCCACATCAAAGTATATAAATAAGAGTGACTTCTCTCCTCATTTCGACATCATTAATTCACACATTTTTCTCTCTCCACATCAGATTGGTTCGTACAACTTGGGTTTCTCTCTCTCTCACACACGTGTGGCAAAGGAGGCCGAAAATTTCAAAGACAAGTTGTAGGCCAAAATTCCATATTGCAAACCAACTTTGACCAATGTTGACCAGAACTTATCTGACCGATTTTGACTACGATTTTCTAAAAAAAATTCTGATTTTTGCAGGCCATACTTGCTGGCACAAAAATCGAGGGGTTGATGCATTATTTTCTGGGGTTGGAAGTTTGGCAGAAGAAGGATGAGATCTTCCTTAGTCAAGGTGGATATGTTACAAAAATCTTGAAGAGGTTCAAGATGGATGACTATAGACCCATGGCTACACCAATGATCACCAACTAGAAGAAAATTGATACATCTGAAGATGATGAGGTTGATCCTACCTTGTATATCCTGCCTTGTACATGCAGCTCATAGGGTCCCTGATGTATCTGGCCAACACTAGGCCAGGCATATGTTATGTTGTCAACACCCTCGGTAATTTCATGGTGGAACCAAGGAAGGCACATTGGGCAGCAGCCAAACATGTTCTCACATATTTGCAGAGAATAGTCAAGCTTGGATTGAGATACACCCGAGGCAATGACATCAAATTTGGTGGGTTCACTCTGACAATAGGCTGATAGCCTAGTAGATTGGAAAAGTACTAGTGGGTACTGTTTCAATGTTGGATCAGGAATGACCTCCTCGTGCAACAGGAAACAGAAGTCTGTGGCTCTAAGCTTAGCTGAGGTGGAATATATCGCTGCAAGCACTGCTTTGTGCAAGGCAATATGGCTTAGGAAGCTTCTTGTGAATCTACTCTAGAAAAATATGGAAGCAACCAACATTCTATGTGATAATCAGAGTTGCATCAAGTTGTCCGAATGTTTCACGACGTTGAAGCATATTGACATCATGTGTCATTTCATCGTAGATCGTGTCCAACGAGTTGTACAATTACAAGACACTCGGACAGAGAGGTGGCGACATCCTTACTAAGGCCTGGGAAAGAGAGTTTGTCTACATCAGAGAGAAGATGGGGATGATAAAGAATCCATTTCCAATAGTAGAAATGGATCAGCGAATAATTGAGAGGGAGCCTGCAATACAAATGAGGCAAAGGATGTGCTGGCAGTGTCACAAGCAAAGAATACAAGAGGTAGCAAAGACACACAAGGGGCAGCAATGCCTGTGCTGCAACAGCACCGAGAATGCTTCCAGGTCAGTGCAGTATGCAGCAAGCATATTGCTAAAACACTTTCCTTGCTAAGAGGGAGTGTTGATTTTTGTATCATCGGAAAGTGATCAAAGTCTCGAAATTGGTGAGGAGGCTTAGACACCAGTGTTCCAAAGAGCTGAGAAATCGATTGTGGAAATTTCACTCGGTTCATGTTTTATTAAAATAACTAATTATTTTAATGGAGACCCTAAGTCTAAACTTAGAGAACAAAAATCAAGTCAAGTTTTAACCTTAGGCATTAATTAAACTTCTAATCTGGGTCATTGATTTTTTAATGAGAAGATTATAAAAGAAGGCTTGGGGGTCATTTGGAAAGTAAGTCGGGCAAACATTCAATAACCCGAGGGAAGTCGATTCTGAAATAATAGAATTCAATTTCAGATGAAGATTTAAAAGGGCAGAGGAAGCATAGGGCATCAGTGGTGTCAGGGTAGGAGGGAATGAGGAAGCAGGGAAGCAATGAGGCAGCAATCTGAAGCAGCACAGAGGCCTCACGTACTAGTGACGCAGGGTAAGGTTGGCTCGGCGCAGAGAGCTACGCAGGAGGCACACAAAGTGACACAAGAGGGCTAAGGATCCCCTAAAGTGTCAAAAATTCTTCGGAGGATTGAAGGAGAATTATCTCAAGTGTATCTCAAGAAAATTTCTCAGTTGTTTTTGCCATACTTTCCTTGTAAAGATTTCACTACTGAGATTAATATATAAACCCTCATCTGCACCGATTTTCCCACATTGGGTTTTTGCGAGGGCAATTGTCCAAAAATGACTATGTCTATGTGATTGATTCTTATGCTTGTATTTTTTAATGTTCTATTCTCTGCATTTACTTGGGTGATTACTACAGTAGTGTTTATTTCAAAATTCACTAAATAACTTATTGGAAGAATAAGTAGGAGAAATAAATTTATCGTTGCAATAGTATTTCAAGATTGAAATTTTTACACGAGCCTCATCACATACATTGGCTTGTTGCCAAGAATATCTTGAGATATCTCTGGGGCACAGTCAACTATGGTTTAAGATACACTACCGAGAATTTGAAGCTACATGGATATACTTATGCTATCCGGGCTAGTAGTATGGTGGATCGTAATCCTAGATGAGCAAGAAGCTTCGATATTGATTTCTTTAAAAACCGCTGAAGCCGAATGCATTACTGCTAGTATGGCTTGTTGTGAAGCTATTTGGTTGAGGAAGCTCTTTAGTGATCTATTTGAGCATGTGAAGGATACCACCATGATCTACTGCAACAACTAAAGTGGAATTCGCCTTTCAGAGAATCTTGTATTCCACAACTGCTCCAAACATATTAATATCAGGTACCACTTTATCGGGGATATGGTACAACGAGGAGCAACAAAGCTCCATCACATCAAGACTGAAGAGCGGGTCACAAATATTCTCACGAATCACTTAGGGAAGGTTAAATTATTATCTCCCTGTGAAAGACTTTGAGTCGTGGAAATACCCTCCTATGCGGGTCCCACATGAGTTGGACATTCAGCTCTAGGAGCTCCTAGGGGCTTGGGGTACTTCTTGGAGATATGAGAAACCATAAGGTGAGTGGTTCACATTTCCTTAGTGGTGTGCTATGTACAGGGTGAGTAGTTCACCTTCCCGTGTGATACCCCATGATGGTTGACATGTGTGTAGGGTGAGTGGTTCACCTTCCCCTACAATTGCAGACACATTTATGTAGGGTGACTACTTCACCTTCCCCTACGATTGACATATGCATATGATGAGGGGTTCACCTTCACCTATGACATATGAGAAGGATGAATGGTTCACCTTCTCCTGTTGATGTCTTAGCATACATCCTACCCATGTAGTCCAAGACTCGTGGGAAGTACCTCTCATCTGGCCAATGAGTTGGGAAATGAAGATAAGGACCATAGCACTATAAATGAATGCATAGTGTACTGTCATACTCCCTATACTAGGATGCATGGTGTTCAACAACTTGATCTAGGATCAATTGAGGTTCTACCTCTAGAATGACTTGTGTAAGTGGAGAGTGGCACAGTCTTGTGACAACTCTTGATCAATTCTTCTTCATTATTACTTCATGGTTCAACAAAACAGAGATGATAAAGATGGTACATGATAAAAGGATGGCATGATGGCATGATGATGAGTGGTAGCAAATGGATTGGCAGGTGGAATTCTCCCTAGTTGAAAGGGAGTGTTACAATTTGGCAACTAGAGCCAAATTCCACCTTAGGACAACTCATATAATACAAATGATATTTTTATTGAATTCCTCTTTTTGAGAGGTCCAAGGTTGATCTAAAGATCATCTCATTCCGACAAGTAGAAGTATGATTTTGAATTTATTTTCACATGTGAAAATTGTCAAGGTCGGCCTCAGTCAAATGTAGGCTCATGAACCCCAATAGATGTGTCTTCACCCACAATGAAATGTATAAATAGGAGTGACCTCTCTCCTCATTTGGACATCATTCACTCACACATTCTTCTCTCTCCACATCAGATTGGTTCGTACAACTTGGGTGTCTCTCTTTCTCTCTCTCTCTCTCTCTCTCTCTCTCTCTCACACGTGTGGCAAAGGAGGCCAAAAATTTCAAAGACAAGTTGCAAGCCAAAATTCCAAATTGCAAACCAACTTTGATCATCATTAACCAGGGCTTGTTTGATTGTGATTTTTTGAGCACACTTGCTAGCACAAAAATCGAGGCATTTGTTGAAGTTTGACTTGCATTTACTGCAAGCCTAATTGACCACAATTTTGACTATGTTTGACCAACATTTGTAAGATTGTTTTGTGTTGACTTTGACTCTTCTTAGAGACTTAAGTCGACTAACTTTGACTAAGATGCTAAGGAGATGATTTGTTGTTGGTTTGACAAGCATTGACTTTCTAGTTAGGCCTAAAAGTTGACTGTTGTTTGGACAGAGCTATTTTGACTGTGTATTGGATAAGTGAATTTGATCTATGTACTCTCTCTCTGTTGAACAATTGAATAATAATAAGAAGAATTGATCAAAGGGTTTTCCCCACATTGGGGTTTTCCCTTGGCATCCACCAAATCTGGTGTTCTCTTTTCTTGGCTTGTTTTCTACATTTTCCACATTTACTGTCAATGTGATTTCTACTAGAAATAATTGGAAATTGGAAATTGTCGTTGGGCTACTAAAGGAACATTGAGGTCAATTGTGCAAAGCATAGAACATACCATTGTTAACTAAAATTAACAAAAAATGATACCAAGCTAAGGTATTTCACTACATTCCACCCTTGGATTGGTGGAGAAACCAATGTTGCTAATTGTGCAGGCCTATTTGACCACAAGTTTGACCGAAGTTTTACTAGGTTTGACCAAGATTTGTAGGATTGTTTTGTGTTGACTTTGACTCTTCTTGGAGGCTAAGTTGACTAACTTTGACTAAGATGCTAAGGAGATGATTTGTTGTTGGTTTGACAAGCATTGACTTTCTAGTTAGGCCTAAAAGTTGATTGTTGTTAACTATTGTTTGGACAGGGCTATTTTGACTGTGTATTGGATAGGTGAATCTGATCTATGTACTCTTTCTCTCTTGAACTATTGAATAATAATAAGAAAAATTGATCAAAGGGTTTTCCCCACATTGGGGTTTTTCCCTAGCATCCACCAAATCTGGTGTTCTTTTTTCTTGGCTTGTATTCTACATTTTGTTTTATGTTCTCTCTGCATTTACTGTCAATGTGATTAATGGTTGATGTGATTTCTACTTGAAATAATTGGAAATTTTCGTTGGGTTACTAAAGGAACATTGAGGTCAATTGTGAAAAGCATAGAACATACCATTTTTAACTAAAATTAACAAAAAATGATACCAAGCTAAAGTATTCCACTACATTCCACCCTTGGAATGGTGGAGACACCAATGTTGCTAATTGCTCAGATTGGTGGACAAACCAATGTTGTTAATTGAATTTTGTACAATTGTTGATAACTTACAATAACAAACATCCAAAGACATGGAACAAGCAACTAATTTACATTCAACACTACATCAAAGCACTGCAATCTTCTACCAATAAATCTTGTTTCAAGACCTATTTCGGTTACTTACCTCCTTCACCATCTGATATCGTATATGGAAAACAAAATGACCAAGCAAGGCTACAAGGAAATAAAAAGAAGGCGAGCACATTCATGAATAAGATATAACAGAGACACATAAGGGTTCAAGAGTTGCTTAAAAAGCGCCAATAGTAGTATAAAGCTAGGCATGACCAACATAGGGAAAATAATAAATTCCATGTTAGGGATAAGGTGTAGTTTTACATATGTAAGGAGGGACTACAAGGAGAAAATAAATAAACTCAACCTTGTTTATTACAAACCATTTGACATAATCGAGCAAGTACATGAGAATGAAATTAGGCTAAAACTTCTTCCTTATATGTACATCAACTCGATAATGAATGTGGAGTACCTAAAACTACTTAGAAGCCTCCATGTCAGATGAAGAAGAGGACCATCAAATCCTCCATGTTGTTGAAGACTTTGCACCACATGCTCTAGAAAGGTTGAAGAAAGACAATTCTACAACATAGTAACTCATAGATAACAATAAGAGATATGGCATATTGGTCTTAAGATAGACTGTAAGGAGAGCAAAATGGTATGAAAGGAACCAAATTGTGAGCAAGTTCCCTCACGTATGCATGGTAGTTTTTATTCATGGTAGCTTTTGGAGACCAAAAGCATCATAATGGGTTAGTGTGATCTAAATTAACACACAAGAACAATTAGCTATCAACATAAACTCCACAATGAACATAACAAGCAAAGCATAATGTTACAAATAAGAAAGTAGACTGAGTTATTCACATGAAGGGCCCCATGACATCATAATTGTTGTCAAACCCTACCTTTAATTAAATCATAAGCAAACACATGAGATGAACATAACAAGCAAAGCATAACGTTACAAATAAGAAAGTAGACCAAGTTGTTGACATGAAGGGCCCCATGACATCATGATGGTTGTCAAACCCTACCTTTAATTAAATCATAAGCAAACACATGAAATGAACATAACAAACAAAGCATAACATTACAAATAAGAAAGTACACTGAGTTGTTGACATGAAGGGCCCCATGACATCATGATTGTTGTCAAACCCTAAATTTAATTAAATCATAAGCAAACACATGAGATGTAAGTAAAGGAAGAATAATGTTCTTAAAAAAATATCATGCATTAAAAAAATAAAACAACATGATAATAACTCTAACCAAGAGATCAATGGTCCTCATTCCACGTGTTGCAAGTGTATAAGAAAAGAAATTGTTAAGATCAATGGTACTCATTCCACATGTGTTGCAAGTGTATAAGGAATTGTTAATTAAGTATCTACGTGGTTGTTGATGATTCTCTCTCCTACAAGGTTACATTGATCACTAATTCAGTGTCTTCATGGTTGTTGATGATTTTCTCTCCTACAAGTTTCCATTTCTTCCCAAGCCTGTAATTTCATTGCTGGCTGAGTAAATTCTAGCTCCCACATGCCATATGCCCCATCTGGACTCTAATTTCAACTTTAGTTGAAAGATTTCCTTTACCTGCATGTTGTACAACCCTCCGACATTTTATTGACTAGGTTAACCTATAATATTGAGTGGATTTCCCTTTAGCTAGTCGATTTCATTGCTTGAATCAACTTATTTTATTGCCTCGGTCAAACTACTTTCATTACCTTCAATTATATTGTTGGGGTCTACTTATTTTGTTGCCTAGGTAAACTTAGTTCATTGCTAGGTAAATTTCTCTTTATTTGTTCGATTTCATTACTTACCTGAATCGACTGCTATCAGTACCTGGTTGATTTCTCAGTCACTCCGTCGATATTTCTTAGTTTGTGGATGTCCTTTCTCTCTCTCTCCATGTTGGTTGATGTGGGACTTTATACCTCTACCATTTGTTGGCTGGAGTTTGGTTTTACTCTTGAACATTCGTTGGCTGGAGTTTTGTTTTACTCCCAACTTGGACCATCACACACAGGCTACAGCTCCACCCAAGTAGACAACTTCACAAGCTGTCATAAAATCTCAGACAAAGCCATCATCATTAGTCTCTCATGCGTGAATATTTTATTTTCGCTCAGAAATCCGTGTTGGTGAAATGGACCAGCTCTACATCACAAATAAGGGGCTCACTCATCGTAAAATGAATACAGAGAGGTATGGGACGAGGGTTTATGTTTTCGAACTATAATTATCTTAGTAACACCCAACCACCCATCTGTTAACCCACATTGAATTTTCCTGGTGCCACCTCCACATCCATATAATCAAATTGAATTTTCCTAGTGACACACACCCACCTGTATGCCAAAAAGATTGATCTCTTCCACTCACCGATATGCAAACATGATACATATTACTCACCTACTCACTCACCCAATTTGCAAAGTCCAATCAAGTGACTGATTAAATTATTTTTGCCAACAGATGTCATGTTGACGACAGAGGTCCTAAAACAATGGAGGATCATCATCAACCTATGAGGTTCCTCGAGTTCTCAAGGACTGAGGGCTCGACTTCTTGAAGACAAAAAGGTCAGACACTGGTTGGCACCCAACTTTAATGATCCTCTCTTGCAATAGACTGAATGATTTTCTTGGACAACAGATGTCACATTGGTGACAGAGCTCCCCCAAAACAGCAACGGCCATCAATTTCCTGGGTAAATAGAAAAGTAAGGTAAGCTATTGGTTCCACGACAAACTTTACAAATTAGTAAAACATCGACAAAATAGACATAGCAGCAATAATAAGTGTTGGATATTACCTCGAGCCTCGACCATATCTAATCGGATAATAACTTGTGAATCCTAAACCTCGTTACTTTGATCACTGTAGTCTAAAGAGCCCGCGTTTTGACCCAAAATCCGGGAACGATTTTCAGAAAATCCGGCAAAGATTTGCCCAGAAACTTGTTTTAAGTTGTTAAACATTAATATTTTGAGTGCCCCAGGGGTTTTTGATAGTGCTGAATCCATTTCCACTATCAAAAATGGATTCCAAGCACTGCAACTACCTGATTTTTGCAAATTTAGTTGACCGGATTCCGGTGGATTTCTGCCGTCCGGGCCAAAATGCGGGCTCGGTAGATCAAGCATTGCTGATCACGTTGTCACAGCTATCACTTATTTGATGAGCATAAGATAGCTGCCTTATCTAATCACCACACAAGGTAACTGCTAATATTTTATAAACAGCATCAGAAGCCCAGCTTTTACAGTCTTTGTGGGCCGCAATAATGAAAACGCAGAATACATAGCCACTAATCTAACTAACATCAAAGAAACAAACACTAAACGACAGATCACTAATCTTATTTCACTAGAACATATATGTCTCACACTCAGAAAATGTAAATATGTGTGCCAACCTACAAAATAAAGAACAAGCAGTTTTATTTTTCTACTTCCTGTCGTACTCTTCCTGCACCAAGTGGCAATCAGTGTCTATTTTTCTTCTGTAAATTTTGCACGGCCTTTCCCATTCCTTCTTAAAGCTGTTTACGCTTCCCTCAAAACTGTCCAAACAGTACTTACATTAGATGGATTTTGGATTCTCATAATCTGTCATTCTCTCTATCTTTAAAAAAGAAAGAGAGAACAAGCTATACTCTTATTTCCTTGTCACATTCTAGCTGTGCCCAATGGAGGACACGAGCTCTGCCCTCTGCCCTCTCCAAAATCTGTTCTGTTTCATCTTCTGGGCTTTGTTCTATTTTCAAATGAATTCCTGGTGGGATCTCCCCTCTTTCTCGGAATATTGAAGGCCTGGTGGCATCTCCCCTCTTCCTGAACTATTTGGACGGTGGACGAAACGGAGCTTTGCCCTCTGAAAAATCTGCTCTAGTTTTATATATTCTAGGCCTTCCATTTTCGAAGGAAGGTCTCATGGAATCTCTCCTCTTCAGTGGAATATCAGGATATTGAAGGACAATTCAGCCACCGTCCACAATCTTTGGGGATTCATCTTCTAGACCTTTCACTGTCCTTTTCTGAATTGTTTTTACATCCCTCAAAATTGACAGAACAGACTTCATTCTCCAGAACCTTCAACTCCTTTTGAGCTGTTTTTGCATCCCTCAAAAATTTCCGGACTGTCCGACTTCTCAACCTGTAGCAATTATCTGAAACTTCAAAAGTGTGCAACCACATGCAGCCCCAGTTTCAAAGTTCGAACTCTTATTCACCTCCAAGTTACACACTTCCCAGAAATGTTGATGTGCCACAAATGAAGGTTCTCAAAGACCAACTACCAATTATAATCCCCTAAGCTGTCATTTTAACTGTTTAACCTCTCTTGCTGCAGAGTTCCATGATGCCCTTTCCATAATAACCAGCAGAGAATCTGCTAGAGAGAGTACACAGTCCATCGGCTAAAGAGAGTACACAGCCCATTTCATGATGTATTGCACTTGCTGCAGTTTAATTCTGTACACTGTAACGGGCCGACATACTTAATACCTGACGATAAATGTGCAATTGACAGTAGAAATAATAAGTCAAAACGAAAGCTTCGTAAATATGTAATACAATGAATCAATATCAAAAATGTTTATCTAAGCATTGTTATGAAAATGGTTGCAATAACACAGGCTTTGGATGACAAATAAATATTGAGAAATTTACTGTATAAATATCTTTTATATGCAATAATTCACATCATACAAATCAATACTAATAGTGACAACTGATGGGCATGATGGCGTATTGATGACCGCTAGCTCTGTCGTACCGCTGGGAACGAAGGATCCGTGGAAAGCTGACAAATTGGGAGGCCTCGCACCTGTTGGAATCTGGTTAATCGGCAGAACACAGGCCACAAAGGGTTGAGAAACGACGTCTATAGCACTATTATGGACATGGAAACGGATCTGGTGCACAATGAGTTAATTGATTCCTTCGATCTCCGGATGGCGTGACATGGAGTGTTGATGGCAAATGGGGACGTCATTCCCCTGCGAGTCCATCTAGAGGAAAAGGCGAGGATGGGACAGGAATTCCCATTCTGATGGCCAAAAAGCAGTGTGGTTTCTGTCTAGCAATCAGGGGAGCTGCGCAGTGAGTGAAAGAAACTGCATTGTAAAGGAATTGGGGAATCAAAAATCAAGGCCGGCTCGGTATGTACGTTGGACTCGACTCTGTCACAATATGGGGTCAGGATTTGCGAGTAAGGATTCCTAATTGGGATGTACAGGAGCGAAGAGGCAGAAATATGACTGTGGTGTGGATAAGATTGATGCGAACGATGGAGAACCGGCATCTGCAAACAATTCAATTCAAGAAGAGATATTACAGCTGCAACTGGGCCATAACCAACTTGCTAACAGCCTGTCCATGACGATGGAGATCTCAGTGGAACGCCGGACACTTGCAACAGATAAATGAAGAAATCAGGTTCCTCAGGCGACAACTGGACGAATTTCACCAGGCCCCTGTTCAGAGTCAGCAATCTGTTCACCCCGCAGGTAACTAAGAAAATGAAATTAATTATGTTGTTACTGATTTGAATGAAATTGCATTCCTTCAAGAGAACCAAAAAGGGCAACCCCGGAGGAGAAACCACATAATTATCTCTGGCTGGGAATGGAAAATCTGAACATACAGAATATGTAATGACATAGGTAGTTTGGAGTCCAAATATGATCTGCAAATTTTACCAACATCAATACAATTTACACTTTAGGCTTAAGAAGACACTAATAACAAGTTCCACCTTGCAAAATGGCTTAAACCATCATGAAAGCTATCATATATTTCCATAGATAGACGTCATGGATTAGTCATTGGATGACCATAAAAATTAAGTCTGTTATTTCAAAAAGGATGTTATTTCAAAAAATTAAATGGAATACCTTTCATAAAATAAAATAAATCGCTAGTAACAAATTCATTGAATGTACCTCGAGATTCTTTAGCTGCTTTAAAGAATCGGAATAATATTTTTTTTTTAGTTTAACAGTTTACTTGAAGTTGATAAGACCAGTTCGCTCTGAACATTTTTTATAATTAAAAGACAATTGGAATAGACTGGATCTTTGTAGTCATCTGATCGTCAATTGATATTTATGGCCATCAAATAACTAATCTACGATCGCTCCTTTAACTTCTTCATGCATCCAAGTTTAGCAAAATGGACAAATAAAGACAAGTCAGTTTATTTCGATTGCATACCTCATAAACTTCTCTGAGCGGTTTGTGATATTTTCCATACCTACTAGAATTACCTCGGCGTGTCGTGGCAGGGGCTTTACGAAATCGAAATCGGATTGACAGTTAGCCATATCAAACAACCAAACAAGTATTCCAACAGAAAGACACAAACAAGAAGAGACACTGACCTCCGACCAAAACCGGGTCGGATGACTGGGAAGGCTATCCCTCCCCCAAAAACACAAAATAAAATCATTTCATTAATAAGATGGCCCGCCTGCAAGCTCACCCGCAAAGGCAACGCCATATCAAACCCTAACAAAGCTTTAATAGCTACCGAGTTTTACAATTATCAATTACCTTTTCACTTCTAAACAAAAACTTCTTGAAGAGTGAGGATTAAAGATCGAATCGAATCGAATCCCCGCTATTTTAGACCTATACACAATTTTCCATAAATTTACACCTCAAAATTTCGAGATCTCCAAAAATAAATGTCCAAGATTATAGCATGACAACGCTTTCTAATCCTCTTCACGGGGTCCCAAAGGAAGATCAAATCCAAAGCCTCCATTAAATAAACCGCATCTGAATACGGCAGTAAACGCTCATGTCTTTATTTCTGGATTATCCCATCATAAACCCTGATCACATGGAAAAGAGCCTCTGGCCACTCAGATTGGAAGTACCAAATCCCCCGTTCTCCAGAAACCCTGATCACATGGAAAGCGGCCTCTGGCTCCTGCACCCAGATTGCAAGTACCAAATCCCCAGTTCTCCAGAAACCCTGATCACATGGAAAAGGGCCTCTGGTCCCTGCACTTGGATTGCAAGTACCAAATCCCCCGTTCTCCTGAAAAAGGCATTTATGAGTGATGTAAATAATAACAACATAAAGATCGAAACAAAATTAACCAGGAAACTCAAAACAAACATATTAGCTACAAAACATCGGCATACGCTGCAATTCGAACCTCGACGACAGGTCCCACATCGATGAATGAACGAGGTAATGGAAGGCCCTAACTCTGCAATTTAAGCAGATTTGGGAAGAAATTGACGGCTCAGATTAATGGTCGGATACTTTGATCCGATGGTCAAGATCATCTCATTGCTTTACGCATAGTGTAAGTTTACTTGACAAACACGTCATCTGTGATTTCTATAGCACGCCATGTGGACAAAATCTCCATTTTTCAACATTTGCGTGCTCATCCAGCACGCATTTGAGGCATTCAACTTTGAACTATTGGTCTCGGATGCATTAATTCTATTGTGGAGCTTTTCGTAACGACACTGTAGAGATTCGTCGTCTTCGACACAATCTCTGACACGTGTCGAGTACCACCTGTCTAGTTCGAGCCCTGTTGTCGGCTCCTTGGGGTTTGACTTGCGCAATCTGATGGTCGATCCTCACGGTTGATGACGCGCTACTACCCATAGCCGCATATTCAGAAACTGAAGAAATGCCTTCGATGTGCTCAAACCCAGGACCTGCCGCTCATTCTTGGACACGAGAACCGATCTACAGCTGGTGAAATTGTATTTGGGCGTCGACAAGATTTATTTGGGTATGGACAAATTTCATTTGGGTGCCGAGAAATGCAATCGGGTGCCGGATTGCTGCCCAACTGCATCCAGAAGTTCCCCTTCCAGTCATGCCTTTTCCATGCATCGCAAGGCTCCTATGTAGAGCATTCTCAGCGACGCTACTACCCATAGCTGCATATTCAGAAACCGAAGAAATGCCTTCGATGTGCTCAAACCCAGGACCTGCCGCTCATTCTTGGACACAAGAACTGATCTGGAGCTGGTGAAATTTTATTTGGGTGTCAACAAGATTTATTTGTTTATTTGGGTGCAGCCAGATAGATCTCGATATGTTAGTATAGTAGGAGTGATTAGAAAGATCATAACCTCTGGAAATCGATATAGAGCAGTGCGATTCTTAATTTATTCGCGGAGACGGGCGAACGCAAACACTTCATAAAGGTATAATCTCCTCTTTCACATCACAATGAAAGAGAGAGGTGGCAATGAATCTGCTTATCATTAAACGGGTGCCGGATTGCTTCCCAACTGCATCCAGAAGTTCCCCTTGCAGCTTCCTTCGAGTCTCGCCTTTTCCATGCATCGCAAGGCTCCTATGCAGAGCATTCTCAACCGTGAACTAGGTGGCCTGCAAAGGATATATATAATCGGACTCTTAAAAGCTGGATACCCAGCAAGTAACTGTAGAAACTACTCCAGTGGTCGAACGCCCATTATGTAGAGCCAGAAAATGAAAATCTACCAAAACATATATCTGAGGGCCTTATGAATGGTCAGGCAGATAAGGATTTCGTAACAGATTTGTTGTGCAAAATATCGGCACATTTAAATCTACACATTTTTGAGGCCAACGAATTGTTGCCGGAACTTAAGGGTGACCTAGAGTCTGCGAGACTTGAGGGAAGAGAATTCGATTTATGCTTACTTCAGGGGCTTTTCACATTATTCACCCCTGCAGTCCAGCGAGATGTTAGGAATTTGGCATCTGAAGAGTTTCTTGCCTTCACAACTGATGACTTAGCAATTCCAAGTTCCTTTTATTGCCCTATTACAGGCCAAATTATGCAAGATCCAGTAATGACAGCAGAAGCTGGTTACACTTATGAGAGATATGCAATAATTAAATGGTTTCAAGAAGGGAATAATATATGCCCAAACACAGGAACTAAGTTGGAGAGTTTTGAACTTGTTCCAAACTTAAAGCTGAAACATAACATGGAGGAATTTTTTGCTTTAAAATGGCATAAAACACTATTGAAGACTATTCATCAAATCAACCCACAAGGAAATCCCACTGAACTAGAGGAAGTAGTCAATACAGTTAAGCATTTGTTGGATTTTCATCCCAAATACAAACGCTTGCTTGTAACATTGGATGGGATTCGACCATTCATTTCAATTTTGAAACCGGCTGAGCAGCAACTGAAGGAGAAGATTTATGGTATTCTTTTTAGCATTGCAGTTCTAGGAGACAAGTATAAGCTTAAGACTGTGCCCCACTTTTCTGTGTTGCTTTCAGTTTATAGCCACTATTTATTCAAATGCATCTCTGAGTTTGAAATGTTTCAAGTTAGTTGCTTTGTTTGCTCTGTTTTACTCTAAACAACAAATTATTTAGTTTTACTTGTCTATTAGGCCTTTGAAAAGATGAAATTATGTTCTTTCTGGGTTTATACAGTCCTAGATAGCGCAATTATATGGTCAGTTGTAGTTGCGTACACTTCAATAACAGGAATACATCTTATTATTTTATCATCTCAATATACTTCCTGGTAGATCCTTGTTGGGAAGGTCACAAATTAATTCTTGAACAAATGTACACAAATAATGGGAATATTTCCCTTTGACATAAGAACATATTAGTTGTTTTCTTCGTTGGTAGATAGGTAACCACATTGGAAAAAACGAAACCTGTCTTCCACGCAAAGCCTAGAGACATTTCTTGACTTTCATAATATCATCTCTAGCACAAACATTGCTGCTCTATTTGCTATGGACAGGCAGTCTTTGGATACTGTAAATAATTGGGCTAGAAAGAGTAATGAGTAGAAGCATGCATTCCAGTGCCCAGAATTAAAAGTAAACTTGCTAGAGAAATATCTAAGGCCATGGGTGATAGAACTACAGAGAGCCTTCATGAAGAGAGTGGAGGCCGAAGCCTGGAAATAATTGCCTGTAACCAAATTGAGGATAAGGACTTGCTTGTTCAAGAGTCTGTCATATAGAAAGAAGGTATAGAGAAGAGGACAAACAACATGGGAAAGCTAGAAGAATGCTATGGAATTGTATTACACAGAAGAATCATTACAACAGTGTAAAACTCTTAAGTGCTGGCTGTAAAAAACCAATTGCAGAATTAGATTTTGAAAGATTCTACTAACTAGTGAGCTGATTCTTCAATTTTTAAAATATAGTGAAGAGAAGTTATAGAAAAAAAATACAAGTTCTTCTGAAATCCCATCCATGCAAATTAACTAGATCTTAATCTTCTGCAATACAGAGTAATCTTATCTGAGATACTTAGTTCTACATTAACTCTTACGTGAGAGCCTGCAAATCACTTCTCCCAAAGATACAAAATTTCAAACTCTGGTATGAATGCACAGACTTACTAAGGATCAGGGTTCTTAAGACGGACGCCATTGATGGAAAAGGGATTGGTAGATGTAACCATAAGCCGCTGGCCCTGGAGCAGGGTATCAAATACAGTCCCCACAGGAATCGAAAGCAGGTCTGCGTACAACAATCTTTTGTTGGGAAGAATATGATACCTCACATTGTTCACGAAAGCTTGGCCATCTGGGGCGAAAATCGAATCATCATTGAGCGTGAAAATGGTGAGACTGTGCAAACCCAGAAGCTCAGGAGATTTGATCCGCGATCGAATCCCGCAACACCAACGGTAAAATTGGTCCATCGGGCAATGCTGGTCCAGATCTTGGTGTCCCGAAAGAAAGCGGAGGTGGGGCTTCTGCAAGAAAATGATTTATGCCAAACCGCTACTCCATTGACGTAGATTATTGGATGCCAAGAGCTCGAGGTCGACGCATTCGCCTTGGTGATTACCAGGCTGCACCCATCTCTGGCAACGGTTTCCAGCTGGGTTCCGTTGGAGAGCCTTTCCAGGTCCCGGAAGCTGAAAACCCCCTTCACAATGTGGTGATTCAGGCGAGTAGTAGAGAAATCTTCTGGCGAGACCGAAAAATTCATGCAGAAGGCTGAATCGCTGGGAGCAAACAGAGTAACAGAGTCTTTCCGAAAACCACCCTGCCATTCCGCACCGCTTTTTCGGAGCAGGTGGTATTGAACAATCACAGCGATCCCATAGATTAAATGACACGTGGCTAGACCACTGTTTCAAAACCGCCGGGTAAAATGCTCCTTCGCGCGTTATACATCGGTTGAAGATGTCGCGCGAAATGTGTACAGACCGTCGATCTGGAGTGTCACCATCGGACAGCGGACGCTTCACGAAGATGTGCGAAGTTTAATAAAAAACCCGGAAGTTAAGTAAGGTACGGCGCGCTTGGTTCCGCTCCCTTCCACGCAAGGTTCCGTCGTATAGTTCAATACACCTGTTAGCTTGCTCGCCCTCATAAATTTGTATAGCTACTACCATTTGATGCTTTGGAGTATGATTGACGGGAGATATAGCTGTAACTCACCTCTGTAGATATTTGCTGGCCGCAGGAACTGATCGGTGGACGCCGTCCGGACCACCACGCATTCCATTCTTTTCGACTGCAGGCTCTTTCAGCGCACTCCCCTCACATTTTAATTGTGGAATCTTGTTCTTTAAAAACAAATCATAATTGGTATTATTTTTTTATGGTCGCAAATTCTTTAGAAACTTAATTGTTATTGTTATGGCATTACATATACTTTAGAAATATATATTTTTATTATTTGATATATAGTTTATCTATATGGAATAATGTAAATTATGACAAAGAATCTAATTAATAACATATGATTTGTAAGTGTCAAATTGGCGTTAGGGGATGATTGCATCGTATGTAAAGTTTTCTAATTGGACATTTTCTCTCGAAAAAATAATGCTGGCGGTGGGAAGTTTGAATATAGATGAAATGAGATTTGAGTTCAAATCTTTTACGATTCGAGAGCAGAGTTGTTCATATAGCTAAAATGATTAATGTTTGGTCGGAGCCTCACACTCTTTCACTTTGCCTTGATTTTCTTTGTTGTTCAATCATATTTATTTATTTTATTTCTGTTTTTATTTTCTATGTTTTAGATATTTATTTTTAATTTATTTCATTTTTATTCGGCCTGGTCGTTGCAAGGTGGGTGCTCTGCCTCTAGAATACACTGTTGTTCTCCCGTGAAGCTTAAATTCAAGCAAGTCGTGCCATCAAAAAATATGGACGAAGAGGCTTACCCTAGATTATTAAAATAATATTTATTATAATACAATAAATTTGAATTGATAACTTTTGGTTGCCAGTTTCCGCTAAAACTTGTCTGGATTTCGCGATGGAAAGAAAAACTATTTGAACAAGAGAAAAAATTACCAATTGTGTGCCCTTCATTGCTAATTTTACAAGATGAATTTATGTCCAGTCAACGTATAATATTGTGTGCCCTCTTGATCTACGCCACTGCCCTCAATTTAATATTTGTATGAGTTTTTTTGTTAAATATTTATAAATTTATCAAAGGTGGATACAAACATTTAATTCTGACCAATAGATTGTTGATTCGTAATTTTCCGACTTCTATCCTTTTTAATGAATTTTTTTTGCAATAATTCATATTAATCGCGGGCATAAATCTTAATGGGTTCAGGGTCAAACTCTTATGGACCGGAATGTATTTAGAAACCATAGTTGTATTTTTATTCGTTTATTTTTATATTTTTCATTTTATTCGTTTTTATTTTTATTTTTATCTATTTATTTATTTCATTTCTATTTATTTATTTATTTATTTTTATTTTTATTTTTATTTTCTATGTTTTAAATATTTAGTTTTAAATTATTTAATTTTTATTTATTTATATCTTATTTTTGATTTTATTCGTTTTTATTTTTATTTTAATCTATTTATTTATTTATTTATTTTATTTTTATTTATTTATTTTATTTCTATTTTTATTTTCTATGTTTTATATATTTATTTTTAATTTATTTAATTTTAAAAATTTTTTTTTGTTTTTTTTAGTTTTTAGTTTTTTTTTTTTTTTTAAGCTTAAATAAAATTACTTATAAAATAAGGTAGCTGATGCATATAATTATTAAAAATGAAATAAATCTTTATATATTTAAACTATATATAGTATTTCATTATTCTTAACATTATATTTATTCCAAAATGTCAATTGTTAATTTCAATCAAAATAGGCAATATGCACAAGAGTTAATGCAAAGTCTACTCCTTTCGGTGTACCTTTGCACCCTTAGGGGCAAATGCTAGTTTATATTAATCTGGTAATTTAAATATTTCGGAAGCATTAAATAACATTTAATAGTTTAACTGAAACCGTATCATTTCTATGCCATCCAATAAGAGTTACTCTTAAATCTGATTAAATGTAAGTAATATTTATTTTTCATATCGTTCAGTTTTCATCAATAAAGGTATATGCGTTATGATGACGGTGTGCCTTTTTAAAAAATACATAAATACTAAGTGCATTGTATTTAAAATGCTTTTCCAAGTGTTTACCATTGTTTTTGTTTTTAAAATTTAATTTATGTTATCTTTTACCATTTATTTACCGGCTATTTTTAAAAATCAATTTTGTGTTAACTTCTAAAATTATAAAATTCGGTTTATGTTTAACTTTGACATTTTTCTTTTAAAATTTCATTTAGCTTAAATTTTTACTTCGTCGTCTCGTCATGCGGACTGCAATATTATCTATGAATCCTTTGTATGTAGACTATGCATACTGTGTGAAGCCCAAATTTGGATTTTTTTTACAACGTGACGTTATAATTTTGAATAAAATTATAATTTATTATTATTTAAAATGTATTTTTCAAATTTTTAGATAAGTTAAAACAATATTCCAATTTTATAGGTTATATAAATAATATTTATAATTAAAAAAAATCTCTACAAATTAAAAAAAAAATTTAAAAATTAAACTTTGTTGTTTGAATTATTTCATTTGAACTTTGAAATGATAAACAATATGTTTAAAGCTTTGAGAATGACATGACTATCACGGGACCTGCTCAAACTCTATAGTATGTGTTTCAGCGGAAATATTTTTTTTACATGTTGTTTGATTCTAAGCTATGATGGGTTATGGTCAATTTTTGTTTTGTTGTGAGATGTAACAGGTCGGGACAAGATTTAATTTTACATGTTGTTTGGTTATGATCTATGAAGGGTCATGGTCGAGTTGTGTTTTGTTCTGAGCTGTAACGAGTTATGGATGTAAGCTTAATAACTAAATAACGATTCTTAAAAAAATACGGAATAAAATTTAAAAGAATCGAAAAGTAAAAACTTTAAAATTGCCCAGTAAATCTTAAATACCTCGAGCCATTGGTGACTTATGCAAAGCTTCCAGCAGAAATATCAAGTAAAAACCCACACAACAAGAATTCACTTGCCAGGTTTCACAAACTTATGAATATAAGTTTGGTCAATACTTTGTGCTTCAGGTCAACAAGCACCGCTGTATAATGCTCCAGATACGTAAATATCTTCACTAATATATCTTGCATGCAAAGTGGACATAACGGCTGCAAAGATTATTGCTTCAATGGGATCCATTCAAGTGAATGAAGGTGAAATGCAAATTCATTATGACGCAAAATTAGAACAATGGTAGAGCATTGCAAAGGGGAAATAACAGATCCATACGAGGGCCAAAGAATAGAATCGCTCAAATTTATGAGCAAATACATGCAGAGACACCAGCCTTTCTACCACTATATTTGTTGTGTCTATGCATGCCCATCAATGATACCAGCCCATCAAATAATTAACACAAACTTCACACAATCAGAAAATCTCAAAAGTCTTCCAAGCTCTGCTCACTCATAGCTAGATGGCATAAAAACTGAAGGGGTTTGAGTTAGTGAGCTTGGGGACCAAACATAAGAGTTTATAGCCCAGCTTCCATCAAGCTTATGTTGGCTATGTGTCAAACGTTCCACTGATCATGGTAGAGAATTGCAGTGGGAGTAATGGACCACTTCAGAAGCTCCCAACAGGAAATTAATTTACTGCAGTTAATTTCCGTAATTTCAGGAAATAACTATCGTTGGTTTCCATAGTCTAAGGAAACGACTGCAGTAGTTCCAGAAATGAAGGGAGTAGTTCCTGAAATCGAGCAGTGGGAGAGGGAGCGTAACATTCTCCCACTTGGTCCATACTTCCAATCTTAATGTCTCATCTTAAAACCCATTGATAATCTGTATTAAGTAATAGATACATGAATCATGGCGATAAGTCCTCTAATGACGAGTATTATCTTCCATGTATTAAATTTATGTGGCAACAATTTCTTAATGAATAAACCCCATGTTTATTCTTGGTCCTACACAGATGAATTCTCTCAAATCAAATTAAGGTGCACATAAATATGAGAAAAACATCACTATAATTAAGAATTTCATTAAAAATAACATTGTTCATACAATGAGAATGTACATAATGGAACCAAGTCCCATATTCATTACATGATCCTTGAATTTAAACGATGACATGCCCTTAGTCAAAGGAGAAATGATCATCAACTCAATGCTAATGTGCTCAATGACCACTTTCTTTTCTTTAACATGTTCCCCTATAGCTAAATACTTAATGTCGATGTGTTTATTTCGACTCCCACTTTTGTCGTTCTTAGCCATAAAAACAGCAGCTGAATTGTAGCAATATATTCTCAATGGCTTAGAGATAGAATCCATAATTGTAAGCCCAGAAATGAAATTCTTAAGCCATACACCATCTAAAGTAGCCTCAAAACAGGAGACGAACTCGGCTTCCATAGTAGAAGTGGCAATCAAGGTCTGCTTGGCACTCCTCCATGATACAGCTCCACCGAACATCATAAAAATGTATCCTGATGTTGATTTGCGTGAATCAACACATCCAACAAAGTTAGAATCTGAGTAACCAATCACTTCCAAATTGTCCGTCCGTCTATACATAAGCATGTAGTTTTTGGTTCCTTGAAGGTACCTCATTAATTTCTTTGCAGCTCTCCAGTGGTCTAAACTTGGATTACTTTGATATCATCCCAACATTCCCACAACAAATGCAATGTCAGGTCTTGTGCAGACCTGAGCATACATTAGGCTTCTGACAGCAGAAGCATATGGAATTTTCTTCATTTGTTCCCTTTCAAAGTCGTTCTTCAGGCATTGGTTCAAACTGAACCTATCACCCTTCACAATGGGAGCAACACTTGGTGAATAATCCTTCATCCAAAATCTCTCTAAAATTTTATTAATATAGGTTTCCTGAGACAGACCCAAGATGCCTCAAAATCTGTCTTTATGAATCTTAATGCCAATGACATAAGATGCCTCACCCATATCCTTCATATCGAAATTATTAGAGAGGAATTGTTTCACCTCATGTAGCAAACCCTTATCATTGGTTGCTAGCAGAATTTCATCCACATTTAAAACAAGAAAACAGATTTTACTCCCAATGACTTTAAGGTATATACATTCATCCATAATGTTTTCTACAAAACCGAAAGAAGAAATTACATTATGAAATTTCAAATACCATGGACGGGATGCTTGTTTTAATTCGTATAATGACTTCTTGAGCTTGCAAACCAAATGCTCACCATCACCAAAGAAAAATCCTCAAGTTGTTTCATGTAAACCTCCTCCTCTAGATCTCCATTGAGAAATGTCGTTTTCACATCCATTTGGTGCAACTCCAAGTCAAAATGGGCTACTAATGCCATAATAACGTGCAAGGAATCTTTCCTAGATACAGGAGAGAAAGTCTCCTTGTAATCGATTCCTTCTTTCTGAGTGAATCCCTTTGCAACGAGTCTTGCCTTGTATCTCTCAATGTTGCCCAATGAGTCTTTCTTTGTCTTAAAGATCCATTTACATCTAATGGCTTTTGCACCATTAGGAAACTCAACAAGATCCCAGACTTCGTTACTCTTTATAGAATTCATCTCTTCCTTCATGGCATTGTACCATAATTCTGATTCTTTGCAACTCATGGCTTGTGAAAAAGACTCAGGATAATTTTCGACTCCAATGTCATAGTTAGATTCTTGCAGATACACAACATAATCATCAGGAATTGCTAATCTCTTTGGTCTAGTAGATCCTCTTAATGTTGTCCCACCATCTTCCTGAGAAGTATGTGGTTCAACTCGTTGTTTAAAAATTCTTGGCAATTCTTGAACTATCTGATCTACTGGAATGTCATCAGCAGCTTGTGGAACTTCAACAATTGGTTGTTCAACACCAGTTTGTACTTGAGGGGTGCTGTGAACAATAACCAATCTTTCACTTGAGGTGGAAGGTTGACATTCTGAATGATCCTTCTCAGAAACTATGTTCCTGGTTTGATCGCTCCCATTGATCAAGTCATTTTCAAGAAACTTTGCATTTCTTGATTCCACAATCCTAGTGCTGTTAGATGGACAATAAAATATGTAACCTTTAGACCTTTCAGCATATCCAATTAAATACCCACTAATGGTCCTTGGGTCCAGCTTCTTCTCTTGTGGATTATATATTCTCACTTTAGACAGGCATCCCCAAACACGCATATGTCGCAAACTCGGTTTCCAACCTTTCCATAATTCAAATGGTGTTTTAGGAACAGCCTTGGTTGGAACTCGGTTTAATATATACACTGCCATCTTAAGTGCTTCAGTCCACAATAATTTAGGAATATTGGAGCTGCTAAGCATACTCCGCACCATGTCCAATAATGTTCGGTTTCTTCTTTCTGCTACACCATTCTGGTTGGGTGAACCAGGCATGGTGTATTGGGCGACAATCCCATGCTCTTGAAGAAATTTTGCGAATGATCCAGTTGCTTGTCCATCTTCTGTGTATCTACCATAATATTCTCCACCTCTATCTGATCTCACGATCTTAATTTGCTTGCCGCATTGATTCTCTACTTCAGCCTTAAAGATCTTAAAGGCATCTAATGCTTCGCTCTTTTTATGAAGCATGTAGAGATACATATATTGTGAGTAATCATCTATAAAGGAGATGAAGTATCTCTGACCATGTGAGTCCATGTCTGGACTACATATATCACTATGTATGATCTCTAATATGTCTGAACTCCTATTGGCACCTTTATTTGACTTGTTGGTCTGCTTTCCCTTTATGCAGTCCACACAAGTCTCAAAATCAGTAAAATCCAGAGTATTAAGTACCCCTTCAGTTACTAATATTTTAATTCTTTCTATGGAGATATGACCTAGTCTCCGGTGCCATAATTTAGAGGAATTTTCATTAATAACACATCTTTTAGTGCCAGTGTGAACATTCATTGAATCATAAGTGACATTGTTTTGTAAATTAATGCAGTAAAGACCATTAGACAGAATACCATTCCCAACATAATCAGATTTATAAAATAAACTGAAGGATGTTTTTGAAAAGTTAAAGGAATATCCAAAAGGTACAAGCCTTGAAACTGAAATCAAGTTTCTAGAAAAACTTGGTACATAAAAGGTCTTTTCTAATTCTAAAACAAAGCCACTACTTAAAGTTAAATAGCATGTTCCTATAGCCTCCACATGCGAGCCCATCTTGTTTCCTGATAAGATGCTTTGTTCACTTCCCACTGGCTTCCTTCGGTTTTGCAAACCCTGCAAGGAATTCGAAATGTGAATTGTTGATCCAGAATCAATCCACCAGGTGTTAATATTGACATTAACCATATTAGATTCATAACAAACAAACGAGATTGGATTACCATTGTCTGCAAGCCATTTCTGAAATTTGGCGCATTCCTTCTTCATGTGTCCCTTCTTTTTACAGAAGAAACACTTGGAATCCTTCTTGATATCGGCTTGGGGAGGTATTTTACCTTTCCCTTTCCAATTGGCTTGAGATTTTCCCTTTCCTCGCGTTGCCAGCATTGCACTTTCTCCCATTTCCATCACCAGTCTCTCTTCCTCTTGAACACACATGGTCATAAGTTCATTAATTGACCATTTATCCTTATGTGTGTTGTATGAGATTTTGAAGGGTCCGTATTGGTGTGGAAGGGTGTTCAGGATGTAGTGCACTAGGAAAGACTTTGATATTTCAACCTCGAGTTTCTTCAATTGAGCTGCAGTGTCCATCATTTGCATGATGTGCTCGCGCACACCTTTTACACTGGTGAGCCTTAGGGATGAGAACTTCATAATTAGGGTGCTTTCTAGTGCCTTGTCTGAAGTGAAGAATTGATCATCAATGGCTTTCAGCAAGTCTCCGACCTTTTCATGTTGTTCAACAGAACCACAAATACCAGCTGAAATTTTAGTCTTAATGAACATCATGCTTAGACGATTAGATCACTCCCATCGTTCATAAAGCATGATGTCTACCGCAGTGCTGGTATTATTGAGTGCAAGTGGTTCATCTTTCCTAATAGCATAGTCTATGTCCATCCACCCCAAATGAAGGAGAACTCTCTCCTTCCAGACCTTATAGTTATCTCCCTTAAGTTCAGGGATATCAGTACGAATTTCAGAGAAATTTGCAGGTTGTACAACTGCATAAAATTAAAAATCACATGCTTATGTTAAAATTGAGGCATAAATAAAAATTCATGCTTTACCAATGTAAATCATGCTTTAACAATTGAATCTAATGACATAAAAATTGTCTGTGGACTAAATTTTTAATTCAAGCAGATTCAATTAATATTTTGAACTTTATGATAAAACTTATTAATTCATAACTCTTGTGGGCAAGTTATGAATATATTATCCTAATTAATCACTTAAATATAATAAAAATTCCTGTGGGATAAAATTTATTATATTTAATATAATTAATTACAATTAATGTATAAATATTCTTTATGTGATCCTAATCAATCATAATATATAATTTTATTTAATTAGAGATGATGTGGCTATTCTCTAATTAATTAAAACTATATGGATCACTAGACATTATTTTCATTAAATCAACTGATAATTTGCATAAATAAAACTACAACATTCATGCATAACATTTAACCATGGTTCTTGTATACTCATTTATAATAACATGTTTTAATTAAAACTTAAATAATTAAATCATGCAAACTAAATACAAGAATATTTTCCAAATTGCATATAATTAAACAAAATAAATATTATATGCATAAATTTTCCAAATTGCAAAGAAATAAATATTATATGCATAAAAATTGAGCAGATATATTTCCAAATAAATGTTTTAATTCAGAAAATTTTTAAAAATAAAACATTTAGCCAAACTATGTCTATAATTACCAAGGCAGAGATAAACCTGCTCCGATACCAAATGTAAGCTTAATAAATAAATAATGATTCTTAAAAAAATACAGAATAAAACTTAAAAGAATCGAAAAGTAAAAACTTTAAAATTGCCCAGTAAATCTTAAATACCTCCAGCCATTGGTGACTTATGCAAAGCTTCCAGCAAAAATATCTAGTAAAAATCCACACAACAAGAATCCACTTGCCAGGTTTCACAAACTTATGAATATAAGTTTGGTCAATACTTCATGCTTCAGGTCAACAAGCAGGGCTGTATAATGCTCCAAATACGAAAATATCTTCACTAATATATCTTGCATGCAAAGTGGACATAACGGCTGCAAAGATTATTGCTTCAATGGGATCCATTCAAGTGAATGAAGGTGCGATGCAAATTCACTATGACGCAGAATTAAAACAATGGTAGAGCATTGCAGAGGGGAAATAACAGATCCATACGAGGGCCAAAGAATAGAATCGCTCAAATTTATGAGAAAATACATGCAGAGACACCGACCTTTCTAGCACTATATTTGTTGTGTCTATGCATGCCCATTAATGATACTGTTGTCGACAATTCTTGTCTACCCTAGAGACAGCCTAGAGTTGCTATAGACCAGTGCCTAGGACATCTTAACATAGCAAGGAACTCATAATATAGCTTGGGTTGTCAATCCAAAAGCTCTCTTACTATCTCTTGCAAAACAAGGAAATTAGTGTAAGTGGAACCAAACTCTCTTAGAAGCTGATACAAAGATAAGAATAATGTAGGAACAACATGCAAAAACTTCAATACAAAAGAATCAGACAGTTAAGAGACAACTTACTGCGAAGAGGGCCAGTTCAAATAATATGCCACAGAAATCAAATATCAGAAAGTGGATGCAATGAAGAAACATGAAGAAGATACTAGTTAGCATGAGGCTGATACCCAGATACACAACAAAACCACATATGGGTTTATCCAACTAAGAATCCATACATGACATTGGCATTTTAAAAGCACCCTCCTCAAGTAACTAATATAGCAGAAAATATGGATGAAATGAACATGGAACAGTATATCATGACTAGGCCTATTTAAAGCGCTTGACTAATCCAAGTATGGGCACCAACTAGGATGAATCCTTACTTAAGACCAATGAGCCACTCGCATTCTAGAACATGATACAAGAAGATAAATAGCATGAAATGAGATATTATATTAACACATAAGAAAAGATTACATACTGTGGGATACCAAAGACCAGAATCCTCATTACAGTTATAACTCCTCCTCACTGAAATCCTACGGGCTCTGAGCCTTCATACAGAAGTGTTACAAGATGTATACAAGAACTTCTCACTGCACAGTTTTCTGATAAAAATCCGGAACCCTTACAATGTCTTTCTTTCTGGTTTTTATAGAGGAGATAGAAAGCTCTAGATAGTGAGGTAGGTGATACACATTTAATAATCTGATTTGAAACAAAGTGGCGGAAAACATTCACGCCCATACTGTGAATGACTGAATATAATTGTTTGTACTTCGCAATCTACCTCTAGAAATAAATGAACTGGAAGAAAATCTCTTCAGGAACAGGGTATGAAGGTAATTCTTTGTGAACATTCTGTACGTTCCTGAAGGGAATTCGACTGAAATATCACCTTGAGAATGTTGTTTCCTGAGCACTGTACCTTCCAACATTTGAATTTAAATCCAAAATCTTTAATACAGGGCGCTGTGTTTCTCGGCCTTTCACTGATATTTTATGCTGCGAAATTAACATCTTCAGCTACCAGAACCTACCCCTTGTATTGCTCTGAGGGGTTCGATGGATTTTCTTTCTATTTCCATTAATGAGGTCATGTCACAACAACTACCCCGAGCTTTCGGTCATAAAATTTTCCTTTGCAAGCAGACTTCTGGATGCGTCCTCGACCTCTGTGGTGAAGGCGGAGATTGATGGAGGATTCCCGTTGTTGCAACCTGCAAAAACACACAAACGTATTAAAGAGAAACGGGACACAGGGGTGGCGAATGCTATGGCGGCCATGGCAATGATGACACCGACTGAGCAAAATGGTGGGATGATGCGGGGTGGCGAAGGAGGATGCAGAGGGACACGATAAATGGTCGTGGAGAAAACCCGTAACTTAAACACTGAAATATGACACCTAAACGGAGAACATGAATGGTGGAGGGAAATGACAGTGCCACGTGGGTGCACGAAAGGTCAAGTGGAGGGGGTTACGTGGAGACAGGCTCAGTTGGTCAAAGGGGTGCGTCAATCATTCTAGACCACGCGATCAAAAATGAAATCGACGGTTGAAAGGCATTGTACAGCGGCGGAATGGTGGACCCGGGCGTTATATAACTTGTGCTAAATCTCGTGCAACTTTGGAGGACAACCACCGTTAGATGAGGGCTGACAGATCCGACGACGTTGATGAATTCCACTACTCGTCTTTGTTCTGACCTTTAATGCGCGAAATGGGCGGTTTCAGTCATCGTACACTTGGACACTTGTCATGCGATCTATGGAATCGCTGGCCCCGCGGAGAATACCGTCCTCTCAGCAATGGTGGTGCGGAATGAAACCGCCGATTTTTGCAATGCGCGTGGGTGCGGGGACCACCACAGAAAACCAACTCCGCTCCGTCGATTGGATTTGATCAGACGGCTACAAACGCGCCCGAAAACTTTAACGATAGGCTCCTTTCCATCTGGCGCTTGGTCTAGCACCTGAGTCATATGGGGAAAAAAACAAAGGGGCTGGAACTGCAGGGGCTAGGCCTGATAAATCTTATACTGCAATTTTTAGCCTTTGTACAGTGTATTTTTTGGGTGGAAAGGGTAACGACAAGCAGAATATGGGGGTTTTTGGCCACGGTAGCAAGTTTGAAAGGTTTATATGGGGCGGTAGGCCAAAAATTTGAATGGAGGGGTTGACATGTACAACAGATACCATCCCATCAAATAATTAACACAAACTTCACACAAGCAGAAAATCTGAAAAGTCTTCCAAGCTCTGCTCACTCATAGCTAGATGGTGTAAAAACTGAAGGGGTTTGAGTTAGTGAGCTTGGGAACCAAACATAAGAGTTTATAGCCTAGCTTCCATCAAGCTTCTATTGGCTATGTGTCAAACGTTCCACTGATCATGGTAGAGAACTGCAGTGGGAGTAATGGACCACTTCAGAAGCTCCCAACAAGAAATTAATTTACTTCAGTTAATTTCTGTAATTTCAGGAAATAACTGCAGTTGGTTTCCATAGTCTAAGGAAATGACTGCAGTAGTTCCAGAAATGAAGGGAGTAGTTCCTGAAATCAAGCAGTGGGAGAGGGAGCGTAACAGTGGAAAGCTTTGTTTTTACATGGTGCTTGGTTATGAGCTACAACAGGCTTTGATCAAGTTTTATTTTATTCATAGTTGTGATGGTGAGCCAACGGGCTGAGCTCTACAGTCAAGGGTCAAGTCACATAACCAAAAGGCCAAAGGGGAAGTCACATAGACAATGAGCCAAGGGTTGATCCCTACAACCAAGGATCTAGTCACGAATGAAATTGCCACAAGGTCAAGCTACTTCACCACAGGGCCAAGTTACATAGATAGAGGGCCAAGGGGACAAGCTCTGTAGTCGAGGGCCAAAGCATGTAGCTGAAAGGTGGAGTTCGATCCAGGGGGTTTATCTGAGATAGAAGAGTGAAGGTATGGACATACTCCAACAAGAAGAGAAGGAGTTTTGTGAGTCTGTGTTTAAGCCAACTGTTGCTTCTGTTTGTAATCTCAGCAACAAAGGAGAATGACGGTATGGCTTGTTTTAAGGCTTATCATGGATGTGTTAGTTTATGAGAGAGTGTGTTTTCTTGTGGAAGCAGTCCCGGCAAGATACAAGAAAGTTGCCAAAAAGATTGAATAACTATACGTTTTTTTTTTCTCCATAGACAGGAAGACGAGCATTCCAGACGCATAGAAACGGTGCTTTATATCACAATCGTTTATGAGGAAAGGGAGGTGAAAAAATCCCAGAGAACCCTGAATTTCCATCCTAAGAATCACAAGCCTGGTTCTCGGTCAGGGAATCAGGCCTTGGATATGCTGTAAGGAGCTCATGGGAAAATGTGGTGGAGCCTTAGGTGTTGTCACTAATGTTGATAGACCATAAGTGGACTGGTGCGAGGAGTTTTCCACCCCTATTTCCTTGGCTCCTAGTTAGGGGGCGACTTTCTACCCGGTACCAGGTTTTTTTTTTAATCCTTTTCCAGGGGGATGGGCTGACGGAGTGGAGAGGTACGTGGGCTGTAGGGGCATGTAGGCAAGAAAGTACTCGATAGGGTGGCGAAGGAACATCACTGTATATGTTTTTACGGCTGATGGGGTTCGTTGGAATGCGAAGTTCACCACTTCTCTCCCAATATTAATTCCATTACACCCATTATCCTAGTTGGCCTACGTTCTTTAGGGTTTTTATATAGTTTTTGGATGAGGAGTAGGCCATAGGTCGTCAGAGGCTTCATGGGGAATCCCGAGATGGAATTAGTGGATGAGGATTTCCTTCGGGCTCTAGAGCTGGCAGAAGAGGGGTACAAGGATAGCCATTACTCACAGCGGGAACCACTACGACGTTTTCCCCATTCATCTCAAATATCACTCTCAGACCTACTAGCTGTGGAGAATGACCCTGGGAGGGAGGCTAAGGTGGATAATGAGAAAAAGGTCGAGTATCCCAAGCGAAAGGAGACCAAACCTTTCAAACCTGCAAGGGACAGGAGGCTTCTAAGTTTTGGAAATGATTTGATGAGTGAGCGAGCCGAAAGTCTGCTCACAAGGGGTTTGGTGGGCCGATGGGAATTTGCTGGAAAAAACCAGGTCGACCTAATGAAGTGGCTGATGGAGGCTTGGGTCAAAGTTATATGGTATGAACCTCGAAATAGAAAGCTTCCAAAGGGATGGTTCTGCTTTCATTTTTTAAAGGTAGAGGATGCTCATGAAATTCTCCTGAGGACATGGGTGAAGGGGAGAACCTTCATGCCATTATATCGGTGGATGGCAGACTTTCATCCGGTTGATAATGCTTCGCGGAACCATCTTTTATGGGTAAAACTTCTAGGATTACCCATCCAGTTCTGGACGGTCAGAGTGCTGCAAAGGATTGACGACAACATTGGGGCTTGCAGATTTATCGATCCTAAGGTTAAAGAAATTTTTGACAAAAGGGTGGCTTGGATCCTGGTGGAGGTCTCCTTTGCTGGGGGTCTTCCAGAGGATGTGGATCTGGAATGGGAGGGTAAGATACATCGCCAATGCCTAGATTACTAGAATACACCCTTCAGATGCTTCCTGTGCCATGGAACAGGGCACCTTATGTGATCATGTGTTAGATGGCGTCCAAATTTTGGTGGTGGCAAGGTTGGCATGACGGGAGTCAGGAGGATTAAGCGTAGTGGCGAGAAGGTGACGGAGCCACCACTTATGGGCACCTCTACCCCGATTAGGTCACTTGCCTCTAATCAAATGCATTCTGCTAGGGGTTATTGTGGGGATGTCGATCCAGGGGTGTCAGGTGGGGGGCATGATGTTGAGGGTCTGGGGACGACACAATGCGGGGTGCCCCGGTATTAAATGGACTTAGATAAGGCCTGCTCTAAATACTCCTCAACAAAGCTCATTCGGCCCACATGATTTGGCCCTTACCGGCTTGGGTTTTTTCACCTCGAGACAACTGGCTTTTTCAACTCCACCATCCGATATAGACCATGATGCACCCATCCCAGAATCGTCAACCATCCCTGTTTCCCCGTCATTATCACCACGGAATTCAGTAGGGAGTGACCTGGAGTTATTGATGCTGGCACCGGAGGCTAATTTGGTCCCTTTGACTGTGGATAAAGATATGAAAGTTTCTCCCTCGCCGATAATTTGTCCTTCTTCCCTTGCTAATGTCACAATCCGCAGAGGGAAAGGGAGGCCCCGTGTAAAGAAGAAATCATTGTCCTTGTCATTTGGTAAAGATCCACAAGGAGGAGGACACTTCAGATACATTCCGGTCACCAAGGCTATTGATAGGGTTCTTAGAGCATTAAACCCTTCGGAGGGTGTGCCATGACCAGATTGATTTCTCTAAATATCAGGGGGCTGGGGGGGTGAAAAAATTTCTTTCAATGCGCGAGTTCTTTTGCTCTAACAAACCTTATTTTGTTTTACTTCAAGGAACAATGCACGGAGCTGAAAAATCTATCTCTGCATTTTGAGCCATGTTCCCAGACTGGCATCTAGCGGCGAGGGATGCAAAAGGAAGACTCAGAGGCGAAATTGTTATGTGGGATCCCTCTTATGCTTCCTTCAAGGCATATGGTTTTGTTGGAGGGATTCCCCTATCTGGTTATGTGAGGGGTTTCAAGCAAAGAATTCATATAATCAACCTATATGCCCCATATAATGATCGCCTGTCCTTCTGGCGCAGAAATGGAGAGCTGTGGTATTTTACAGCTGGACAACTTATTGATCACTAGAGATTTTAATTTAACTCTAAATGACGATGAGATTTGGGGGTCTAATGGAAGGAAGGACAAGATGGCAGGAACTATTCTGGAAATTTGTAAAGCTCATAACCTCTGCGATTTAATGCTGAAAGACCAGGGACCAACATGGTATAACGGCAGATAGGGAAGGGATGTCATATGCAAAAGGATAAACAGATTTGTGGTTAAGTCGAGCTTATTGACAAGGATGGGGGATTGGGTGGCGACAATCAGAGATTTTCTCATCTCGGACCATAGGCCGATTCGACTGGAATGGAGATTCGAGAAGACCTCTAGAGGGTTCCCTTTTAAATTCAATAGGACCTGGCTCCAGGATCCTTCTTTCACTGCCTTGGTGACTTAGCATATGGAAAAAAACATGCGAGGGCCCAATATCTCTGTAATGAATCACCTGAACCGAACCCTACGGGATTTGAAAACCAAGGTGAGAGATTGGGAGCGATCTAAGAATATTATCCTGAGAAGAAATCTTCGTCTCTTGGAGGAGGAGACAACGAGGATGCTAAAAGAGATGGAGAAGGATCCTCCAGAAGCTGGCGTTTGGGAGAGGCTGAAGGAGGTGGAAGAGGAAAGAAGGAAGATCCTACTGATAGAGGAAAAACGTGGTGTCTAAAAAGCAGGGCGATATGGCTGTGGGAAGGAGACAAAAACACTAAGTTTTTCCATGGTTATGTGACTAGGCGAAAAAACAAAAATTCTATTCGGAAGCTAAAGGTAAATGGCATTTATTTAACATCCTCATAGGAAATCTGAAAGGAGGCAGTGAATCATTTTGACCAACTTTTCAAAAGTCAGGTGTCGACGGTTCAAGTGGAACAACTATGGGCGATCGAAGATTTATCAAGAATGTTTGATGATGGGGATCTAGAAGCATTTAAGAGATCGATAGTCAGAGAGGAGGTTATTTGGACTCTTAAATCACTAGCGTCGGATAAGAGTCCGGAGCCCGACGACTGGACCTCAGAGCTCTTCCTTTTCTTTGCAAATTTTTTTGTTGATCTCATTGTGTCTATGGTGGCAGAAGCGCAGTCATCTGGTAAGATTAACGAGGCTTTGAATTCAATGTTTCTTGAAGGAGAAAGGGGTGGAAACACTGGATGATTATCGCCCCATTTCATTATGCAACACCCTGTATAAGGTAATCTCTAAGATAATAGCTGAAAGGCTAAAGAAAGTGCTCTCAAGAATTATTTCTCCCGAACAAGCAGGTTTTTTGAAAGGAAAAAGCATCCATGATGCGGTGGCTACAACGCAGGAAGTTATTCATTCCATCCACTCAAAAAAATTAAGGCTATCGTAATGAAACTAGACCTAAGAAAAGCCTACGACAGGGTAGATTGGGGTTTGCTAAGGCTTATTCTCTTTAAGATCGGACTTGACAGGGCATCGGTAAAATGGATAATGGGGTGCGTTAATAGTACTATGATGGCCATTATTATTAATGGCATGGCCACATATTTCTTTAAAGCAGGTCGTGGACTGAGACAGGGTTGTGCCCTCTCACCACTCATGTTCATTTTGGTAATGGACACTGTAAGTAGCAAGATAAACATGGCAGCAGGAAGGGGTATTTTTAGAGGCATTAAACTCTCTTTCCATAGAGAAATTTCCCACAACTTCTTTGTGGACGATGTGCTACTGTTCGGTATGCTCATCAAGGAGGTTTGGGGGGCCTTTTACGACATTTTTGAAAACTTTTTAAAGGCCTCAGGGATGCTAGCAAACTATAGCAAGTCTTGCATCTATTTTGAAGAAGATAGTGAGGAAATGGCAAAATCGATCGAAGCCATTTTCAACATCAAAGGTGCTCCTTTGCGGATGGGTTTCAAATACTTGGGTTTCCACATGAAACCCAATAATTATGGTATCAAGGATTGGACATGGATAATAGAAAAAGCAAAGAGGAGAATCCGGGGCTGGTCTACAAAATGGCTGTCGAAAGAAGGGAGACTGATTTTGGTAGAGGCTGTTTTGCAGCAAATAATGGTGTATTGGGCTCACTTATATCTGATTCCATCAAAGATCCTGAAGAGAATTAGGAGTATCATGATTAATTTTCTCTAGGATGGAGGTAAGGAGACTGGCAAGTATCACTTGGCCAGATGGGAGATGATCATGAGACCCAAAGAAATGGGAGGCTGGGGCCTTAAATATTTACATACTTTTGGAAAGGCCCTCATCATGAAGTCACTCTGGAGGGGCGTTACTTCAAGGGGAATATGGAGTGAGATTATAAAGTATAAGTATATGAAAGAGGTGGGCTTGGAGGACCTTTACTTAAAGGGATGACAGAACTTGACAGGGGGATTGATCATCTGAAATGGTTTCAGGAACATATGGCCGTCCTTTCTATCTTTCTTAAAATGGGATTTCGGTGATGGAGAAAAAATTTTGATAGGCCATCCCGGCCTGCGAAGGGATCATGCTGGAGACCCTATAAATACAAACCTTATTAGGAATCTCAATGGTAGGGGATTTTTTTACCTAACTCAAATCATAAAGAGGCAGAATAATGGAGTACCTGAGTGGCTGAGCGCTGAAGATCTAAGGTTGTTGGGCCACCTAGAGGAGGAATGGAACGTATATAGTGAAGAGTTAAGGAGTCTTGGTCTGCACAATGCATTCAGAGGTGATAAGGTCATTTAGAGGGGTTTTACCTTCAAAAATGTACTGAAGGTGAATGATATTTATAAGAATCTCTCCTCTTTACCATCTCCTCCTGTTGATCTCATTGTTTTCAAATGCATTTGGAAAAACTTAGGCCAAACAAAAATGAAGATCCTAATTTGGCTGGTAATGATGGAGAGAAACCTTACCTGGGACATACTACAAAAAAAGGGATGGTCAGGGCCTGGTCACTGCTGATTCTGTATGGTAAGTGAGGAGAACCATTCCCACCTATTTTATTTCCATTCCTTTGCTAAGAAAGTGCTCGAGTTAATCTGTCAGCAGTTAAATGTCAAGCTCCCTTTGATAGAAATAACCTCAGATTTTATATTATGGTGGCATAAAAGAAATCCCTCTTTGAGGATCATCCCGACCATCTACCACTAGCACATCTGGTGTGGAAGGAACAAGAACATTTTCGAGGGGGAGAAAGGATGCCCAAAGAGGATTGTGGACAAAATCATGTCAAACTGGGGAAGTCTGAGAACCTTGTAGAAACCCTTAGTGGACATGTCAACTAGAATGAGGCCCGTGGAGAGAATTTATCCAGCTAGGTATTTTGACGGTGCCTCACAATTTTCTAAATGTGGGTGTTGCATGTGGCTAATGTTAGCGCCAAATTTCCACTATAAGATTCACTGGCATGGAGGAATTGGAACTAACACGCGTGCTGAAGTCCTGGCCCTCTGGGGTATTTTATGGTTTGCCTCACAACTAGGAATTGAACGTTTATGGGTGTATGCAGACTCCAAAGTCCTGATAGATCATATCAATAAGGGAACATATTTTAACCTGGGTAATCTGAAGTCATGGCTTGGCCACATCAATCGGTTAAGAGATGCTTTTTCCTCCATAAGTTTCAACCACGTCTTCAGAGAGAAAAAGGAAAAGGTTGACAGATTATCTAAAAAAGGATTAATCGAAGTATTTGGACAGATGAACTATGAACAAACTGACCCAAAAGGAACAGGGACAAAAGGTTTGGTTATGTTTAGCTAAGGGAGCTAATCCAACTTTACAAAGTCATCGAACACAGGTATTTTCCATTATATTAGGTAGATCTGTTTTTTCTGGAGTTTGTAAGGAGGCAACACAAAATGTCCAAAAAAATTTGTATCTCGGCGTAGATTATCAAGCATGCTGGAGGGCGGATGCACAACTTTCCAGAAAATTTAAGCGATCCCTCTCTTAGACATGGCCGAAGGAAGAAGATGATTTACTGTTTTTTTGGTCTATGTATGAATTTTAACATGAAAACTGTGTAAATTTTATTTGAATACAGTCTATCCCTGTAGGAAAGTAAACGAAGGATTTCACATAGTCATGATGTAAGACTCAATATATGGAACTTTTTGATCTGATACATAATATATATCAGAGTTTTTTCCACTGAAAAATGTGTTTCAGCAGAAAAAGTATGTATGCATGGCATTTGACTCTATAATGCGACATGCTCACTTGTTAACATCAAGGTCAGCGTCTCTATGTAGTCAAATGAATCTGTGACCTCTCAATTGGAGAATAATGTGAACTCAATCAACTAAATTATTTTTTGGGCTAATATATTTATATTATCTTATATATTAGTTACATACAAATAAAAATAATATATATATATCATTGTTATATATTTTTCAATAATTTTTTTTCAGGAAAATCATATCGAAATAATGAGGCCCGAGGCTTTTCTAAATGACGAACTACCATATATATATATATATATATTATATATATATATCAATGTTATATATTTTTCAATAACTTTTTACGAAAAATCATATTAGAAATAATAAAGAATGAATTACACTTAGTACTTCAAAAAGCCTCCACTCTATTATTTTTAATGTGATTTTCAAGAAATTTTTTATTAAAAAATAAATATAAATCAAAGAAATTTACACTCTCAAATCATTGTTAAAAAAAATTATTATATATATATATATATATATATATATATTATAATATATACATCATTGTTATATATTTATTATTATGAATAGTGTAGAATTATAATTATGATTTATTAGATATTTTTAATCTACTTTATCCCAACTGGTGCAACTAGTGTACACGGCTACTGGGAGAGACCAGAAAGTTTGTTTTGGTGGATTCCTGATCCGAGCATGGAGCGAGCCCTGGATGAAGCATTCAGTTCTTTTTAGATCTACACCTGCCACGGTGACCTCATGTTTGCAATTTACCAGAGATGGAATGAAGGAACTTGAAGGGAGAATGGCGAATAATAGGATGAGTCTAGGAAATTCTGCTGGGGATTTTATGTCACTGTCATAACCATTTCCTGGCTCAAAGAAGGCCTCCGAGAATGCAACAGACGATGGGACAATGGTGAAAGTATACTCCTCGGCTTAACGCATCTTCCATCAGCTATAAATCCTGGTATGTTGAGATATTAATATTTAAGGAATATCGAGGGTTCATAGGGGGAAGCTACCAGTAATCACTTTACTGATGATAAATGATGCTACACTGGTTTTGATAGGAGTGAAATTTTTCAATATCAGTCTATGCTTCAAAACCGATTAGGGTTTGTAGTATTTGTTTCTCTTTCTTATTAAAACTGGCCACCCTTAAAGAGAACTTTTGAACAAGGAAATAACAAATTCAAAAGGTGATATGGTGTGGGAAAGGGTGATCTCTGGAACTTTGCAGTTTAAGTTCCAATATCATAGAGGATGCATTTGAGATTGGGTTGATTGTTTTCTTGTGTTCTGTTGTGTTTTTCATTATATATGCAATGCTTGAGACACATTTTAGATAATGGTCTATCGGGACTAATGCAAAACTAGAAAAATAAGATATCTTCTCAGGTGTCACAAAAGGTTTCCGAAACATAGTTCTCCTCATTTAAATCTAGGTGGTATGCACTCTGGCAATGGTGGCTAGAATCTTTTATCATTTCATGACCCTGTAAGGATTTTGGATTTTAGTTATGTTCTAGGTGGTTGCACTTTTCGGGCTGTGTATACTGTTGCTGATGCCATGTTTGAGAGCCTTCATTGATTTTTTTTGGATGTTCAATTCCGCTGGTTTTTTCGACGTTCTTTCCGCTCCGCCACCTTTTTTCCAGCTGATTGTATTTTTTCGGTGGGTGTGTGGATTTTAAATTTCTCTTCAGATCTATATCTTTCTGATCTCGATAATTGTACCTCTCCAAGTATGGGTCTTGGATTGTGGATATTAATGAATAGGTTGGGATCGTAGTCATTTTTGAGGCACATTTAGTCGCGGTCATCATCAATTCACTCATTCTAGGACTGGGTTGGCGGTTGCTATTTATGGAATTTTATGTTTGTGTGACAAATTCCTTGAAAGGGCCATATTCTGAGTAATATACGCTAAATTGGGTAGGTGGATCAGGGATATGGTTCAGTACTTGAATGAGGGAATGGGTCATGTTCTGAGTAATAAGCAATAAATTGGTTAAGTGAATCTTTGTTATGGTCAATAATTGAGTGGGGGTGGTTCTGATCTCATGGGATCCCCCTGACAGATGCATAAACATTCGACTTACCACTTGAGGATGGTGAATGGACCAGTTAGAGGACTGTTTTTTTTTACTGTGATTAGAAGCTGAGGTGGCATCTGGGCATATACTTTGCTCATATATCTAGGGGATATGCTCAAGGTGATAATGGCGAACCCCTTTTCAATCTTATCATCTGACACATCAGCACATGAGGCCGTCATCGTGGCCACATTGGATGCTGAAAGGGCTCGCTTAGGACTATGTACTTCGCAGGAAAGACATTATGATAAGTCAATTGATCAACACATCAATGTATCGTTTGGCAGGGATGATAACTTGTTTGGAAATCCCGAACTAGTGTGCCATTGTCATCCTTTCGTGGAAAAAATAGGGTTTATGGTTGGAGTTTGAAGGCATGTTTTAAGTCAACTGAGGTGGTGAACGAAGTGGTTTTCAAATACGGGGATCTATGGGGACGAGTGGCCAACCTTCAAAAATGGGCACTCATTGGTAGATGGATTTTTCAAAATCGGTCGAAATAGATACATGGTGGAGTGGGTCAAGATATTCTGGAGCCCTATTCTGGGTTATAATCCAAAAGTTAGCAGGATGATGAGCAACTGGTTCAGTGTGCATTTTATGCATGAAGACAACTGCAAAAAGATTCTGAACCACACTTGGGTCCGGGGTCAGAGTTTCATGCAGCTCATTCCCTAGTTCCTGGGTTTCAACCCTGTCATTGATGCCCCAAAAATAAATTTGGTGTGGGTTAAGCTACCCGAGTTACCTCTTGAATTCTGGACTCTAAAGGTGTTAAACTAAATTGGGAACTCTATTGGCCAAACAAAACACATTGATCCCAAAATCCTCGACTCAATTGATAAGCGAGTATCATGGATATTAGTGGAAGTTTGTTATGCGGGAGGTTTGCCGGGAGACGTGGATCTTCTTTGGGGTCAGCGAAGACATAGGCAGAGGGTGGATTACCGGGGAGTCCCTTTCCGTTGTTTAATTTTCCATCACATTAGCCATTTGCTGAGCAGGTGTCCTATGAGACACAGGAACATGGGATGGTGTGGTAAGCGTAATAAGAGTGCGCATTGGAAGAAATTTGATGTCTCTCTTGCTGCGGGTTTATCTAGTAAGTCAATTTATTCCTCCTCTGAAAGTGATAAAACTGATGGTATGGGAATGACCCCAAACTGGAACCTTTCGCCTCTTGTTCCAAATGATGTCAATCTAGTTAAGAATCTTTGTTACCCTGTCATCAACCCTAGTCAAGGGAATTTGTCACCCACTACTTTGAATGTCGGTCCTTTCAGTTTTAAGTCAGATGACTCCTGTCCTATTATAAACCTATTCAGTGTATCATCTATCTCGAGTCCTGCTGGTCTACCTGAAACATTGCCATTGATGCCTCCCTTGGAGTGGGCATTGCCATCTCCACTGGATCCTAGCAAAGGGGTTATGCCAGAGTCTCCCAAAAAATTTGTGGGCAGTGACATAGATGCTCTGATTGGTAAACCAGATCTTGATTTGGAGGACTTAACGGTATATGATAGAACCCCTAATCCTCTACCTTCGATTTCCTTGGTATCGGCCTCCAACATAACTGTGAGAAAAAAGTCTAAATCTGGGTCTAGGCACTTTAGAGGTCGACTAAAAACCAAGTCATTATTTCAGGAGGACCTATCCAATTTTAGAGATGTTCGAGTTACTGTTGTTGAAGATATTCGGGCACTTAGAGATAGTTTCCCCAAACATGGGCTTGAATGAATTCTATTCTTTCTCTAAATATACGGGGGATGGGCACCTCCTCTAAAAAAATGTGCCTTAGGGATCTGCTATCTAATGTTCTTCCATGCATGGTTCTATTACAAGAGACTCTTTGCTGTTGGGCAAAGGCTATTGATATTATTTTACGCATCCGCCCGGGATGGTTAGCTACGGGTATTGACTCTGATGTAAAGGCGGGTGGTTTATTGGCCATTTGGAATCCTTCTCTATTTAATGTCAAAGCATATAATTTTTTTGGCGGAATACTACTTTCGGGTTTTTTCAAAGGTCTGTTAGTGAAGATAAACATTGTCAATATTTATGCTCCATGTAGTAATCGATCAATTTTCTAGGCGCGTATGAGTACCTTGGGTATTCTGATGGTTGACAATTTATTGGTTATGGGGGACTACAACTCCATTTTTGAATCAAAATAAATGTGGGGTCAAAAAGCTCAAATGGATCTACTGGATGAACGCATTGGTGATATCTTCAACGAAAATAATGTGGTGGGTGTTCAACTTGTAAACTTGACACCGACTTGGTCAAATGGACGGCGGGGGGTGGATTATATCAGCAAGCATCTAGATCGTGTTATGATAAAGGAGAATATGTTCAGCTTACCGAGGAACATAATATCACAGGTAATCAACTCCTCCATTTCTGATCATATGTCTGTGGCTCTTTCTTGGCGTTGTGAATCCAATCGATTGGGCATTGCCTTCAAGTTTAATAGAGTCTGGTTGGAGGACCCTTTGTTTGTTGAAATGGTGAAGGAATTCTGGAGGAAGGGTGAGGATTTTGAGGATTTATTTGCATGGAAAAAATTTTCTGAAAAGCTCATATGCTTAAAACATAGGGTAAAGACATGGGAAATGGGGAAAAAGGAGGAGATGCGGTGTGAGCTAAATAAATGCAAAGAGGCGGTTTCAAAAATATATGAAGATATGATGGGGGTCTTGCCGGATGTCGACGTTTATAATAGATTGGAGAAATATGAATTCCATATTATGGAGATCCTAAAGGTATATGAAACAACATGGAAATTAAAAAGTAGAGTTCAGTGGCTAAAGGAGGGGGATCTTAAGTGAAAATTCTTTCACAAATCAGCAAATGGTAGAAAAAATGAAAACTCAGTATGACATATTGTGACTCCAATTGGAATCAAGATGTTTTCTACTGCTGATATTCAACAAGTGGCTTATCAATACTTCTTGTATTTTCTATAAAGAAGATGGGGAAATTGATCATCAATGTCAAAACTGGTTCTTGCAACATAGCCTATCTGTTTGATCAGGGGTCAAATGACTCTCTGGGGAAAGTGGTCACAAAAGAGGAGGTTGAAGATGTTTTAAAATCACTTGCACATGACAAGATCCCAGGACCTGATGGTTGGCCTGCTGATTTCTTTATTTTCTTCTTTGATATTTTGGTGGATGAATTAGTTAAGATCATTGAACAAGCTCGAAGGTCTAGATGTATCCCTAGAGACATGAATTCTACCTTCCTGGCCTTGATCCCGAAAACTTCGGAGCCAAATTTGTTCTCTGACTACCGCCCGATTTCATTATGCAATGTTATTTACAAGATTTCCTCAAAAATCATAGCAAACAGGAACAGAGGGATTTTGGCTTCTTTCATCTCGGAGGAGAAATTTGGTTTCATAAAGGGTCGATTGATTCACGATGTTGTTGCAATAGCACAAGAAGCGATGCACACTATTCACAAAAAAAAATGAGGCTCTTATTATGAAGATTGATATCCACAAGGCGTACGATACAACTGATTGGTCTTATATCAGACTCATTCTCCTAAAAGTGGGTTTATCTCTGGAAAATATTTGATGGATCATGGCATGCATCACTTCTATTAGATATGCCGTAATTATAAATGGGCTGCCCACCAAATTTTTCGTTGCTGAACGAGGTCTTAGGTAGGGATGTGCACTCTCCCCTCTCATTTTTATTCTCATAATGGACAGTTTTAGCAGAATGTTGAAGATAGCTAACGAAGCGGGTTATTTTGCAGGATTGTCTTTCTCTTCTTCTATTTGTATCACTCACTCTTTATTTGTAGATGATTTAATGGTATTTGGCAGGCTCCTCAGAAAGTTCTTGTTCTATCTACACTTTATTCTCATACGCTTTGGAGCGGCTACGGGTCTTCATGCAAGTAAATAAAAATCTCTTCTGATACATGAATATGGGGATCCTAAAGAAATCAAATTTATTGTTGGATTTATGGGGGTGAAAACAAGAAATTTAGGGGATGGTTTCACATATTTAGGCTTTAGACTGAAATCTTCTGCATATAGGATGATGGATTGGATGTGGCTGGTTGATAAATTCAGGAACTGAATTATAAAATGGACAAACAAATGTCTCTCTCGGAGGAAAATATATAATGGTTCAAGTGGTTTTATCTGAGTTCGTGGTATATTGGGATCACCTCTATTACATTCCTGAGCACACTGTTGGAAAAATAAACTCCATCATTGCCCAATTCATATGGTCCTGCACGCTTGATAAGAAAAATATCCATCTGTGTAGACTGGAGAGTTTGACTACCACACAAATCTATGGGGGATGGGGTCTACTTAACATCCGAACTTTCACTAAAGCTTTTATTGAAAAAATCCTTCTGGCGCGTTCTAAATGGGTAGAGAATGTGGTCTTCCATCGTCCGGATTAAGTTTATTGAAGGGAATTCCGTGAAAGATTTATACTGTGGCAATTATCTGATACTGGTTTCGACATCTCAAATATGGCAAAGTTTCCACAAAATAATGCCTTTGGTATTTGATCGTTTAGCATGGCATTTCGATAATGGTTTAGACATTACATTGGGTGGTGATCGGGTTTAGGGAGTGGATGTTCTACCAATCACTGATTTGAGATTACTTTATCATTTAGCCCATAGGAGGGTTTTTTATTTGTCTCAAGTTATTGCATGCTGGAACTTGGGCTCTCCGATATAAAAGTCTGGGGAACAAATTGGCCTACAAAATAGGGATGTGGAGGAATGGGATCGCATTGTAAAGGCCCTCCGGCTGGCTAGGCTGTGCTATCATGGTGAAGGAGACCAAATCATATGGGACGGCATTTTAAAGGATGGAGAATTATAGGTAAAAGACATATACCATTTCTCCATCTCCAATCAAATATATGATGTTTCTCTTTCCCCCTTTAGACATGTATGAACTTGAAGCATCCCCACGAAAATTATCTTATTCGGTTGGTTGATGTGGCACAACAAAATTCTGACCTAGGAGGGCCTTAAAAAATGAGGGTATCAAGGTCCGGGGAGATGTCCCTTTTGCCTCTTGGGGGAGGAGACTACTTCTCATCTTTTTTTTACTTGTTCCTTTACAGTAAAGATTTGGGCTTTATTTTCCAACTTCTCAGGGAGACTGGATTGGCAACATATAAATTTTATTGATACCATTTAGGTTTGGGATGAGCATAATGGTATGTATAAATCTTTGCCATTTTATTCATTCTGGGAGATTTGGGGTGCCAGTAATCGAATGTTTTTTGAGAATATGTCTACCAATATTTCTATGCTCCATGGTTTCATCATGAAATGGATGACAGGTTGTACTCAGCATATTCCTCCTATTAAAGACTTTTCTGTACATATCAGGCCTCATCCCATTTCCCTCCCGATGATCTTTTTTGATGGTGCTTTTCAAGGACAATCTTATGGATGTAGAGCGTGGGTAAAGATCAATGATGGGGATAGATATCATATTTGTTGGAATGGTGGGAATGGATCTAACAATAGGGCTGAATTAATGGCCCTTTGGTGTGGGCTTTGGATGGCTTTAAATATGAATCTGCGATATGCTCATGTGTATGGTGACTCAGGCTCATCATTGAAGGTTTTTCTGGTGCAACATGCCTATGTTTACAGGGTGCACAGGGATGGATTGACCGGGTGAACCATCTAATTCCAAAGTTTAATGAGATGACATGGCATTGTATTTTTAGGGAGAATAATACTAGAGCTGATGCTTTATCTAAGAAGGGCCTCAATCTTCCTATAGGATGTCTTCACATTTCATTATTCAAAGCTTCTCAGTGTTTCCGGACCTTTGAGATCCCTGTTCCATGACACATATGATTTGCTTCAAGTGAGTTTGGAATATCAAGTGAGCGTGGCTTAATCTATCAAGCGAACGTGGAATAATTTTTTCAGTTTTACTACTTCAAGCGTGTTTGGAATATCAGGCGAGCGTGGCTTAATTTATCAAGCAAGCGTGTAAATTCTTTTTTCTTGTTTAACTGCTGCAAGCGAGCCCGATCTTTCCTGTTGGACTACGCTTAATAACCAATTTGTTTTGATAGTTTTTGTTGTATAATGGCGGACAATGAAATGTCTTTTTGTCATAGAGCTGAGCATATTTTATGCTGGTTTCATGTGCATTTTTTGTATGTATAGATATGTTGATTTCCTATGATGTGATGTCTATTCTAAATGAACTAAGAATATATGCTGTTGAATTTCTAGTATTGAAGAAGCTTGCTTTCCTATCCACAATCTCGTGTGTCTGGCAACTACAGATCTTATTTTCATGTGCCAATATGGTCTTATATGTAAAATTATTGATATACTGTTTATATAATATATATACAATGTTTAAAAAAAAAAAATTATAATTATAATTGAGTCTAAGCTAAATTAATTATGAATATTTTCTATATTATAAATTTTATTATATATTTAGATGTAGGTACTCTACATTATCATCTCATTTTCTTTTATTCTTTTTCAAATATAAAAATTTACTTTATTTTTTTATTTTCTTTTATTTTTATAAAAAAGAAAGGTGATTTATCAAATTAGTTTATATGATTGAAAGTATTTATGTTAAAATGGCCATATAGTTTTTTTTAATTTTATCTTATTGTAAACAAAACACCGGTGCAATGGCGATGTGCGATGTACTTTGGCTGAGGACACATTAATTAAAGCGGAACAAGCACCACCTTCAACCTGAAAAATAAATAATAGCAAATACCTTGCCAAAAGTCCCCACGAAGAGTTTCAACTTTCAACAATGCCCGACTATGTGAATTGATATCGCTGGATTGTGTTTAAGATGTTAGGATCTGCTACTAAAAACTTCTATTTTTAAAATTAAATATAAAATTATTATATTATTTAAATATAAAAACATTACATTTTTATAATTAAATATAATATAAAACGCCATTTCTTCTTATTTCAGTCCAGGAAAATGCCATTTCTTCATATATCGGTCCAATTTCTTGTATATATATTTTACGAATTCGACGAGAGAAAGAAAAGCAAAGCATACGTCAAAGAAATTATGAGATTTTGAAAAAGTCGGAAGTATACATGTATATGGAGTTGGAGGGGGAAGATGACACTTTACACTTTAAAATTGATGTTAAAGAAAAAATAAGATTTCTGTAAAGGGTGTATTTTGGGATTTTGGTGTACATGCATTTAGTAATTTAGTTTTAATTAATTTTAATTTAATTCTAGTTTTTGTACGTAATGTGTATTTGGCTTTAGTTCGTTAACTTGAGTGCTTACATGTGGTGTGCACTTGACTTTAGTTAGTTAATTCTAGTACTTGCATGTGATGCATGTGCACATTAATAGAACATAAAGCACACTTAGCTTCAGTTAGCTTTAATTATATTTAGTTATTGCATGTACAACTAATCTTAACTTAGTTGCTTTATATATTGATTCTCAAACCAATATTGAGAAATAGAATTCCTTCTCTATTACAAATTTCCTTTTCAATTCTTACAACTTTGTGCAATTATTTTTCAGCTAAATCCTTATCTATGCTCTAATAATTTTACATGGTATCAGAGCTAAAGGGGTCTAGAGAAGGTGCATTAAGAATATTTTGCAGGTTTGAAGATCAAGAATGGGAAATTGTTTGAAGGTTCAATTTGCATATCAGGATATTGGAGAATTGCCGCAATTGTTGCTACAACTACAAGGTGAAATAATGGAGTTCCCGTTTTCAACTATTCTTACTCTGTATAACTACTTCCAATGGAAGCTAGAGATTTTTCTTCACCTAAGACGAAAAGGCTTGTATCGAATAGTTATGAATATGGAAACTGAAACTAATTTCACCATTGAAAAATCCAAATACTTCAACAAGATGGACGAGTCTTTTGGTCTTCTAGTGTTGACCATATCTCCAACATTGTGTTTCCATGTGGACACATGCACCAATCTGAATGAAGTTTGTTAAACGTTGGAGAATTTATTTGGAAAGGATGAGATGCGAACTCATATTCTCGAAAATGAGCCAAATTCCTTAGATCCAAATAGCTTTGAGAACATTAAAGATTTCTTTACAAAATTCAAATAATTACTTCTTCAATTATAGGATTGTGGGGTTCATAAATCCAAACAGGAAGGTCAATTGATCTTTTCTATTTTGTCTAAATTGGGTCCTGAATATGTTTTTTTTTGTTTCTACATTTCATAAAGTTAGACTTACAACTGGAGATAAATGGAAAATGGCCAAACTTGATGCATTTATTGAGTCTCTCATTCATGAGTAGGATAAGCTCATTAAGATGGGTTCATTAAATTCTTCAAATGCATATGCAATTTCCATGCGTGATAAAGGAAAGTCCAACTCGAAACCAAATCATAAATCCAAAGGAAAAGGAAATGAAAGAGATCCATATCCAAGAAATGGAGGAAATCCAAAACTTCCAGATGACTCTTCCAACTCCAAGGGTAGGAAGGAAAAGAAAGGAAACTCCAAGTGACCTTAGTGTAAAAAATGCTATCATCGTGAATCCTCTTGCATGTAGAACACTATTGATATGATGGCAAAGACTCTTCAGTAAAATAATCTTGGTCATCACATTCCAGAAAATGCCAAGAAGAAGGTGGAAGAAAAACCATCAGAAACAAGGGGCAATGGTCATGCTTTGATTCCCCTTCATTCTACATTGCAAGAATGGATCATAGATTCAGGAGATTCACATCTTATGACTTCTTCAAATGAATATTTTTCTTCTCTACATGCATACTCGGGTCCTCCTATTCTCATGGGGGACAAGTCTGTAGTTGAAGCAACTCGACAAGGGAGAGTGCAATTCAAAGACATAATTTTTGAGAATGTCTTGCATATTCCAAGGCTTTCTGTGAACATTCTTTTAGTGTACCAGATGAAATACACATGCACCAAAAGGAAGGTGGAATTTATCCCAGATTCCGTGAGCATTTATGATATGCAAAAAAACTTGAAGATTGCATTTGGAAAGGTGAATGATCAATCTCATATGTATACATTTTTTGATTTTGTTCCCCAGTCAGATTCTATTTTGCTACTTACGCATGTAAATGAAGAAAGTAGGATTTTGCACGAGATATTTGGGCACTTGAATTTCAGATATATGCAGCAAATTAGCAAGCAAGGTATGGTTAAAGGATTTCCAACTATTGGATTTTCAAATAGTGTTTGTAATGGATGTGCTCTTAGAAAGCATCCACAAGACAAGTTCGAGAAGGGGCATGCATGGAGAGCCTATTCACCTTTGGAGCTTGTACATTGTGATCTCATGGGTCCATTTCATGTACCTTCAATGAGAAAAGCAAGATATTTGTTGTCATTTATAAACGATTACACAAGATTCACTTGGGTTTACTTCTTGAAACTAAAGCTTGATGTTCTTCAACATCTAAATATTTTCAAAGCGCATGCAGAAAAGCAGTTTGGAAAACACATCAAGATCCTACACATAGATAATGGGAAGGAATATGCCATCAAAGATATCCAAAATATTTGTAATGAAGCAGACATACATTTGTAACATATAGTTCATTACACTCTGGTACAAAACATGGTGGTCGAATGGAAGAATAGATCTTTAAAAGAGATGGGCAATTGCATGTTGCATGCAAGATATCTTCCTTCAAAATTGTGGGATAAAGCTATCAATTGTGCCTCAAACATCCAGATTAGATATCCTCATAAATCTGTTATTGGAAAAATGCCTTTTGAGGCTTGAAGTGGTATGCAACCCGAAGTCAGTAATTTTAGCATTTTTGGATCTCGAGCTTGGGCCCGTATTCCTATAGAGAAGAGAAAGGATTTCGAGCCTCAGAGCAAGGCATGAATGTTTGTTGGATATAATGATGAAGTCAAAGGGAACATATTGCTTGATATCAACACTGAAGAGATATTTATTGAAAGGAGTGTAAAGTTTGAAGAAGATGTTTTTCATGCACCACCAGATGAACTTGTTACAAAGTTTCCCCCACCACTAATTGATGAATATGAATATGATACTTTAGATCAAAACTATGACCTAGATGAGTCTTTCCTTGTGACACTTGTTCGTCCACTAGTTGTTGAAAATCAAGATTATACTTCCTCATGTAGTTTGGAAGTTTCTCAACCATCTTCAACACAAAAATGGTGTAGCATGAGCGATCTCTTAGATGATCTTTCCACTATGCCTCAATTTGAGGAAGCTTGACAAGCACTCTTAGATATGGAGCCATGCATTACCATGCATGCTTATACGATGCATGCATCTGATCCATAGACTTATGCATAAACAGTTGGGCATCTTGAATGGGAAGCAAATATTGATGAGGAATACAACTCTCTCATTGAGAACTAGACTTAGGACCTAGTTCTGCTACCTTAAAATCGTAAAAGGTGCAAGTGGGTTTACTGGACCAAGAAAGAAACATATGGAAAAGTTAAATGATATAAGACATGTTTGGTGGGAAAAGGTTTTCAACAAGTACATGGTGTTGAATATGATGAGGATGGGAGGTGCATTATATGGATGTGAAGAATGATAGGTGCATTATATGGATGTGAAGAATGCCTTTCTTCTTGGTGATGTTGAGGAGGAAATATACTTGGAGCATCCACAAGGAAATATGAGAAAATTCATCTCTAGTATGCAAAATAAAGAAGTATCGTTATGGCCGCAAGACATCACCTAGAGTGTGGTATGCAACGATGGATTCCTATTCATTATCTCATAATTTTTTAAGGTGAAAATCTGATTCCAATGTTTATTTGTTGAATAAAACTGACTCCTTGTTGATCATATTACTCTACGTAGATGAACTTTTGATAAAAAGGTAGTTCAACTTCTACCATTACTGAGATTAAGACTACATTTCATAAGCGGTTTTCTATGAGGCATGCTAAATTATTTCCTTGGACTAGAGATCAATCAAAGTGGTTTTGGGATTACCATTTCTCAAACAAAGTATGCTAGAGATATTTTGGCACGATTTCACATGAGTGACTACAAGCCAACAACCACACCTTTCTTATCATGGATAATTCTTGAGAATGGAAAAGACACACCATTACTTGATTGCACATTATACCATCAGCTTGTGGGGAGTCTTCTTTATCTCATTCACTCCCTTACTGATATCTCATATGTCATAAGAGAAGCTTCCAGATACATGCAGGAGCCACATGAGTTACGCTGGAAAGATACAAAGCACATCCTTCGATATGCCTAGGGGACAATCACCTATGGGATTCACTATGCAACAAATTTTTCTTTGGATCTCATTGGGTTGATAGATTCAGATTAGTCTTGAAATAACCTTGATCGCAAGTATATTGATTTTTTGAGTAGATTGGGAGGTACTCTAAGCCCTAGGGTTTAGGGTTTTGAGGGCAAAGCACCACAAGGGTCAGTTGTGGATTTGGAACCCAAATATGGGGATTTGCACCAAATCATGTTTTAGGAATTTTCGTGGGCACATTTCTACATGTGGTGGTATGATATGATAGAGGGTGGAAAGGAGAATCCAACGCTTCGAGAATTGCTGAATTCCAAGCTGTAGAAGTGGAGATATGAATTTTTGAAGTTATATAATGGGTTTGCACATGTATGTAAATGTCAACCTAAGGTGTTTTAGGCATGTGACAAGATGGAAACCCCTTGTATGAAGTTTTAGGAAGCCCCTCTATTGGTGTATAAATAGAGGGTGAGGAAAGTCAAATTTTTAGCCAAAAGTGCAACATGAAGGCAACGTTAAGGAGAGGCAGCAACTCGTGGAAGAGGAGAGTTACCTTTGTTAATCGACAGGAGAAAAGACAGTGCAATGTGGAGGCTTAGGGATTTTTGGGTGCTTCTTTGTGATTATGTGGAGGGTTGTCTCATGCCACAACAGGGTCGAGTAAGGAAAGGGTAAATGTAGGTGGAAGGAGGGTCTGTTGTGAAACAAACGAGGCAGGGAAACCCTGTTTTGGGGTGGGCTATAGGTGACAATAGAACTATGGTAGCTTGTAGGCCTAACCACCTCAGAACAAGGCCAGTGTGGAGAGGTTTTGCAGTAGATTTGTGCCAATAACAATAGCATGGTTGAAGAAGCGTCTTCCTTACATAAGTCACAGATTTATATGGGTTTTTTGGTGAATTTGTTAGGGTTGTTGCATCATGCGTGATGCCCTAACCAATCACTGTTAGGAATAGCAGAAAGATAACAGAGTTGACAACAATATTGTGCCTTGTGTTGGGTCAAGGAAGTTGACTAGAATTGGATCATATTCAGAGCAACATGTGGGAGCCAATTCAGAGACTTGATTCGGTTATCGGAAGTCTTCATTGGTGCAGATCTTACAACGTAGTATTGGGTGACATTGATCTAGTGGAGCGCAATGTGTTGGGTACCCAAAGTATCCCTAGATGAGATACCTTGAAGTGACGAAGAGGAGTTAAAGGTGGTTGAAGTTTGGTGCCGAAGTGCAACACCTTGATGAAAAAAGGTGATTGCCAGACTCACAGTTTATAGCTCAGAAATTAGGCCTACCTAAAGAGTAGGTTTGATAAGCCCATGTACATGCTACAGAAGTGACTTGCAGCAGTGTTAGGTGGCAACCCTCCTGGAGTCTCGATGTGTTGTCCTTTGAAGAACTAAGGGGAGAATAGTGAGAAGTAGGGAAGCGAAGGACAGACAGGACAAGACACAACATCGAGTTTATCATTATATATTGTATACCATAGAGTGTTGTATTATTCATATTTGGTTTAATATAACGAAGATTTGGGTTGTACATTATTGTACAATTTTGTTAAAAATTATGTTTATTTGTGCATGTGTGATTTAATGCTTTATATTTTCCGTTGTGAAAAGAAGTTCTGATTGATATTATTTTTTTGGTACCGTCAATGATTTTAAGACTCTAACCTAGACCCAAGATCATAGAAATTCAACAAAGTCCACCTCTGATTATGTACTTAGTTTGGGATCTAACCCAATTTGTTGGTTAAGCAAGAAGCAACCTTCCATTGCTATATCATCAGTAGATGCAGAGTACAAAGGAGAAATAAATGCCACTATTCAGGCCCTTTTGCTACAACATTTCCAATTTGAGCTTGGTATAATTTTCCATTGTTTGATTGTCATATGGTGTGATCATCACAATACACTAAAGTTTTGCAAAGATTTAGTGCAACGACAACGGACCAAACATATCGGGATCCACATGCACTTCATTAGAGAACTCATTCACGATGGGATAAAAAATATGCAATATTGTCCTAGTTCTAAGTAGACTACTGACATATTCACCTAGACTTTCACTAAGCATAAGTTTCAATTTCTACAAGATCGTCTTGAGGTGAAGGACACGACTGCCTAACAATTGTCTTCTCTCCACTTTTTGAATTATATTTTGAGGGGGGGTTTATTCCCACTAGGTTTTATCTCTTTCCTCTTTTTCATTCATTGTACATGGGTACCTAAAATGGCCTTGTTGTCAGGACCCATTCATTTTGCATCACACTTAGTTAGCCTTAATTAGCTTCAATTGAACTCTAGTTCTTGCAAGTGATGTGCACATGGCTTTAGTTAGTTAACTAGAGTGATTACATTTAGTGTGCACATGGCTTTTTTAGTTAACTTGAGTGCTGACATGTGGTGTGCACTTAACTTTAGTTAGTTAAGTCTAGTTCTTGCATGTGGTGCATGTGCACATTAACAAAACTTAAAGCACACTTAGCTTTGATTATCCGTAGTTATTGCATGTAAAAATAAGCTTAACTTAGTTTCTTTATGTAATGATTCTCAAATCAATATTGATAAATCGAATTCATTATCTGTTCCAAATTTATTTTTCAATTCTTTCAAGTTTGTGCAATTATTCTTCAGCTAGATCCATATTTGTTCTCTAATAATTTTACAGGGAGGACTCCCTCGAATTTCAGTGGAAGCGCTAACATTTTTTATTTTAATCTTCGATATACTCATTAATTAATCTAACATTTCCTTGATAATTTACATTCTTTATTAGTATTAACTATGGGGCTTTCCAAAGAGGTAATGTTGTGACATTCATATCCTTGCCTTCCTCCCTACTGAGTTAAAGCCAATAATGCAAGAATAAGTGGAAGAATAAGTTAAATCAATAATAAAGCCAATGTGTCATTTTTTATTGGTTTAGTTGGAATGAGGGAAGGAGCTGATGTGTCATCTCTGACTATTTTAATTGGACTTTACAAAAAGTGTGTGCTCTTTCCAAATAGTATATGTGTGCGAGATATTTCCAAATTATATGACTGGTTTAATTGGACTTTACAAAAAGTGTGTGCTCTTTCCAAATAATATATGTGTGTGAGATATTTCCAAATTATATATATATATATATATATATATATATATATATATATATATATATATGAGTTTGTTTGGGATTTCCTCGATGCAAATCCAGGAAAAATGTATGTCTTGTCAAATGATAAGTGTTTTCATTAATCTTTGAAACCTATTTTATTATTTTATGTTTTAAATGTTCAAATTTATTTTATGTCTTCAAAAATGCATTTTAAATGACAAAAAACAAGAATTTCAATAGAAATTGTATATTTGAGTTTCAACTTCTTCTTTTTTCAAAAAACGGGTATGAGAGTTTTGTTAAAAAAAAGAGTTAGGATATCACCTAGAAGCGTTACATTTCTTCAAAATTACCAATATTTCTTACAGGTTTGAGATTGAAAACAAAGACTTAATCCAATCCTTCAAGTGATTACCCATGATACAAACATTTAGTCCCGTTCTAGATAGACAATTTCATATACATATATATATATATATATATATATATATATATATATATATATATATATATATATATATATATATATATATATATATATGAGTTTGTGTGGGCTTATATCGATGTAAATCCAAGTGTAGTAAAAATGTATGTCTTGTAAAATGATAAGTGTTTTCATTAGTCTTCGAAACCTATTTTATTATTTTATGTTTTAAATGTTAGAATTTCTTTTATGTTTTCAAAAATGCATTTTAAATGACAAAAAATAAGAATTTCACCCGAAATTGTATATTTGAGTTTCAACTTCTTTTTTTTCAAAAAAATGGGTATGAAATTTTTATTAAAAAAGAGAGTTACGATATCATCTAGAACCGTTACATTTCCATAAAATTACCAATGCCATTACGGGTTTTTGAGATTGTGATATATTCAATCCTTCAAGTGATTACCCACGATACAAATATTTAGTCCCGTTCTAGATAGATAATTTCTAAAATACTCCTAAGATCCAAATACATTTGTAATCCATTTTTCACTACTTTTTTTTTATTTAATTTTGGCTAACTTTGGTTTTCCTTGGCGTAATAGTTTTTCCCCTCTTCCCGACTTGAATCCAACCCATTTTTTTTTTGTGTTCGATGGATCAGCCTTCAATGAGCGAGTGTTCTTGTCTTCAATTTCTTCGTTATCTGCACGATCTTCCCAATAAGTTTCTTTTCCAACTTTTTCCCTTGAAGATTCATAGGGGAATCTGACTTTCACTCTAATATGTTGTGCTTACACTGTCACTAAATACGAAGGGTCCTCGTAAACTTCTTCCTCTTAGTTTTTATTTCCTTCAATGAATCATATTTGACAATGACTTTTTCTTTTTCTTTTTCTTCTTTCGTACCTTCAGTCTCTTCATTTTTTTATACCGTATATTGTTCAACATATCATTGAATTTCAATAAAAAAGAGAAAGTGTTGAAATTCACATAACTATTACATACATATCTTAGTGTGGTGATTTCACATATTTGGAATTTTAGATGTGCATTTTGGGTTTAGCTATGTTGGTGTAGAATAAACTTTCCAATGAAATATATATTTAGCTCTTGGGATTTCCTCTCTCCTCTTTTCAATGGTGGTTAAATTCGTTCTTTTTGGATTGAAAATATTTCCTAATTTCTCTTCTCCACTTTATAAGCTCTAAGTGCTTCCAATATAGATTCCAAAAAATTTAGAACATCCCACTATAATTGCTATTGAACTTATGGTATTTACAATTAGTTATTTTAAAATAGATTTCACTAGTATTACTCTAAAGCATCATAATGGCTATTGAACTTATAGTATTTACAATTAGTATTTTAAAATAGATTTCACTAGTATTACTCTAAAGCATCATTGACTTATTCTCACACATTTGAAACATCATAGTACAAATTTGGATGAGTATGATTTTCATAGCTTTTCAGTATAGAATATGTATATCAAGGATAATACAACTTATCAAGTTTTCCATAACAATTATGTGTATAATTATTACATTCAACTTTCTAGTAAAAAGCAGTTGATGGGATATTTTTGGTTTTTCTCTTTTTTTTCCTCCCAAAAAATCTTAAATTTATCACTTTTTGAAGAGGTTATAAAATTAAATTCTTCAGATGCTTTCTTAGGCATTTTCTTCTAACTTTCATCACTCTGGACATTCCAAAGTTTTACAAAGAAAATTCAAATATCAAACCAGTCCTTTGCAACTTCATAAATTCTTATACTTTAATGTTAAAAAAAAAAAAAAACTCCATTTATCCACTCACAGAAAAGATGACCTTTGTAGCTTGGTAATATTATTTCAATATCTATAAATAGAAAAAAAATATGATCGAAATTGCTGAAGAGTAAGTTTTGATTATAGTTAAGAAAGACCATAAATAGAAGCATCCCTTTCTCCTACCATTACTTCATGAAATGGATAGTGATAATATTCCAAAATGTCCCCTTTTCTATTTTTTATTATCATCGAAGTATCATCCAAGTAACAAGATACATCATTCCAACTTTAAGTACACCATCAACTTCCATATTTATCTCCATGTACATGTGTTGAAGTTAAAGATGGTTGAAAAACAGTTTCAAACCTTTGACCTCTTCAAAGGAAAATTTTATAAATACATTGTCACATATTTCTTCATATTTTTCCCATTTGATGACAACCTCAAAATAGTGAAACACTTGTAAACTATTATTTCTTTTTTCATTTACCAACAACAATACTAGTTCAATGTCATCGATTTTGCATAATTATTTGGCTCCTCCCGCGATCCTTCCATAAACTCAATGGAATGATTATCTACATTGATAAGGATCTCACCCCTTGCACATAGAATAGGATCCCCTTGTGACTCCACATCAAAGAAAGCTCAGGGAAAGATAGATTATCAAAAATTTTTATGGCCACTACCCTCACCGAGTTTTCTTCCTTATCGCGTGGGAAATGGCTCAATATGCAAAGCCCATTAGCTACGCACTTCATCAAAGGAATACATTTTTCGTCAAAAAATTCATTAAAGGAAATTTCAACTCAAAAATAACCACATATGAAAAAATTAAGAAATTATAAAACAAATACCATGAAGACAATTTTTTAATGTATCATTTTTATTATTTTCCTTTTATTAAAATTAGGAAAATAAATGTCATGTTTATCAAAATATCCATATATATATATATATATATATATATATATATATATATATATATATATATATATATTTATTTATTTTATATTTAAATTAATTTATTAATACAAGGGTTAATAAAATTTAGATTAAAAAAATAAATTTAAATTACTTAAAATTAATTGAGAGTAAAGACTTCTGTGATCCATATCTATTACATCAAAAAATATTCCGGAAAAATCACATTATAATTTCAAGAGCCGACGTGTTTCGAACTACTCAGTGTAGTTCATCATCAGGAGAATAATGATTGTGTCGATCCAAAAAATTCTATATATACTGCTAAGATGCATAATAGTCAAACAAAACCATAAATATGACCGTTAGAAAAATAATAAATATATATAATAAAATAATAATAAATCTAAATAATATACCAGAAAAATGAACGTTAAGAAATTAATGACTATATATAATAAAATAATAATAAACCTAGATAATATAATAATTATTTAAACATAATAAAAAATAAAAACAAAAAATAGACCAACTAATAAACATAACTTAAATCACAAAATTTTTACCGAAAATAACAAACAAAATTTTAAAAATATATAAGGTTAAAACAAAATAATAAATATGTAATAAAATACTAATAAACATAGATAATATACTAATTATTTAAACATAATCAAAGGTAACAATAATTAAACTACATAATTTTTACCAAAAATTACCAACAAAATTAAAATAAAAACAAGGTTTAAATCAAATAATAAATATGTAAAAATAATATTAAATTTAGATAATATCATTAAGAACAATTTTTTGATATACTAAACATAATACAAAAAGTAGACTAACTTATAAACATAAGGGAGAAATGAAAATAACATTAAACAAAAGGGAATTTAAAATAATATTAAACCAACACCAAAATTAAGAAGCAAATTTCTCATAAATAACCAATTGAAAAGAAAAAAAAATAATTTTTTTTATATATTTTTTATATTTAAATTAATTTATTAACAAAAGTTTTATTAAAATTAAAATTAAAATTACCTGAATAAATGCATTTTTATTAATATAACTCTACATATATTTTATATTTAAATCAATTTATTTATACAATATTTAATAAAATTTTAATTAAAAAAGTAAATTTAAAATTTAAATTAGTTACACGTCATTAAAAACACACTCAACCCTTCATTAACAATATTCTTGATATTATAATTTTCATAGACCAATATATTAATTTTATATTTAATATTTTTTGTAGTTTAGGGTCACTTGGGCACCATTCATGCTTAAGGTAGGTAAATTATATTATTAAAAAAATTGTCAGTGCCTAGTCGGACATGTATCTCTTTTGAATTTTAAAGTATTTTGATTAGTTTACATGTTATGACATGGAAATTCAATGTTAAATTTTTTAAATCAAATTTCCTCTAATGAAAGATTCCTAGTCAACCATATCCCCTAGACCACTACTAATGGAAGAGCCTTAAAAGCGTTTGCTTATTTATTCCCTGCCTATTTCCTTAAAAATACTTCAATATAATCCACTATCTAAAAATTTCACAATCTTATTAAAACCTCCACTTATAGCCACACCTATTTTGAATCGTCACAATCCATAATAAAATGACCATTTGTCTCCTCACTAAGAAATTTTTTTAGGGCCCTCCCACTGCAAAGGGTACATACTGATTGTACATAATTACAATAGGAACCCAACCTTTAACGGCAAAGTGCATGTCTTATATGCTAGCATAATACAATTTAGAACTAAGACACACAATGAGGAAATTCAAAAATTCAGAATAGATAAGACAAGACAAAAAAACAAATTTTCATTCTTTATCACACACATAGCAAAGTTTCTTTTACAAATTAGAGTGCAATCCTATTCTACCCTATGCTTCAAAATACACCTTGTCTATTTCACACCAAACTCAAACAATTATTGTCTATTTCACACCAAACTCAAACAATTATTCTTTCTCCTCTGTTATGTGTTTGTAAACTTCATGATCTCCTTCTGTTTTAGCCTCTCGAACTCTTCTTATTTTTCATGACTCTACTCTCTTCTCATTTCTATCACTCATAGATTTCTCTTATATTTATATCTACTCACCTCTATTTTTCCTTCCAACTATCCACTATTCATAGTTTCTCTTAAATGGTAGGTGGAAAGTTGAACAATCACACTAGTTTTGTTTCCTTAGCCCTTTCATCATTCCTCAAATATTTAATAGTAATGTTGATTCAAATTTCCATCCAATCATCACTTATCTATCTACATTAGGGGAATATTTAGGTCTAAAATGGGCCTCCTAAGGAAATTATAAAATAATAGTGGAAATAATAAAATAAGATTTGATTACATCATCAAATTTTAGAGGGGAAAAAGAAAAAACTACTTTTTAAACTCATATTTTCAACTTATCTCCCAAAGTTTTTACTCAAATTTCGAGCGGAAGTACTAGTTGGATGCAAAATTTAATTCCTCATCCAAGGAGTACCCATGTTGCATACTTTCGATGGACCCAATTGCACGAAAAATGAGAAATACATGAAAAATGTGATTTCAATCACATGTTTTTATGTATTTCTCATTTTTCACATAGCAGGGTCCATCGAAAGTATGCAACATGGGTACTCCTTGGATGAGGAATTAAATTTTGCATTCAATGAGTACTCTCGCTTGAAATTTGTGTAAAAACTTTGGGAGATAAGTTGAAAATATGAGTTGAAAAAGTAGTTTTATTATTTTATTATTTATTAATCTTTTTACCCTTTTAGTTAAAAAATGGTGAATCATCCCACATGGTTGACATCATCATCTTGAATCCTATTGGTTCTTATAAAGTTTATTTTGGTTTTACATTTTTCTTAGGAGGCCCATTTTAGACCTCAAAATTCCCCTAATGAGTACCTTAGCTAATAATTGCTTCTTTATCTGATTACACAAATATTCATTTCTCCTTCACATATGTTTTCCACCATTTCACCACGAACCCCTTGAGACACATGGAGTTGTTGCAAGTTATTCTCCACAAAAATTCAGTAAAATACAACACAAAAATAACATCATTTCACATAAACATGATCACAGTATAGGTTTTATAGCAATAATGTAACATCAATTAGGTGATGTTGCAACAATGATGTTACAATAATGATGTTACATCAATGATGTTGCAACAAAGGTGTTAAAATAATGATGTTACAACATCTGTGTTGCAACAATGATTTTATAGTAATGGTGTTGCAACAATGATTTTACAAGGCACGTATTTCACCTGCTAAGATACCAACTGAAATCAATTAATGTGGATTTCTTTTGGACAAGGATTCTCCTACATCATACACCCTTGGTTAGAAAAACACGAGCTTCCAGCTCATATGGATGCAAATACATTTTATCTAGGGTAGGAAATTACTTGTAGGCATTCAAACTCCTCTTTAGATACCCATGATTCATCCTCAAACCCTCTATTCTTCCACTTGACGAAATACTCAAAATAATCTTCTTTTTTTCTTTTCTTTCCGGGTGCTCCTATTGAACCTCTTTGCTAAAAATTGCTCTAGTTATTCGGCTGCCTTATGGGTAATTGTTTCTTCCACTCATCTAGTGTACCTCCTTCATCATCCCTTTCTTCTTCATGAAAATTGGACAAGTCAACAACATTGAATATCAGGAAAATGTCAAATTCCTCTAGTAACTCCAACTTATAAGAATGATCAGAAATTTTGTTCAGGGCTCAATATGTTCCAATTTTCTTATACTTCAATTTACTATATGTACCTCTAGGAAACCTTTCTTTCCTCAAATATTCTATCACAATCTCTCCTTAAAAATCCTTTTATCTCCTTCTCGTATCTTCCCCTTTCTTATATCTGGAAATATTCTGTTTCAGGTTTTCTTTGACCTACTCATGCATTTCCTAGATGTCCTTTGCAAATTCACTTGCATAAACATTCATTTTATCTTTCATATTTGTAAATTTACTCAAATCCACAAATTCCTTTAGCGACCCACCATAAAAAACTTTAAATGGAATATTTTCAATAAATCTATTGACTTAATCATTGCAAGGAAATTTAGCTTGTGCCAAAATCAAATCCGATTAACTTGTTTTTTCTCCACTCAATTTCCACAATAAATTCCCAAGAATTTGTTTAACCACCTTGGTTTGTTTGTCCATTTTTGGATGGTATGCAGAACTATACAAAGGCTTGGAACTCAATTTCTTTCAAAGTACCATACAAAAATTCCCAAGGAATTTATATATAGGTCAGAAGTGATAGTACTCCTTGGTAGTCCATGTAATCACACAATTTCACAAAACAAAAAAACATCCACTTCAATATAATCATTGGTTTTCTTGCATGGTATGAAATTTTCCATATTCAAAATCCTGTCTACTAAAATTATCACAAAAATCGCGACCTTTTTTTGTTATAAGCTAGCTCAAAATGAATTCCATACTTACATCTTCCCAAGGTATTTATGGTATTGGGAATGAAGTATATAGTCCTACATTTTAACACCTTCATTTCACTATATGAAAAATCCTATAACATTCAACAAATTTCTTAACATCCTTGTTTATGTTGAGCCAAAAGTATCTATCCTCTACTCTTCATTAATGTTGTGGTATTTGCAATGCCAAAATGTCTACCCAAACCTACACTGTTCGATTATTTCATAATATTAGGGAAAAATGTGTTCCATAGAATGAAAAAAAATTGATTCTTAAACAAGGATCCTTCTTGGATGTGGAAATCCAAATATGGAGTTCTATCAATACTTCAAGGTTTCTTGTATTCCTTCCAAGATTTTGCAAAATATACATCTTCAACTCCTTCACACATTCCAAGCTCACAATTTCAATTGACAAAGTATCCAACAACATTATCCTTTGACATAACGTGCATCTCAAAACAAATGTGTAACTTTGAAAAATTTATTCTATTCATTTGTAATAATTTTGACTTACCTTACCTTGATTTTGTACGTATTGCAATGCCTTATTATTATTAAATTAAACAAACTCTTTTGGAAATAAGCAGTGTCACCATTTCTTCAAAGATTGTTTAATAGCAATGAACTCCTCATGATAAAATAGTACCTTTTTTTTTTGGCATCATTCAAATTCTTACTAATGAATGCAATTATCTTCTCTTTTGACTAAAAAACCACTCCCATTGCTAAACCAAATGCATTATATTCCTCTCAAAACACCTCATTCAAATCTAAAAGTACCGAAACCGTATGTTTACTTACTTGTTTCTTCAATTTCTCGATATCATGGCTTCTACTTCCCAATGGGAATTTCCTTTCCTCACATTCTATAAGTGGTGTACAATTGTCACTAAAATTTTATATAGATTTCCTATAAAGTATTTTCAAATCAATTCTCACATAAAAGGCACACTTAGATGTTTATCAATCCAAAATGGATTTTGCCTTTTTAAAATCGATCTTCAAGCATTGCTTAGAGACTACAAATTTGAAGTGACACTAACTCTTCCTTTAGAAAAGTTCACTTCTTTAATCTTGTTTGTAATTGTTCTTCCCTAAACTATTGTAATATCATTCTAGCATGCTTGAGTTTTTCTTCTTTGGTCTCATTGAATATCATAATGTCATCTAGGTATACAACAACAAACTTCCCCAAAAATAGTCTCATGATTTCATTCATTAGTCTCATGAATACACTGGGAGCATTTCTTAGTCCAAATTCCATGACTAGCCATTAAAAAAATCTGTCCTTTAACCTGAATGTTGTCTTCCATTCATTATCTTACCTTACTTTAATTTAATGTTATCCACTCTTCAAACCGATCTTTGAAAAGTGTTTGGTCCCACTCAAGAAATCCGCGAGGTCATCCATCATAGGTAAGGGAAACCTATACTTGATAATGATATAATTAATAACCTATGAATTTGCATGCATTCAACATTCACCTCTTTTCTTTGGTGCTAACGTTGTTGGTATGACATACATACTTAAACTATCACTAATCAATAATTTTTTAAACAACTCAAGTACCCACCTATTCACTTCTTCACTCTCTGCTAGAAATAAGGAGGTTTGTTAGCATACTTGAACCTAGTATAAAGTTGATATGATATATAATTCTTATCAGTGGTAATCCTATTGGAAGTCATCCAAAAAAATATATACTCAAATTCCTTCCACAAAGGTTGAAGTTCTGGTGGTATAAAATTCCTCTTCCCATGCTCCTAGACTAATTTTGGCATTATGGCCAAACATAAATGGGCCTTATTATGTTCCTTCAAAATCTATTTACTTGAATACAACATTATCTGACTAGTACTACCCACATATTGACTACTATTTCTTCCTGCTACTGTGTAATATTCCTTTATAATTTATATTTCTAAATTACTCAAAAATTATGTTTAAGAAAATAGATCATAAATATTTTTCCAGAAACACAAATTGCACTTCAATTAATATGAAATCCTAGATATGAAAGAGAATACTGCAAAACCGAACTACTTTTATGATGGATTTCTAGAAATTTTTTTACATAAAATTTCGGACAAAACCTAACGGATAGACTCTTAAAAATTATTGCCTCTAAACACCTTGATAATTCGACCCTTAAATAGATCATTTATACCTTTCGGTATGCTGAGGCCTTAAGACTTCTCCTTAAGTTTTTCTAAAAAATAAAGGGCCACCCTTATAAATTTTGTGAATATCACCTTGACTATATTGATTTATTTTATTGAGTTATTTTTGGATTTCGCTTCTGGATATCCTTTTTGTTTTCCGCTCTTCGAGAGTCTTCTAACAATTTAAGGTTTGCTAAGTTTCAACAGTTCGATTGAAAGTTATGGTATTTTTGAGTTTCTGTTTTTTTTTTTTCTGTGATGACATCTTGGCTAAATGGTGTGGAAACATACTCATGCATCATGTGAGTTATCCCACACATATCTCCACATGGCACCATTCTAAAAAAACCTCCATGTAAACATTTGGATAACACTCTGTAATGTGTATATACTAATAAATACATACTAAGTATTTATAAATTTGATTTATAATTATATTTTATAATATATATTGAACATTAATTATCATACATATGTTATGCATTACACTATATATATGACCCGTAAAACCATAAAAATTATGTATACCAATTATAGAATATAGTAAACTTCACTATATAATTTTTTTTTTATATTACAAACCCTATAAATAGTATGTTATATTATATATAATATAAAATCCTAACGAACCTACACTACCATATATAATGAAACTACATATTATATGTTCTATATATTATTTGTGCTATATATAATATTATTAGATTTGATAACCATACAAAATAAAATTAATATAGGCAAGATCGCAAGGGTCTTGCACATAGCTGCAAAGTACCTAGTCCCTCAATACAACACTCTCATTTGATCACTTTATTACATCCTGATCACATGTCTCAAACACCACAATGTCATTTTTCCTGTCTCAGGACCAAAATGTTTTCATGTCAACGTCAACAAGTGAACTTTCCCGGAACCTCCTATTTTTTTTTAACTTATGGTTTTTTGTTTTTATGTGATAGGCTGAAGACTGAGATGGGTGTGAGACTATGATTCAATGTTTTACACCAATGGATCATATCATTATGATTGAGGCTTATGTGTCACCACTGTTGGGTAATTTAATTGTTAGTTAAATTACTTACATTAAATTATCAATCCAGGGTTCGTGTTATTGCGAAGTATACTTGAACTATATATGCTAGGTTATCGACTTTCGATTGAAAAGGAAATCAACTGATGGAAATGATTTTGAAAAGCTAAAATGAAACCTAGTCATGAAAATATCTAAGTGAGCATAGGTTGATTTAATTTTAGTTGTAGCAATTTAATTCAGTTAAAATTAGTTATGGTCAGTTAAACTAGTTCTAACTGTTGGGGGAGCTAGTGAAAGGCCAAGTTATGGAAGTGGAATTTCAACCACACTCAATGATCATCCAAAAAAATAATCAATCAACCTAAATTAGCTCATTCATGAAAGGAATTCAAATTTCTTAGTTGTGGTGGAGTTTCCAAGGTAGTGTACGATTAATTATATACTAGATTGAGTGTATAGCTCATTGTATTGGTTAGAGGAATGACCTAGAGGAATTGCACAATTCAAGAGTGGGAAATTCCTAAATAATAGGGGATAATTTCGCCGAGGAGAAAAACAAGGAATTAGGAGCTTAGAGGCTGGATATGTTGGCTAAGTATTGGCTAGGTTGAGTCAGTCAAGCAGAGGGATAAACTATACAAGTGCAGGTTGTGCTGAGGCTTGAGCAAGCAGAGTATTTCATCTCCATTCTTTGATTAATGCAATACATATAGTATGGGGGTTTGAGAAGTTTCTTTCCCCTGGATACATAATTGTGCACATGTGATGTTTCCTTTTTCATGTTAATGATATGTGTTCTCAATCATGAATTAACTTCCACACATCAGTAGAGTAGCTTTGAATCTAGTGATTAATGATATGTGTTCTCAATCATGAATTAACTTCCACAGATCAGTAGAGTAGCATTGATTCTAGTGATTTAGTAAATTTCATGAATATTTTAGAATCTACACATTAATTCCTACATGGTATCAAATAAAGAATCATGTTAGGAAAAATTCATTGAATTCCTCATGTACAATGATCATTGAAGAATTAATGAGTTGTTAAGAGGAATATTTGATGGAGCGCTGGCTCAGGGCAGATCCAAAAGACCTTATGTGCATAATTCTTAATCGAGCTAGAAGGATGCTAATGGGAATATCAATGAGCCAAAGTTTAGTGAGACAAAAAGTAGTTGTTATCATTGATATTAGAATATTTAGGGGAAGAGATATTTCCCAGAGGGAGATCAAGACTATGGGGGAGTCTAGTTTCAGAGGGAGAAACCCTATGAAAGCTAGTACTTCAGGATCTGTGGAGATAGGACTCATTATTACAGTAGTTCCAGAAAAAATGTGGAAGCAAAAGAAAAGTAGTAACACCAACAGTACGAGTATATTATAGTTCTACATGCATGCAACTATACCTCCATGATTGAGGTGGGGCGATGTAGATACTTATTCCAAGAGTTATAGAAATTTGGGTAGGGTCCATTGAGGCGTTGTCCAGATGGATCATTACCTTGATATAAGGGCCTATAATATTTAGTAGCAGGAGGATCAGTGTGAGTCAGATACTGAGGAGTGAAGAGAAATGTTGACAACAGAGTAGTAGGCTCAGTAGAAGATTCAACATCAACGAAATTTTCCTAGTAGATAGCTGCTGACAGAGTTGATTCAGTTTTTTTTTTTCTTCTCAGTTGCAGGTGTTGTAACACTTTGAGCTATGAATTCACGTAGCATTTAGTAGACATGGAATACCATGTGATATGGATTCCTGTAAACATGTGGAGACACCATGGTATATGGATTCATGTTTGAACTTGTTGATTTTCATTAGTGTGAATTCCCTTGAGAACTTAACCCTTAGACTCTACATCTAGCTTGGAGGTGGTCAACTACAAGAAAGATTACAATGCAATTGAAATAGGCTTCAGTGGAGAGTGGAAGTAATTCCCTTAGTTTTCAGTCACTAATCTATACAAATAGGTGTATTTAATTGTAATTATATTTCACTTTGAAAGTTAAATGATGTATTTATGGCTTATAACAATGACTATGTCATAATTTCTCATGGAGGAATGTGTTATTCCTAGTTATATATAATGAGATGGATTATATGAATGTTCTCATAGTTGAGAGGGACTTGCAGGTCCTTGTGATTGTTGATACTTTCTCGAGTTTAAGGTTAATTAGAAAGTATGTATGATTACTTGTTGAGTTTAGCTAATTATCATTGTGTGTGATTTCTATTTTTTGGTATGTCATGAATATCATGGATATCTACTATTTATGGATTGGTGAAATTATATGGTTGATGTTGTGTGCGGCATGTTATACCAATGGCTCTAATGGTGCCTATTTTAATCCATTGTGTGATTAATGGGATGTTGTTGTATTTAAACGTGCAGTGAAGTCTTAACTATGTTTGAGCTCATTTTATTTCCCAAATGCAGGCGTGTCTACTGGACATAGTGCACATATTAAGGCTATGTATAATGCATTGAGAAATATATGTTGGATATGGTTTTTATCCCTATAATGGTCTGATGATTTACCAAGATTTGAATTGGAGCAAGGCTTGGTTCAGTCATCGGAATCCTCAGGAGTTCAAGCCTAATTTGGATTGAGTAATAGGTCCATAGTCAGGGACAAATAAGCCTTGGCGAACATGTAAAGGAGTTTCTAATTTTAGTAAGGATGAGAAAACATTGATGTTCTTTAACGAATATTTATATGTTCTAGGGATCAGAGATGTGTCTCCGTAGAAAAAGATCCTCATTTCTTAGGGATATATATTTGTAAATCCTATGGGATAGAGATGTGCTTCCATGGGGTGAGAATCTTGATGTCCATTGATAAAATTCATGGAATGATAGGGGTGCTAGATGGTAATTTTCCCGATAAGTTGACGTGACTCTCTTCATGTTGGGCCGCAACCACTTGGAGCAGGACATCCTCAAGGGTGTGGTGTGATGGTGTAGTGGCGATATGGTGCAATGACATGGTGGGAGCCACATTTGCTATGGGATATGTGGAAGGGTCATGTAGGCACTCATTTTCCACATGGTGGTGATTTTTGATGTGGTAAGGGTTAGGGGGCTTAAACTTCAAATGAGCATAACTTTCAATCCAAGAGTTGGATTGAGGAAAACGTTATATTTCCATAAATTTTTTGATGAGTTGGATATGTTGGTGTTATCCAAATTTATTTCTTCTAACTTTGGGACATAAGGAAATTTTTAACCCCATTTTCATAATAAGACTTTGGAGATTAAGTTATTTAAAAGTAACATCTCCCATTAGACTTGGGGAGTCCAAGAGGGTGGGAGGGAGTGCTAGATAGTGGTAACATAATGCCTAGGTTTAACACTTATACTAAATGGTCCTATAAGGATAAAATATAGAGCTTTGTTACAAATTTTAGTGTTTTCTACTGATTGTTTTTTGTGTGAAAGTGGGTGCTAATTGTAGCATTTTGATTGATGATTGCGTTTTGATTACAGACTGTGTGTTGTATGCATATCAATGTTGAGATCAAAATTTTGAAATGATATAGATAGTGATTTCTAATATGTTAGACGTTTTCTAACATACATGCTAACATCAAGTTTGGTGTTTCAGATAACCTTATGTTAACATGCTTATTTAAAATAAGTCAAGGTGATGGGTAAATGTGTTTATTTATATTTTTTATTTGGATAACAATAATGTGTGTGTAACAACACATAAGAAGACACCAAAATATCAACAAGAGAGTAAAAGGGAATGAGCTTCATAATGGTGTTGCATAACATTGATAAATTATATGTTTTTCATGAAGAAGAGTCAGTTGGAAAGAGGATAGAGGAGGACTCTCTCGACTAGATGAACACTATTAGAAGTATGAGAGATGAGAAAAAAATTATAAGGATGAAAATGAAAATGATTTTCATGACTCATCAACTATAAGCAGAAGCAAACACAATTATACTATGAATCCTCTTAGATTTGCAAAGGAAAATGTAGCATGATTGAGGTGTTAGCTACCTAGGAAGGGTAAAGGAAAGAAAATCCCATCAGGACTTAAGAAGCATGAATTAAGGATTAATGGTGCAGAGAGTAGTAGATCTAATAAAATACATAGATATACAAGTGAAGATATGGTGAGAGGAAAAACTCAACTAAGTACTCTAGAAAGAAGAAAAAACAATCACTAGCAATTGTCTAGTGCTGCAACTAAGAAACATTGCTAGAAGAAAATGAAAGGAAAAAAAATTATAGAAGAAGAATTTGAGAAGGAAAACCCTCCTCCATTTGATTCCAAAATGTGAATAAGGTTGAGGAAATAGAATCTTTCCTAATAGGAATGAAGAAGTATTTCATGGTACATGACTTCTCTGAGAATATCAAGGCAAGAGTGGTCATTTTCAACTTGAAGAGAAAATATAATATCTGGTGGAAAGACCTAAATAATGTCAAGAATATTAAAGAGAAGGAGTTTCCTTAAAGGATATTTGAGAAATATTTCTGATAAAATTACTTGCTGAAAGGTAATATGAAAGCAAGGCCAAGGAATTTTATGAGCAAAAATTAGGGTAGCTGACAACTGAGAGACATGCAACTATATTCTTGGAGTTTTTGAGGTATGCACCTTACCTCAAGGATGAGCAGTCAAAGATCGAAAGGTATCTTAGTGGGTTTCCATAACCATTTAAGGAAAAAATAGAGTTTTATGGGCCACGAAATATAGAAGACACCATCTAAAATATGAAGCATTTCTATGAACATTCCAAGCATAGGATTGAGTCCCAAAATGATTGGAAAGAAAAAGGAAAACCCATATTTGGAGGAAAAGGGTAGAAATATGAAAGACATCATCCTAGAGGAAGTAATGTTAAGTATATCTCTCATGTCAAGGTTATTTTCCATAAAGATTCACTACTACTCGTAGAGACCGGTTCTATTAGCTTATAGGAGAGGAAGCCAAGGGTTTCAAAGGAGAACCTATGAAGTGTTTTACTTGTGGTGAAAACCACAATAAGAGAGACTATCCTCAGAGACAAAATAATGGGCCAAGAATGTATGTGAAAGAAGCAAAGATAGATAATGATGTTCCTAGTAGTATACCACACATATATGAAACTTTGGATAATAAAAAGACCAATCACCAAGCCTCGGTGATCAAAATGGAAGGTACAATCAATAACTAGATTGTTTTAATTTTGATTAACCTTAGGGCCAATTTTAGTTACATAAGTCTACAAGTTTAACAAAAGTGTGTGTTGCAGAAGATAGCCCATGAAAATTCCTGGTCAGTCCAGCTAGCAACAATGACTAAGAGGTGATTTGAAGACGTGATCAATTCATGCCCAGTCATGATAAACAACATGCCTACATTTACAAATATAAATCTATTACTGTTGGGATCATATGACGTGATAGTAATAATGGAATAGATAGAAGCTCATATAACAAAATTCTATTGTTACAACAAGTCGATAGAGTGTATCAATGACAAAGGGGAATGAATGATGTTGTAAAGGAAGAGAAAAGATGTGACAATTTATAAAATATCTGTCATTGTAATTGAAAAAGTGCAACTGAAATGGGTGTGAATTGTATGTTGTTCAAGTAAATAATGAATTATAGGTTTATAAACATAGAATGGACGAGTACCCCATCTTAAAATAATCCAAGAATGTGTTTCCTAAGGAAATCCTAGGACGCCCAACAATAAGATAAATTTATTTCTCAATTTAATTATTGCCTAGATCAACACCAATGTAAACAACCCCATATCACATGAGTACACCAAAGTTGGTGGAATAAAAATTTCAATTGAAAGAAATGTTGGATAGGGGGTACATCAAACACAACATATCACCTTGGGGAGCACATGTATTAATTGTAGAGAAAAAAGACAACACTTTAAGACTATATATCGATTACATACAATTAAATAAAGAGAAAATAAGGAACATGTACCCTTTACCAAGAATTGATGACCTATTTTCTCAGTTGAGAGGGGTTGTCGTATTTTCAAAGATCGACTTAAGGTATGTGTACCATTAGGTGTGAATCAAAGATGAGGATATACACAATCAAAGATAAGGATATACATAAGAAGACATTTAGAAATAAATATATGAATTTTTGGTTTTACAATTTAGACTCACAAACACCCCAATAACATTTGTGTGTTTAATGAATAATGTTCTAAGTCCATATTTGGACAAGTTTTTGTTATTTTTTATTGATGCCATATTGGTTTATTCAAAAACCAAGGAGGAACCTACAGAAAATTTGGAAGTTTTGTTACAAATACTAAGAGAGCATAAGCTTTATGCCAAGATCAACAAGTGTGAGTTCTTCTAGTCACAAGTTCAATACTTAGGAAACATTGATTCCAAAGGAGTAGTAGTAGATGCATAGAAGATAAAATCCATCATGGAGTGGCCTTCTCCTAGGAACATAACCAAATTTAAATTATTAATGGGATTGGCTAGTTATTATGGGAGGTTCAATTGGGATTTCTTGAATATTTCACTAATACAAAATGGCTAATTAGCTACTAAAAAAATGACTAAAATTTGCATATAAATGACTATTTTTCAGTTGGTGACCAATAGTAGCTAATTTACAATATCTTATAATGCGACCACCTTTTGGTCGTTTTTAGCTTATTCATTAATTGGTTATCTCAATTTTGTTGTCTAGCAGTGTATTTGGTCATTAATTTAGTCACTGATTTAGTCATTAATTTAATCATTAATTTAGTCATTAATTTAGTCATTGATTTGGTCATTAATTTGGTCATTGATTTAATCTTTGATTTGGTCATTAATTGTCACAATTTATGACCAAATATACAACACAATATATTACTATATGATCACTAGAAAAAAACCAATTAATGACCAAAGAAATATGACCAAAATGTTGGTCGTGCTATAAGATACTGTAAATTAACTACTAATATTCATATATATGCAAATTTTAGTCATCGTTTGAAACTAATTAATGACTGAAGAAATATGACTAAATTTTAGTCGTGTTATAAGATACTGTAAATGAGCTACTAATAGTCGTATATATGCAAAATTTAGTCGTAATTTGTAATCACAAATTTATCATTTGCAGTAGTCATTTATTCATTATATAAATGACTAATTTAGTAGTTTATATTTATTTCATTTACTTTCATTAATAATCATTTTAAATGACTAATTTAGTCGTATATTCATTTTATTTGTGTTCATCATTAATCAATATAAACTACTAATTTAGTAGTTTTAAATTGATTTTGTGCTCATTATTAATCAACATAAATTAATTTGTATGATTTAAAAAATGTCATAGAATGTGCATGTTAATCTAATATGAAAACACAAAGTCACATATTCTAATTACAATACTAAACAATATCAAGTGCAATAAATAATTTCAACCACATAAATTATATTATATGAAATGTTAAAGTATTACAATATGATTTTCCAACTTAATATTGGTTGGACTACAATTTACACATGAAATAGTGTTTCATCACTTCAAAACATTATTGTTGTGTTTTCAAGGAATTGCAGAGGAATTCACCAACTCTGAAGACTTGACCATCAGTCTTTATATGTGTGTCTTATGTGGGATATTGGCTCTAAGAGTATCACCAGACCAATTCTCATCTCTCTCTTTTTGCATTTGTCGCTCAAATGTTATTGCTCCCCTCTTTTTTCAATTCCTGCTTCTTACCATCAATACTGAGTTTATTTTCTGAAAAAAAAAGATGCAATGAAGAGTGTAAAACATGAAAGACAATGAACACTAGAATATAAACTAAATTAGACTGTAAATAGTTTATATGACATATACCTCAACATAAGAAATGTCAAAGCCATTTTTCCCCATATAAGTAAGAAACTCGAACAAATTTTCTTCATTGAGGCGATAATTGCCACTATAATGTGGCCAGATAACCTATATAAACAAAGCAAATAAAATGTCACCATATATAGAAAAAAACACCTTAGTAAATTAGTATTCAACTTTCATATCAACTAAGTTATATGCTAAAAAGCTCAAGATGTAGATAACTTGTGAAAACAAATAATCTGAGGTGTGATGTTTAATCCTTGTCGTTTATTCAAAACAACATTTAATTTTCTAACGCATGAACTTAGTCAAGTATATAAACAACATGTACTCAAATAACAACAGGAAAGTAACTTTTTATGATAATCATGAAAATATTTTAACACAAAATAGCTATAAGGATTCCAATCAATATAGTGTAATACTAATTTCACTTCAAGCTTTGGTTGTTGTTTAAATGGACATGGTACTAAGTATTTTTAATTTCGTAGTTAAAAAACAAAACAAAATCAAAAGAAACATCCAAAATACAATCAAACAATAAAGAGAGGATATCATGGAATGGAAATTGCAATTATAAAAAATTTGTTTACCTATCCACCGATGTCGTGTTTGGCATTCCTAAAACATTTTCTTGCCCAAAATAACCATGAGGTGAAATAATCACAACATTAAAAACCATAGGAATTCCTACTAGAAATATTTCCAAAGTTGATGGCTTAGGTGTCTAAGCGATCTCTAACAACAAATGAACCATATCCAAGATGTGATATGCATCGTCTCCCCATCCTTTTTCCAATAAAATTTCCTGTAACCTGCCCACATCAGAGTCAAGTAACAATCAAACAAAGACATTGATGTTTGTTTTTATCTTTTATATCTATAAAATTTGAATCTTATTTGTTTCATGAACATATTAATTCATATTTAAAGCCTTCATGACATATGAGAAAGTATCAATGAAATAGGGCATCAGAAAAATCGACCTCAATGAGGTCCTCAAACAATTTCTACAATATCAATATTTTTCTTGTTGTGATATCTTGGGTAGAAAAAAGAACATATCTGCAAAATATAAATGCATATATTACTTATGGTAAAACTTTGTATATAGTGTATTCGTGAGCAGGTTTTTAAGATGTTCCTCCACATTTACCAAAGTGAATTGTAGCTTGGTTAAACTATGTATCCTTTCATTCAGCATCAATTTCGGTAAGATAAATTTCACACAAATTCTTTCCCATTTCTCAACATGCTACATATGATAAATTGAAAGTCACATAAAACCAAGAGAAAACCATTTTCTAACCAAAACAAACAAACAAAAAGTGTCTCTAATAAAAATTCATTATAATAGTAGAAAATGAAAAGAGAGTGGACCATTTTTGTTGTTTGACTTTGCCTATTTTTGTTATGAAAGTGCTCGAGCTTCAAGAAACAACAAATGTGAGGGAAGCAGTAAATGTGAAAAAAATTATGTTGACCTAATTTGTAGACTTCTTCAAAATGATGTGAATGATGCCATTTTTGGATGTCGTAAATATTATAATAAGAAATTGCATGTATTCTAATAAATTACATTGCAATGACTACCATGGGCCTCCACAGGTTATAGGTCCTTAGTATGTTAATCTTGATGATGAAAGAGAGATGCCAACGATAAGTATGGGTGGTCCTAGTTTGTATGGTGGATATCTTCAAACCACGATCATCATCTCAATGAACCTAGGTTCTTACATGGTAAACCTGGATATGGTCTTCACCCAATTTCATTCCATCATATTTTGTTAAGACTCAAGAGGACATAATGGTCCTTTAGCTTATAATAGGGTTGAGTTTTAGGTTATAGATAAAGCTTATCCAAAGAAAATGGATTTTTGGGCTCCAAGAGATACGGGTAATTTAAATGACAACAATTATATGTTTTTTTCCCAAGATTCAAATGTAGGGATACATTTTGTGGATGTTACTAATAAATAGAATGAGAGAAATAATCCATGAGGATAATCTACTAGTCATCGTGATTAGGGAAATACTCGAAGATAATAAGACTATTTAGGTTCAAATCAAAGATGTTGTTGATTCTTGTAGCTCCTTAGTTGTTGATAGTTTTTAAGGTAGGAATTTCAATTCTTCAAGAGTGGGGTCCTTCAAAATAATTGCATCTACCTTGGTCCTATCACCTAAAAGAAAAACATAATCAATAAAGAGTAAATATGTCAAGTTTAGGGAAATTCCTATTTGTATAGTTGTCAAGCTTATAGTTCTTTTTTACTCTGTTATAACTCTGTTGAGACCACCTACTCTATAGTAAAAAATGGCAGAGGAGGCATTAGTCATACCTTCCTATGGTCTCTTGTAGGCATGATAGAAGAATAGGCTGAGCCATTAATTAGAATTGCACATATATTGAGGAAAGACAATTCATTATCTATGTAACCAATTGCACATTGAACCCTATATGGATGAGTAGCCCTAAATAAAGCCAATTTTCTCTATCATATGCCTTGGAAAGACAAAATCACTAAAATTGCTTGTAATTTTTTGGTTTCATGTTATAAATTCCTTCTTGGGAAACTCCTATTCTGTAATGGGTTTGTTTCCCAGGAAGGATGCAAAATTGTTCTAATGACATGGAATTAGCTTTTTGAATTTTTACCCTACATGACCAAGGAAGTCAGGAGCCTTGGGCACATCAACAGTAGCATCCTCCGATGAAAATAGTATAGTTTCCAACCTAGAAAAATAAAAATTATATATAGTTATAATTCATAATCGAAAATGACCATAGACTTTAGAAATCCTTAAATAAACTCAAACTGGAATAAGAACAAACAAAAAATTTCACACTACCCTTCAGTAAGTTGTCCTTGATTTAGCAAGAAAGGCTCAAACTTGCATAAATGTGTAAGTAGATTCCCCAGAAGATCAATTTCAAAATCTTTCCTGAAAAAAGAATCTAATATCCAAATGAAACCATAGTTTAATGGAACAATGGTGCTTTAAGGTCATCTACACAAAAAATTGCCTCCTTCAAATCTCTCACACTGGATGGTATGTCATGAAAAATTAAGAAAAATTCAAGGAAACTTGTTGACTTCTCTAAAAGATATCATGAAAATGCATGGAAGCTTTGTAAAGGAATGCACCTATTATATTCTTTGATTTCCATTTCAGCCTTTTTCGTAAGTTGAACCTCAATGATTTGTGAACTCAAAGTTCTTTGAGAAGCATGTTCTTACAGTTGAAGTTAAACATTTGTAGTTTTCCCACCTCTGTCGCCTGATGAGTATGAATTATTAAACTTTATTATGTCATTATCCAAAACATTTCTTTCCTGGACACATGATTTTGAAAATAAATTCTTTTCTGCAACATAAGTCCTTGTCAAAATTTCATCTCTCATACCAACTGGCATCTGGTCATAACTGCAACCTGAAATCAGACCTGCACCTGTTCGGATGTTACTCAGAGATGTGAATGGTGGAATATCTGCTAGAGTACTCTTATCATATGGCAGAGGTTGAGCACTCCCTCCTATTCCCTTGCCAAGGCCTCCCTTAGGACCAAAAGTCAAGTGGGCATCATAAGAAGTTTTGTGTGTTGAAGGGCTTGGCATAGACTGATTTTCAAATTGAGCCCTATCCACAATCCAAGCATCTTGACTGGTGAATCGACGGTCACGTGGTCCCATATGTGTTTGTGGCCCTTTAATCCCAACCATATGTGGAAGTGAACCCGTTTGTGCACCTGCCAGGTGGCATCGCAGGTGTTAGTTCTGAAAGAGGTGACTTTTTATTGACAACTCTCATGCTTCCTCACTTAATTATCAACTCGGGGTAAATATTTTTATTCTAAGAGCATCAGAACAATATATGCGAGTCATTTTGTCTACAGATGCTCCTTGTCAATTATGAGGGAGAATTTACTAACTTCCTGAACTTGCTTATCCTATGAGGGGTGGCTTGGATGGGTTTTTAACCTAGGATTGAGCAACAGGAATTTGTGTTTCTCTGATGGAATGAAACAAAATCTTAACTGAACCGAATAGAAATCTAAATAAACCAAGCAGGCATTGAACTAAACAGTGATGGAATTAAATGGAATAGTAGTCTAACTAGGCTAATCAGTAATGGAATCGAATTGAATCAACAGTCTAGCTAACTAAGAAAATAATGAAGCAATAGCATAAATAGCTGTGCAGTACTGGAACAACAAGATAACTAAGCTAGACAATAATGAAACAACAGTATGACTGAAGAGAATTAAATAACTCGTACAACAAGTAATTAGGTAATTTTGCAATGGAGTTCTTTGTATGACCTAATTAATCAACATTGATCTATGGTTGAACGCTTCTCTATGATAGAAAGAGAACGCAAATCATAACGAAAAATAATGTTAAAATCAACTTATTCTATGATTTGTAATTCAAATGCATTGATCTCAAAGGAACTGGAACTATCTATTGATAACAACACATTGTTGTAAGTCAGAAAATACGATTTAATTTGTCCTACTTTAAGAACACAGTTTCTAACAATCCTGAAGAAGGAGAACTGTATTTGTATTAAATGCAAATATACATTACAACTGCATCAGATTCATAAGCACCGGTTCTGTAACTACATAGAGTATGAAAACGTGCGTGGAGCTTCCAGAGGTTGGGCCTAGAATACCAGAAGCCTTAGCACTGTAAAAACTTCAAAAGACGATTGTTAAAGCTCTAGATCACATCCAGTGATGTTACAAAAACGTAATTAGACAGACTGTTCCTGCTTTGTCTATTACAGAATGATTCTCTTGTCTTGTTTTTGACTCCCCTTATCCTTCGTCCTTTTCCCTTTTAAAGACGATTTCCAAGAATTTCGAAAGTGTTTCTCAAACGACAGCCCACTACGCATGGCTGTCATTTGAGTTCTTAGACTCAGATTCATTTGTTTGCCTTCTACCGGCCGCTAGAATTATTAGGATTTCATATGCTCACGTCCATTGGTTGGCTTCCATTCCCTATTGGTCCAGGCATTCTGCTTTCCTGCATGTGGAGATAAGAGAAGTCAATTTCCTATTATAAAACATATTTTTCATCATTAGTCCGATTGTTCCCGTTTTCATGATATTTTATTTCTTATTGTTAATGCGAAGAGGGATTCCCTCGAAATTATAACATATTTTGAAGTATTTACAAGGTGAGAATCATACCTTAATTTGGGCCCAACATACTCCCCTACTTACCTAGTTGCATGTTCTCATGCAAACAGATGATTGAGATGTAGCTGTGTTAAGGAGTAGGTAGGGTAGGCCTTCTTGTTGTATGTTCTGAAGCCTTGTTTTCTTTTTATGAGTGCAAAGGCAACTCCTGTGGATCCCTCTGGAAATTCGTAATTGTGATTATCCTCAGGAGGAAGCCAAAGGAGAGGGTTTCTGTATCTGCATCCAAACCAGGCAAGCCCCATGCTGTAGACTAGGCTACTGTATGAAAGGAACCTGGAGGCAGCAGCCTTGAAATTCCTGTAACTGAATGGCTCCCTATTCTTCAAATTGTTTGTTGAGGCCATCCACCTTTGCTTGGTTGCTGCTAAGGCCGCTTCAAGAATGTCCTCAAAGTATTCTCGTGCATTTTCTATGATATCTTTATGGATGGGTCCCAACCTAGACCTCACACCTGGCCTTCTCATGAAGTTCTTATGCTAGATGATCAGTTGCAAGGGTTTCATAGGCTCCCCCTTGACCCATAAATATAGAATATGCTCTCTTTTCTGGAAGATGCCGTAGGCTTTGGCCCACCTGATTTGGTTTTTGGAAAATGAAAGGAAGGTTTGCAGCTATACATCCCCTATGAAGGGGCTAGGGTTGTTGTTTGTTTCTTCTTCTAAGAAGAATTTATGCATGTAGGGCTCACACAAGAGGCATTGGACCTGCTCATCCTGATCGTTACAGCATTGGAAAAATTATTCTATGGTCCTAAAGGTAGTGGGTTTCCCTGCTCTAATAGCTTTAAATTTCAAGAGTAGATACCGTTCTGTTAGGAACAAGGCATAGTTGGTTGCCGGAGCTCTACATGATAGAGCATCATCATATAGAGATAAAATTGTAGATATTTTCTTCTTAGCTTGCTCTACCTACTCTTGTACCACTTTAACCTTTTCCTGCTCTCCTCTAAGCTGGGCGAATGTCTCATCTTCTGTGATAGAGAGGTCGGTGAACTTATTTTGCAGTGCCTGATATTCTTGTAATGGCAACCCCTCCTTTCTGCACTGTGTCAGTTCATGCCACACTTGCACTAGTTCATTTCGTACTCTAGTTGGTAGCTATATCTACTAAATGGGCATAGGCAGGGGCTTCTTATGTTTGGTTCCCCTTTTCTTCTATAACCTTCTGCTCAGTTTGGGTGGAGGTTTCGATGATGTTTGCTAGTTCTGTCTGCACCTCAGCCTCGGTGGTGTCTACTAGGTTGGTTTGTACTTCAATTTCAGTAGTGGTTATCAAATTGGTTTGTGTTCTAGTTTCCATGGTGCTGGCTAAGTCAATTTGCATTTCACTTTCAACATTATTTACTGGTTCTATTTGAGTTCCTGGAATAGAGGTTTCTGTCCTTGGATTCCTGACCCTTCTTTCTTTTTTCAGTTGCTTCCTTAGATATTTCACCAATTTTTCCAATCTCTTGCATGTCCTTCTTAGTTTCTCACTTTTCCTCTCGTCTGAACCTTCACCTATTCTTATTTCAGCAGGTGATAGGGGAGCGGAATTCTCTTTTTCAGGGATAGCATCTAGAATGGTGTTTCTGATTACATCTTCAGAATTGACCTCAATATGAGGGTCCTGACTAGGAGGAGCGATGCTACCTCCTGCTGACAAAGGGGTTATCTGTGTGTGTGTGCTATTTTCCACAAGGACAGTGCCACCTGAATAATCTTGTGATTCCAATATTCCCTATGTCTGTCCATCACTATGAACTTCGTAATTATCAATAGGAGACAGAGCCTCATCATCTTGCGATTCCTCTTGGTCAGGTAGGATGTTAGTGTGACCAGAGCTACTGGGGGTGGTAGTTTTATTAGCAAGTTCCACTTGCTCCCCTGCTTCCAATGAGTTTCTCAATTCATAGTTTGTCCTTATTTGCGCTAGGACTCGGGCCATTTCCTCCTCGAATTATTGTAAGGGTGCATGGGATGGTTTTTCTTCCTCTATGGGGTTCAAAGTTCCCTGGGGTGTTTTGGGCCATTTTTTCCTGTTTGGCTCTGATGTTGAGGTTGAGGTTCTTTTTCTTCTTGGAGGATTTACCCTAGGGGGCTCAATTTCGGTTCCTTCAGGGCTTACTTCTGGTTCCTATGCCTGTGGGTTGACAAAATTATCCCATGCTATCTGCTGCCTATCTAGCTCATGAATGATGATTAATTTTATTAAGCCCTAGTGACTAACCACTGCTTGGGACTTCTTGGCCTTACTCAATCGAACAACAGTATCATGCAATATGGAATTCAAAAATGCAGGCAGATTAATTGAAATTTTTTGTTTGAGTGCAGCTAAAAGTTTGAGCTGTCGAGTTTTTACCACATCTTGACATCCTTCGCATGTAATAAACTTCTGGATGAGTGTTGCCAGCTCCTGCCATGGTTGGTGTAAAGAGGCAGGGTTAATCCCTCTAGTTTTTCGTTCCAATGGTTCATCAGGGTCCTGGTATACTGCTACTATTTCTCTCAGGAGGAGATTCTTTTCTGCCCATCTTTCCCCTTGCACTGGAATTCCAAAAAATTCTACTATAATCTCCTCTGTAACTGGTATAGTTCAGCCGTTAACACTGGTTTTCCCTTCCTGCAGATTTTGCAGAAATTTGACTGCAATTCTTGTGTTGGATCCTTATAGTCTGTGTACATATGTCATCCATCCAGCTCGCTGGAGGATGGCACTCGTCGCCTCTAAAATTGGAAAGTTTGCAGGCTCGCTTCGAAGGGTATTTCCTCCCATAACTGATATGCTCTTTTCCTCTGGTTATTTTTCTTCTTGGCTCTGTTGTTTCGATTGGGTGTTGTCTGCAAGCGGAAGAGAGACTGCGGCTCTGCATAAATAATATTCATGCATTAATTGTAGTTTTTATTGATGCGTCTGACAAGATTTGTGTAGGGATTTCACATTCTTGCCGAATTAAGACCAATTACACCCCCTCTCTTGAAGAAAGGGTGCCCACGCCCTCAAGTACAGGAGAGATTTGGCTGGTTATGAATGCAGACATGGGAATGTCAGAATTTGGTAAATCTGCATGTGAAGAATCGACGATTGAGTAATTACTACATATGCAACAAAAGGTCAGATTTAGAAGTTTTCATAATTGTATCTTGTGCGGAAGTGACCGGAAAGTGAGAGAAAATAATATTTCCATTATTGTGATATGATGTCTTTGCACAACTGAAAATTTATGACGGAAGCAAGACTGAGTCAAGTAATGATTGGCGTTGTCATTCCAAATTTCAAAATATGTAAACAGATCTTTGTTAATTATTCTTATGGTAAGTCATGATTGACACTAATTCGAGTAATAGCTTTGTGGTTGAAAAATGGAAGACAAGGTGTATATAACAACAATTGGTTATTAAAGGAGCATTCTTTCATACCACAAGCAGAGCCACTGCTTCCAGTAGGCGTTCATAGCCTCGATAGGGTTGCTATTTAACCCGAAAAATGAGCCATGATCCCTATGTAAGAATAGTTGTTTTTCCAATTTTATGGAGAGATCACCATGCTGGTATGGTGCCTAGGTAACCATGGTGCCACTCACTAGAGTTTTAGAAAAATGATCAGGCTGGCTCGTGATGAGACCTCCTGTCCTTCAAGTTACTAAGAAGGTCATTACGCTGGTGTGGTTGCCATAATGGGCATGTCAATTGCTACACTCTTATGAACATGGTAGGCTGGCTCGTGATGAGACCCCCTATCCTCCCTTAATGTTTGCATGTAAATGTAGTACTTCCTTTTGGATTGTAACATTTTGATCTATAAGGAGGTCACTGTGCTGGTGTGGTAGCTAGATAGTCACAATTCCATTGACTAGAATTGTAACAGAGTGATCAGGCCGGCTCATGATGAGATCTCCTGTCCTTCTAATAGATGAGAAGGTCATTACCCTAGTGTGGTAGCCATAATGGGCATGTCACTTGTTCAATCCTTATGATCATGGTAGGCTGGCTCGTAATGAGACCCCCTATCCTCTTAAAGATTTGCATGAACACACAATGATTATTAAGGGAGGCTCATTGACTCCTTAAGAGTGAGGGATGGTGAAAGAAGCAGAAAGACTAATACCATTAATACCCCTTGTTCCATTTCTTCATATTGTAGGGACATATCACTCGAATAGTGCAAAAAGACATGTTATCATAAGGTCCTGAATTGTTTGATATCATATTTGAACTTGTGGGTGACTTAGCCTTTTATCTCATGTGTGCATAATGTCAGCTTCTTGTTTAAGAATTATAGTGCCAAAGGGCATCATATTTGTAATTTTACCATTTTCCCTCTCTCTTTCAACTGGCATTCCCTACTCAAAGTTACTAAATTATAAAAAGAATGGCTATTTAGTTCGTCAGATAACAACTGTTAAGACATTGAGCAAAAACTGTTTAAAAATTGTTCAACATTAAAAAAAATGCAAAAAAAAATGGTTGTTTAATTCGACTGAACATCAACCATTCAAAGATGGAATAGCAGATGTTATCGAATTGAACAACAAAAAATAAAGACACAACAGTGCACAGTTTTTCAGTTCGTCCGAACGGCAGCCGTCCAAGAAATGAACAGAAGCTGTTCAGGAATTGAACAACATCTTTAACAACATGAAATGGCTTTTTGATTGTGGTTGAATTGACAACCATTCAAAAACTGAATAGCAGCTCTCCAAGAATTGAACAAAAAAATTAAAAGAACATAAAAAAGATGTTCAAATTAGTTGAACTGCGACCGTTCAAAAATTGAACAGCAAAATTAAAAACACAGCCAAAAAGCTGTTCAATTCGGTTGAACGCAGCTGTTCAAAAATTGAAAAAAAATTCTTCTCAAATTGAATAGAAAAATTAAAAACACAGCAAAAAGCTGTTTAATTCGGTTGAACCGCGACCGTTCAAAAACTGAACAACAACTGTTCTCGAATTGAACAACAAAACTAAAAAACACAGAAAAAAGCTATTAAACTTGGTTGAACCGCAGCCATTCAAAAACTGAACATTAGTTGTTCTCGAATTGAAAAACAAAATTAAAAAAACACGGGAAAAAAGTTGTTCAATTTGATTGAACAGCAGCCGTTAAAAGATTGAACAACAGTTGTTGTCGAAATGAACAGTAAAAATAAAAAACACAGCGAAAATTTGTTCAATTCGGTTGAACCGTGGCCATTCAAAAATTGAACAGGAGCCGTTCTCAAATTGAATAACAACAATAAAAAAAAACAACAAACAACTGTTGAGCTCGGCTGAACAACAGTCGTTCCAAAACTGAACAACAATTTTTCATAAATTGAACAACAAAGTAAAAACACTGCAGATGGCTATTTAATTTAATCGAACAACAACCGTTCACATATTGAACATTAGCTGTTCGCGAATTGAACAACAAAAATGAAAAAGACACAACAATAAAAAACACAATCTTACAATGAAAAATGGATTGCAAATGGGAAGAATGTACAACAAGAAAAAAAATTATGTACATTATTTACAAGTGATGTTGTCAAACCTCTCATGTACTTGAGTTTGTGGGGTTGTCATCCCTTGCACCACAACTTGGATGGTGGGATTGTTTCGTGCCTGTTGACAGAAATATTCTTTCGTGAGAGGTTTGTGATAGAGGCGTACTCTGTGCCCGTTAACTCGAAATGTTGAGCTAGACCCATCTATAGTGGTCAACGTGAGGGTACCATTTCTATGTACTTCCTGAATATTATATGGACCGAGCCACCTTGTTTGCAATTTTCCTGGAAAGTCTTGGAATCTGGAATCATGGAGGAGTGCCCAATATCCTTTTTGAAATACCTTCCTCTTTATTAGGTTTTCGGGCCACTTGGCTCGTTGTTGTTGAATGATTGTTGTGCATTGTAGGGCAAGCAGTTGAATTTCATTTAGTTCATTTATTTGATGGAGTCTTTTAGCTTGAGCATCTGTTAAGTCCAATCCCACTTTCTAGGCTATTCTTAGTGTTTTAATTTCGAACTCAATAGGGAAGATAGGTTCTCTCCCAAATACTAGCTGATATGGTGAATATCCAGTGGTATTTCGCCAGGTTGTTCGATAAGCCCATAAGGCTTATGCTAGTCTAGTGGCCCAGTCTTGGTGGTGTGCTGCCACTGTCTTGGTAGGGATTGCCTCTAGGACTTTTTTAGTGCTTTCGACTTGTTCGTTTGCCTACGGGTGGTAAGGAGACGTAACTCAGTGACTGATATGGTGATTTCTTAAGGTAGATATGATCTTATTTCCTGTGAGTTGTGCCCCTCCATCGGTTATCACTTCCCTTGGCAAGTCGTATCGTATGAATAGTTCAAAGAGAAACTTAATTACTAATTATTCTGTGGCTCTTGAAAAGGCTACTGCTTCCACCCATTTGGTGACATAATCCTTCGAAACTAATATGCGGGCTTTCTGGTCTGATGGTGGGTTCAATTGCCCAACGAAGTCCAATGCCCATCATTCAAATGGTTCCACCACAAATTGTGGTTGTAGTGGAATTTCATCAGCTTGGCCTGGGCGGCCCATTCTTTGGCAACTATGCAGGCTTGGACATACTTATTTGCATCTTTGAAAATCATAGGCCAGTAATAGCCTAATTGCAACACTTTATGCCCCTTCTGTCGTTCTGCGAAGTGGCCACCACAGGATTCATCATGACAGGCCCATAAGATGTTGTGGATTTCGTCTTCCCTTATGCATCAGCCCCTGTATGGAATAGGTATCCTCTAATCCAAGAGAATCTTGCGCTGCGCTGTACAATCAATTTTCGTTCTCTCGCCGTTAAATGTCTGCGTAGTTTCCCCACTGCCAGATAATTTTCCACATCTGCATACTATGGTGTTTTAACTGCTACAAAAAATAGGTGTTCGTCAGGGAATCGATCGTCAACTGTTAGTGTGTCATCTGTCTTGGGGACTCTGGACAGGAAGTCTGCGACCACATTTTCCTTCCTTGGACGGTCTTTGATTCTTATATCAAATTCCTGCAATAACAGTAGCCAAAGAGTTATTCTTCCATTCATGATCAGTTTATTAGCTAAATATCTAATAGCAGAGTGGTCAGTGTACATGAACACTTGATATCCGGTTATGTAGTCCCTGAATTTATTGATAGCATAAATTACAACCAGGAATTCTTTCTCAGTCACTGTATAGTTTAATTCGGCAGGAGTAAGGTTTTTGCTGATATAATAAATAGCATAAGGCTTTCGGTCTTGTTCTTGGCCAAGGACTGCTCCTATTTCTGTATCAGATGCATCAGAAGAGATATGAAAGGGCAGTTTTCAGTTAGGACCTCACAAGATTGGTGCTGTTGAGACCAGCTTCTTCAAGTCTGTAAAAGCGGCGTCACATTTTTTAGTCCAATGGAATTCAAGATTTCCAGTCAAAGCATACAGAGGTGTAGCTATCTGTGAATTTTTTTTATAAATCTATGATAATATCCTCTGTATCCCAGGAAATTGCGTACCTATGTTTGTGTACAAGGTGTGGCCAACAGAAGGATTACCTCTATTTTAGTTGGGTCTACCTGTATTCCAACTGTAGAAATGTAGTGACCTAGGATTACCCCCTCAGTCATCACCATGTGGCATTTTTCGTTGCTTTGACATAGCCTAGTAGCAATACATTGTTCTAACACTTTGTCTAACGTTTCTAGTGCTTGATCAACGTCTTCCCCATAGGGTTTAAAATCATCCATATAAATTTCAAGTCCTTCATTTATTAAGTCAGAAAAAATACTAATTATGGCTCTTTGAAATGTTGTTGGGGAATTACATAATCCAAACGGTAAAACTCTGTAAGCGAAAGTACCCCATGGGAAGGTAAAGGTTGTCTTATCTTGGTCTTCGGGAGATATTTGGATCTGATTGTATCCGTTGAATTCGTCAAGGAAAGAGAAGAACTGTTTTCCAGTTAATGTGTCAAGGACTTGGTCAATTAAGGGAAGGGGGAAATGATCTTTCTAAGTTGCTTTATTTAATTCTCTGTAATCTACGTAGATTCTCCACTTCCCATTCTTTTTAGGGACGACCACCAAAGGGGAGACCCATTTTCTGCCTGAGATGGGATGAATGAAATTTACATCTAATAGTTTTTTCATTTCTTCTTTTACAATTTCTTTTAAATGCGGGTTTAGTCTTTGTTGGGGTTGTCTAACATGGTGCGTTTCCTTATCAGTATAGATGTGGTGAGTGCACAGTTGTGGGTCCAATCCCTTCATGTCTTGGTAATCCCATGCAAATGAACCCTGGTGCTTCTGGAGGACTTTTATAAGTTTCTGCTTTTGGTTGTCATCCAAGCTGTTGTTAATATTCAGAACCTTTCCTGGTTCAATCTCAATAGGTATACTGTTACGAACAGTGGTTGTGGAGCTATGTTGAGTCTCAAATTCCGCCACAGGGACCTCTTGACCTTCATGTTCAAGGACTGTTTTCATCATTTGGAATTTCAAATTTTCAGGTTTGGGTGGCTGATTCATAACATTACTAATCACATCATCTTCAGTTTGATCCTTGAATTCGAGCGATTCTGCTAGTGTCAGAGGTGGACATATGTTTTTCTCCCAATATGTATCTGGGTGCTTGTGAATTTTTATCATGGGCAGACTTGGTTTGGAAGGCGGATAAATAATGATATGTTTTACAGAGTTTCCTCTAGTGATAGTCATGCTACCTGCTCGACAACCTATGTAAGCATCTACTGTGGCCAGACAAGGTCGCCCCAGAATCAATGGGTGTCCTTCCATCCTATTTTTTGGATTACTGACTAAAAAATCAGCTGGGTATTCCCATGAGTCCATAGAGACCATGATGTCATGCACTATACCTTCCGGTATGATAACAGATCTGTCAGCTAGTTCCAGAAGTGTGACTGTAGGTTCTAAAACTAATATGCCCAGTTTTTCAGAAGCTCCCGTAGTTAGAATGTTAATGGCTGCCCCTAGGTCAACCAATGCGTTTGGAAATGCGTGTCCATAAATTTGCACGGTTACAATGGGGTTTCCTAGGTCTTCATATTTCACAGGTGTTTCTCTACCTAACAACAAGTCAGATAGTGTTCCTACCACATGAACAGTCAGTGCAGCCATTGTTTTCTTAATTTGTTTTTTTCCACATAATTCCTTGATTGTCTTTGCGTAGATGGGAATTTCTTGGATGGCCTGGAGAAGAGGAATTTTAATACAAAGGTTTCTTAATTCCCCCAGGATGTCAAAATTTGGGGTGATTATAGGTCTGGGTAGCTTTAATCTCTCAGCGAATGGAGGCAGAGTCACTCTAAGTTCTTCAGGTCTTTGTTGGTCGATTGTTTCCTTATCTTTACCTGTTTCTATTATATTCATTGAGCTAGGATGTGTAGATGTTTCAACTTGGGACTGAGGTGGAGTTGTGGCCTCTACAGGTAATATGATGAATCCTGATCTTAACCTCAATTCGTTGCACTGTTTCTGTTCGCCATTGGGTTTTGGATCCTCTATGACCTGAAATAGTTGAATTGGTATATTATTGGGGTTGGGATTGGGTTGGGCTGGTAATTGAGGGCATATGGCAGGCTGCTAGTGATGTTGAATTGGGTAGGGAGCTGGTAATTGTTGGGTTCCTTCTCCTATCGGTAGATTGCCCATCCCCATAGGTCATTGCCAGTTCCAATTGGTGTTTTGAGTAAGAGGGTTTGGCCATTGGTTTTGATATGGGATATTATGCCAATAAGGGGGAGACCTAGGGAAGTTTTTCCAATTAATCCCTGATGGAGGCTGCGTAGGCCAAGGTGGCATAGGAAATTCTTGGTTTGGCCAAGTTGGGAAGGGGTTTTGAGTTTGCAAAGTTGTTGCAGGGTTTGGCTGGCTGAACTGTGACAACGGGAAGTATTGAGGCAGGTCTTGAGATATGCCAGGTCGTGCTTGCCATTGCCGACACTGATTCATTAAATAGAATGGCTCTGTTTCTTCTTCTGTTTCCTTATAGACGAATTTCAGCCTAGGAAGTGAAGGACACTAGTTCGTAGCATGATCCTTAGTGCAAATAGCACATGTCTGGACCATGTCTAAAGGAAACTTCCTCTAGCTGTGCTTCTTCTGACATCTTGGGCAAAAGATGGCCATGTTTTGCTTGGATATAGCTTGTTTTTTCTTGGCTTGTAAAACATAAAGTTGCGTTGTCAAAGTACCCAGGATGTCAGTTTTGAAATTTTCTAATAGATTTCCAAATTCTGCTCTAGTTACATTGTGATTGGTCTTCTTAAGATCCTTCTTCATAGAATCACGCTCAACAGGTCTATTGCGTGAGTTACCCCTGGAGCATCTAATACATAAGTAGATAATCTCATCATTTTCTTCCTGATAAATATCTCCCTTCCCTATTATGTTAAGCATTTCTACCCATTCTTCCTTCATCCCTTTAAGAATTGTGGTTTTTAAAATGTCCTTGGATAACATGGTATATGGGATCTTTGTAAATTGTATTGAAATATTTCTACGTATTCCTTTAATGTTTCATTGTCTTTTGCAGACATGTTAAAGATTTCGTCTTTTAGATCTTGGGTTTGACAATAATCTTGGTATTTGGTAAGAAAATTATTCTTCATTTGGTCCTAGTTGTTTATAGTTCCTCCTCCTAATCCCATGAAACAGTGGAGTGCAGTCCCTTTTAAGGAAGAGGGAAATAATTTTAGTTTCTGGGGATCGGTGGTGTAGTTATATCCTTTGCATAAGACATCAAATTCAAATAGGAATGCATCAGGATATTTTGTGGTTTACCCATGAAAGGTGGGGATGTTGTGCAAGGGAATGGATTTCATAAGGGAATTGGCAGCTTGATCAACAATAGGGTACTCTAATGTTCATGTCTGCCTCTGATTCTGATTTTGATTATTTACCATCTGATCAAAGAGGTGCCAAAAATCTTCGAGAACTTCTTGATCTTGAGGAGAGATTTTAATAGGCTTGGGAGGTGAATGTTGTGGGGGTTTTACAACACTTCCTTGATCTGGGATTCTAAGAACTTCTATTTCGATTACTTCTTTAGGGGACTTAGGTTCTGATATCTCTATGTGAATTCCTCCACTAGTTTCTCCCCTGCCTTCTTGCAGGTTGCAAGAGCCTCCCTATTTTGAAGGGTCAATGTCTCTATGAATGACAGTCTGCAGTATTTTCTTAGACCCCTCTGTATCATTGTGAATCTCAGCATAGGCTATAGATGGTGAGGCTGCTGCCTGAGGGAGTGCATTATGACTTTGAATGGAAACAATTCTGGGTCCTATAGATCCCTGAGATTTAGCTTTCCTAATGATTTCATCTATATATGTTTTCCTCCCAAGGATCACTGGTCCTTTGGGTTGTGAGGATGGTTGCGGATGACTTCGGATTGTTTCTATCTTCTTTTTCCTAGGCATAAAACAAGAGCACCTATCCTACGGTTCTTTTTACAACTTGCTGGTGAGCAGGCTAAAGGGCAAGCATGTTGCTTTCCGGTACGCAAGTTCTTACCTCTCGTTTTCAATACCCAATTCTTCACAGAAATGGAGAAAAGATGAAATAAGGGAGATGAATCTTAACACTTTCCCCAGGAACGACGCCAAAATGTTTGTTTTGAAAGAGGTGACTTTTTATTGACAACTCTTGTGCTTCCTCATTTAATTATCAACCCGGGGTAAGTCTTTTTATTCCAAGAGTGTCGGCACAATATATGCGAGTCAGTTTGTCTACAGATGCTCCTTGTCAATCATGAGGGAGAATTTACTAACTTCCTAAACTTTCTTATCCTATGAGGGGTGGCTTGGATGGGTTTTTAACCTAGGATTGAGCAACATAAATTTTTGTTTCTCTAATGGAATGAAACAACAACTTAACTAAACCGAACAACAATCTAGATAAACCAAACAGGCATTAAACTAAACAGTGATGGAATTAAATGGAAAAGTAGTCTAACTAAGCTAATCAGTAATGGAATCGAATTGAATCAACAGTGTAGCTAACTAAACAAATAATGAAGCATCATTATAAATAACTGTGCAATAATAGAACATCAAGATAACTAAGTTGGTCAGTAATGAAACAACAGTATGACCGAAGCGAATTAAATAACTCGTACAACAAGTAATTAAGTAATTTTGCAATGGCGTTCTCTGTATGACTTAATTAATCAACATTGATCGATGGTTGAACGCTTCGCTATGCTAGAAATAGAACGTAATTCACAACGACAGATAATGCTAAAATCAGCTTATTCTATGATTTGTAATTCAAATGCATTGATCTCAAAGGAACTAGAACTATCTATTGATAACAAAACATTGTTGTAAGTCAGAAAATACGATTGCATTTTTCCTACTTTAAGAATGCAGTTTCTAACAATCCTGAAGAATGAGAATTGTATTTGTATTAAATGGAAATATACGTTACAACTGCATCAGATTCATAAGCATCAGTTTTGTAACTACACAGAGTATGAAAACGTGCGTGGAGCTTCCAGAGGTTGGGCCCAAACCACCAGAAGCCTTAGCACTGTAAAAACTTCAAAAGATGATTGTTCAAAGCTCTAGATCACATCCAGTGATGTTACAAAAACGTAATTAGACAGACTATTCTTGATTTTTCTATTACAGAATGAATATCTTGTCTTGTTTTCGACTCCCTTTCTCCTCCGTCCTTTGCCCTTTTAAAGGCGATTTCCAAGAATTTCGAAAGTGTTTCTCAAATGACAGCCTGCTACGTGTGGCTGTCATTTGAGTTCTTGGACTCAGATTCGTTTGTTTTCCTTCTACTAGTCGTTGGAATTGCTAGGATTTCATATGCTCGCATTCGTTGGTTGGCTTACATTCCCTCTTGGTCCAGGCATTCTAGTTTCCTACATGTGGAGATAAGAGAAGTCAATTTCCTATTATAAAACATCCTTTTCATCATTAGTCTGATTGTTCCCGTTTTCATGATTTTTAATTCCTTATTGTTAATGTGAAGAGGGATTCCATTGAAATTATAACATAATTTGAAGTATTTACAGGGTGAGAATCATACCTTAATTTGGGCCCAACAGCAGGTCCTCTCACACCATGATCAAGTGATGTCACAAGTCTCCGATCTGAATGTCCCATATTGGTACCTCGAGAGTGGCCTCCCTATCTATGTAGTTCTTACACGACATCCTGATGCACTTCCTGTATTTTATTGGGGCCCTCAACTTTCCTCCTTCATTGCCATCCATTCCTCCTCGGATCAATCAGATCCTTCAACATGAACCTTAGCCTAGAGGGAAGCCCTTGGTTATTAGACATTTCTGTCATCCTATCGAAGTAAGCATCAATATGTTCCTTGGCCTTTGAATGGTCAATCATATGACCAATAGTGCTCATCAATTTGCACAAAGCATCAACATTTACATCCTCTAGATGCTAAAATTCACCAATTAATTTCTTGATGCATGCATGAATAATTTTTTCGGTCAGCATACTTTCTTTATAAACCTTATATTTCCTAGCATTCGTCGTTGTTCTGCAGCCTTCTTCTCCCGTATTTATTTTGTTGAAAGGAATTTTTCACCATGCTCTTCTGATTTCTCGGCCTCTCCCTCTTCTCTTTCATATTTTTCAAATTATTCTTGACATTTGTTCAAAATAACTCGCTTGAAAACAACATTCTCATTATCTTCATAAAATTCTGGGATTCCCGCAACAAGCTTAAAACAGAATTTTGCATACATTTCACAAAAAGCTAGCTCCATCAAGGCTTTGTCAAATATATGAGATATTATACCATGAAGACATGATGCAGAGTCAATGTTCTCTTCTTTGACCTGTTAAAAAACTTTCTCAAATTTTTGGGGCGTTAATTTATTAAGGATGGATTTAATTTGTCTTTGTTTCAACTGTTCCTCATCAGAAACCCTGCCCACTTCATATCTATTCTCTGATGTATGAATTGTGGGTAGAGAAGGCTGTGGAGGAGGAATCAAACCCTTCTGCAAACTAGAAGCATTTTTCCTCCTATCAACATCAAAATTATTTCTCATTAGTCCAACTTGTGGAAGTGGTGCTTGCACATAAGGCCCTCTAAGAAGGATGACATTCATACTCATTTGTGTTACACAGGTATTTCTTGCAAAGCCAGTATTATAACCTTGGCCAGGTCAAAACATAACAGAGGAACCACTAAGATCCGCATCCATCCGCATATCACAGCCATCAGCAAAAGCATCCACCGGCTTGTCCCATCTATCATCATCCAAACTAGCCATATTTCTCCCACGATGTTCAAGTAGATAATTCCCACCCAGCTGCCTATCAAGTCCTCTTACAGTGCTTGCTAATGCATCAGCTTCTCCTACATGTCTTGCAAGTGCTTTCTGCACACCATAATTTTAAGGGGAAAAGTTGATCAAATCAGTCACCTCACACACCTTTACTATGATTTTACCTTAAACAGTTCATTGGAAGAAGCCCTAAATCTTGCAAGTAATGAACCGATTGCCTCAGTTTATCCTTTGTACGCTTATCTTACTTGAGCTTTATTTCAAGGAGGATCATCGGCAAAAGTTTTGAACTGAATTTTAGCTTTGAAATCATATAGTGATTGGAGGAAAACTGGTGGAAATGGTTTTTGGAAGTATGGGGGTAACCTGAAGCCACCGAGTGTGGCAAAAATTCCCATTAAACAGCGGAGAAACTCTGATCCATTCACCCAGTCTATATTGAAGAATTATCAGCCAGTTGCAGATTCAAGAACTCTATTGAATAATCTTGGTTTAAACTTACCAAAAGGATATCTTGCCAGGGATAATTTGAATCAAGATCAATCCTTGAATTAAAATGGGATGGTATTTAAGAGAACCCCTTATTAATTCGTCTTTATTATTTTTTTCACTTAAGATGATCTGTAATGACGCACACAATTATTTATGTTCGCACTGAGAAAATGTTTTGGAATTATGTTGAGCAGGATCCTTCGTCACAACCACTTAATTGGCTCATTCTGTCAATTCTGTTTGACAGAAAACCAGAAGAAGTGCCCACAGTAAGCTCTTCAATTTTTTCTTCGAAAATAAAAATTTGATCACTTTTATTGCCTCTACATGTCTATGATGTTCATTGATATCCTTTAATACTCCTATGTTTTTCTATCATCTTGTGGAAACTAAGTTAGAAAAATTAATGGAAGATTTTGAGCAGCGTCTAGCCATGCAGGGCGAGCAAGTAGACTACTGAGTCTCCTTTATAATTGAGGATTTTTTCTCTTTGGAGCTTTGTATTAGGGAAATATGATTTTATCAAATGATAATTTTACATGTTTATCTTGTATGCTCCTAGGTTCTATGATTACACCTCAGTTTTGGAGGGTGTTGTAACGGACTGGTGACAAGTTTTTGCAGTGTAACTCAGGGAGTCTTGCATTTTATAACATAACCTTATCCTATTTTGACTCATTATTATACCTTTCTCACATTTTATGGTGTTTCTCTCATAATCTTTCATTTTATAACCTAAATTTGTCCTGCGTTGGCTCATTATTATATCTTTTTCCGTTGGAAAGGCAAAATATTGAGCACACCTAAAATTCTTGGTTAAATTGAAAGATTGTCTGCATATAAAAAGCATAAAAGAACCTAATTCATTTGATGAGTGATTTCACATGATTTAAAAAATTACCTAACCTAGACCATAGGAGTTAAGGGGCTAAAGGGCCGGGTTATTCTAATGACCATATTCACTAATCAAGTATAGGATTTTTAGAGGCAAAAGGTTCTGTGAAGATGGAACTAGTTGAATTCTAGCATAGAGTAGGTTGTTCTTATTACTAAATCGACAATATCATGCTTCCACATCAATTCTTTTTCTCTATGTGAAAAGTTAACAAGAGAGGATCTTTGGAAATGCATAGAAATAGATGAAAAATAACCTAATAAGTGAATTCTCATCTGTTGTTTTATTGTGGCCTGCAGTTGAAGAAGGTAGTACAGGACCTTGTTGTTAATGGGGATGGAAAGTCTTTCCCAAAGTCAAAATTTTTGGTAGCACTAACAACAGTTTCAGGAGATCCCAAGGTTTGCTTAGAATCCTTACTGTATCATATGTAAAAGTTACTTTAGTTTCAAGTTGCTAGGATATAATTATCTGCGAATACAGAAAATGTTAATGCTTGTTCTACAGAAAAGCTAAAATTCAATGTCTGAAATGGATCTGACTATAGATGTTTACTGAAATGGACATTGATAAATATAGATCTGAGCTTGAGCTATAATATTGTTGTCTTCATCACTAAATACTTGTAATAGATGTGTATTTTTAATTAACATCCGAGACTGAAACTTCAATCTCAGAAGGTTGATGTCAGCGAAGATGAGAGAAAAGAGGAAATTTATGATGTTAGACGAGGAGAACATGAGGACTGCTTCTCTAATAGGTAAAGTGATGCAGATGAGGATGAAAAAACTGTTCCAAATCTACAAACAAATTTTGATCTCCAACAAAGGGGAATTGGAGTAAGTATTTAAATCTTATAAGAGTGTGTGAGAGTGTGATTCAAACACAAAGATTGTTCTGATTTTTCCATAAAATCGGCCATAAATGAAATGGATGCTACATAACACAAAGGACGATGTTCAACCGATGCAAATGGAATGGAATAAACAATTTGTTGAGATTCAACAAGATGATGAGCTTAGTGAAAAGCAGTCACCTTCACTAAGTGGGCCCGTAAGCTATTTTTAGGTGCAAGTCTATTTTTAGACTATGTCTATTTTTAGACATGGTGATCATGTTTTAGAAGTTGCAGGATGCTATTTGTGGTTGGTTGGTCAAGTTAAAAAAAATAGATGAAATTCTATTTTTAGAATATTGGGCGCAGTCTATTTATAGATCGTTGATCTAAAAATAGAAATGTCGATTATTATTAGCACTTAATAATAATCCGACAATAAACATCAACTTATTCTCTTGGAGCACTTAATTTTAGTGTACATATTTGGAAAATCAGTGGGCTCAAGGAAGTACACAATTCCTAGGGTTTACTAGTGGTTCATGCACAGAGGACTCAGTTAGAACTAAAGTGGAAAAGTTATGACAGAGTTGGAAGAGTAGTTCATGGATTTGTTATTTAGTTTAACTCAATTAATGGAGTTAAAATCAATTGAGCTAGTTGTATCTAGTCTAACTGAATGATACACTAGTGAGAGTGGAGTGAATTAATTAGTTAATTAATTCACAAATAATAACTCATTAATCAATTGAACAAATACAACAGTTAACTACAATGCATGTCAGTTCTAGTGGAGACCCAGTGGAGAGATAGGTGAAAGGGCAAGATGGAATATCTGTTGTGACTATAGTGATGCATTGATTGCACCACACACACATTGGAGTTTCCAATGAGGATTGTGCAGTGCAAGAAAGGCCAATTTGAATTCATTCAGGGGTATTCTTCAACAGGGATTGCGCAGTGGAGGCAGGTTATCAGGTGGCAAGAAATCAGTGCATGGATTTGTATATTTCTTCATGTTAGTGTGTGACGATTGATTGTACTGAGAGCTTGATGTACTAAGCTTTGTATAAGATTGTTACATAATCTCCATGATACATAATATATGATAGTTGGGGTTTTCAGCTTCAGGCTTTCCCGTTAAACAACTGTGTTATGTGCGATTGTTTTTATTGCTTCATGTGTTTGAAATTGATTTTAAATTTCCGCAAAAGATTAACTGTGGAAGGATTCTGTATTTATCAAAAAGATAAAATATTGTTAGATCAGGAGAATCTAGATATATACATGCATCTTATATATAATTTATACATAATTGTATAATGTTGGTGAGCTTTGCACAAATAGTTGTTATTAATTGAACCACGCTTTTCTACATTCATCAATTTTGACTGTATTTATTTTCTTCATAGGAAAGAATATGCGTGGACTAGCGCAGGCTAAAGCAGGATACCATAAAGTTCTAGAGGAAAATCGACAACTATACAATCAAGTTCAGGATCTGAAAGGTGTGCTCCCTATTTGTCTGTCATAGTGTTATAGTTTAACTGACATGTGTCAAAAATATTATAACGAAGTAGGAATTAGGAATCTCTTTAAATTGTATATATCAAATCTGTTGCATATTTATCTCCAATTCAATACGAATGAATAGTTTTAGGTAATTAGATGTGGGGGGAACATATCCATGGCTTGTAGTAGGAACATAAAAGGCCAAAAAATGCTAGAAAAGGGCAGTTTACTGTTCATTTAAAGAAGCTTGTGCTCCCAATAATTGGGAATTTGGCAACGAGGTTGGTTCAATAGGGTAGGAGATGGATGATTGAACTGGGTAAGATTGCTTCCAGACAGGTGTAGATGTATGAACAACTTATCTATGTTGCATCTTCCTGTGATTGTGAGCTCTGTGTTTGAATTGAGTGTTCGACCTTGCCTCGGGCTTGGAAGATGAGCATTAGTAATTATGGGAGAGAATATCGAATTATGTAATCTGCTTTCACTTTGGTCTCTTCTTGCATGGTGTTGTGTTATCTTATTATGCTTATAAAACATAAACTTAGAAGCTGAGGCACAAAATACTTGCTTGAACAAGCTGGTAGTGAAATCACAGAAGATGCCATTTGATAGGATAGCAAATTTATGCTGTTTTTTATATCAAAATTCATGCTGAGTCTGTGTTTCTTATTCTTCTTAGGAAGCGTAAGGGTGTATTTCCTAGCCAATCCAACTTTCAGAGTACAGTGGATTATATTGGCGAGGATGATCAAATTATGATGGTGAAAATGTTTGCATTTTTGCATATGGGAAAACAGGTTCTGGAAAGACATACACAATGGTAATAACAACCATATTATAGTTATTCAGTTGCAGTTTGAAGCACTGTCTTGAAAAAATAATAAAGGAATGAGTTCACTGCTGAATAAATTCTTGCCTAGAAATACTTTGCTCTAATTTTTGTGCCTTGCTTGTCTAGATTGGTCCTAAGGTGATTACAGAGGAGAGTTGGGGTGTGAAATATCGAGCCTTGAATGACTTATTCCAGATATAAAAACAAAGAAAGGATACCTTTATATATGAGGTTTTTGTTCAAATGATTGAAATATACAATGAACAAGTCTGGGATATTCTTGTTTCAGACAGTTCCAATAAAAGATATCCTTCTTGATCATATGGAGTTGTCTTTCTTGTTTTTAAATATTTGGATTTCAGTTTCTCAGAATAAAATAATCCTTGACTAGCACATTGGAAAATCCAAGACACAGATATTTCTGTTTCATAGAAATAAATAACTAATCCAAATTATGCAAGGTCCAAGATTTCAATGCCCTTCAACACTCAAGATTTCAGTGCCTATTAATGATATTCACCCAGATTTAGTAATGATGTGGCGGTTTGACAAGTCTTTTTATTACTCAGAGAGTGTTTTTTTAGAGTATTCAAGCGAAAGGATATATATGACTGTTGTGCGCATGATATGAGATGGAGATGAGTGTCGGCCTATCCCTTCAGAGTTTCACAAACTTACCACTACCGTCATCATCTTCGGCTCTGAAACCCACCATATTACTCTCTACAATTGCTTGCCTCATCCCTGTGAGAATAATAAACGCCTACACTCCACAAATTGGACCCCTCTTTTTCACTCACACCAAAAAATAATTTATGGGAGACACCACCCATTACTTGAAGTCACTTACTTCATCTCAAATTCTTCATCCTTCACTAGTTTCAGTCATTGCTTTGATCAAGAGATGCAAAGAGTAGCCTTTGGACAAGGTCATAGAGAACTAGAAGAAGCTCAAGTTAGTCAACCAGATCAAGCACATCCTCCTCAAACAACCCAACCACAAAATGTCCGTGGCAAAGCTTGCCAAGCACAGAAAGCACCTCAGCCTCCAGAGGGGACGCAAAATTATCCCCATATTGAGAAGATACCCATCAGTCTTTCAAGTAACTGAAGAAGAGGCATACTGATTCTATTTCACATTGATCCCCCACACACAACAACTACACTGGGAAGAAATGCAGATTAAATCTGAAATGGAGGGCCTCTTAGTTGAGAATATCAGGAAACTTTTAATGATGTCTATGAGCAAGAGGGTATTGCTGGAGAATATTGCCCACTTAGCTACTGATATGGGTCTCCCCATGGATTTCAGAACTAATTTATGCAACAAGTATCCTAAATTTTTTGAGGTTGTTGATACAGATTATGGGCCTGCATTGGAGTTAACTTCATGGGATCCTACTCTTGCAGTCTCTTTTGCAGAAAAGGCCTTGGAAGAAGCTAATAATCCGGACAGTGATCTTATACTTGACAGGCCTTGGAAGTTCAAAAAGTTAAATCTTCCAAATGGGTATAGCCTGTCCATGAAAGATAAGCATCATATTCTTATGTTCCATGAAAAGTCATTCATTTCACCTTATTTAGACTGTACTAGTTTGCAAACAGCTTCGATGGAGGCTGAGAAGCATGCCTGTGCAGTAATTCATGAGCTGATGAGTGTTATGGTGGAGAAGAGAACACTGGTTGATACTCTGACCCATTTCAGGCATGCCTTCAAGTTTTCTAACAAGGTGAGAGCGATGCTTTTGTGTCATCCCGAGCTTTTCTACGTGTCGTTCAAGGGGGATAGGGATTTTGTGTTTCTCAGAGAGGCTTACCACGACTAGGAATTGAAAGAGAAGGGACCCCTTTCGCTCTGGAAGGATAAACTTCATGCATTGATGTTAGCGGAGAGGAGGCAGACAGCTGAAAGGCAGGATGGCGATGGTGAATCAATGGATGAGGACGATGTTGTGGAAGGATCGTTATCAGATGGCATGTTTGAGGTTGAAGATGTAAGTGATTTTCATAATTTTGATTGTGATGAGTGGCGTGATTTGGAGGATGGAGAGATTGGGCTTGCACCGAAACGAGAGTTTCTGGAGCAGGAAAAATTGTTCAAGTATCCGATAGAGCAAAAGCTTTCATCTGCAAGTTGTGATGTTGGATCTAGAGAACATTGGTGATCAATAGAACTTTGGCTAAAATTATATTTAGCTTAAATATCCATCCGTAAGTGTAATAATTTGAAATTATATCCCCTTGAGATCAGTCTACCTATTAGTATGAAAAAGGTATAGTTTGAAATATAAGTGTAAAACTACCAAGTCTTAACAGAGAGGAACTGGTTAGGTGGAAAAGTGTCTACTAGTGTTAACACAGAGAATGTGGTTATGTGCACAAGTGTATAAATATTCTACTTTGGTCCACTTTGAATATTCTCACTGTTCATATTGTATTCAGGATCTCCTAAGAATCTCTCTGACAATTCCTGTGAAAATCAAAGTTTATGATGACTACTGTTTATTATTGAAATCGCTGTGCATGTGTTTATCCTATTATGGCGAATATGTTTACCATAGGTTATCATCTGATACTATTATATATTCTTTCATTTTGCATTATTTTTTATTGAAAAATGTCTCTATCTCTTGTTGGACCTACAAGCCCTATGTTGGAGAGTGTAACTAGGTTGGGTCTTCATAATGACTATGTAATTATGAATTTGTGTAATGAAGAAAACAAAGATAATAAAATATATTTTTGTAACACTTGCTTCATGGGTTTCATGAGCAAGGAGTTTTTATTATAGGTCAAAGACTTCTTCTTGATGTCTTTTAGGAATTTTTCATCTTTTCATAAATGTATAATTTAGAGTCATAAATATGAAGTGTTGTTACACTTGCAAAGGATTAGTATTGATGCTCCAAGATCTTGTCAATTGGCTCATAAAATATTGCTCAAGTATGATGCAAATACCCATAAACAAATTAGTCTAATAGATGCTCGAGATACTCCTCACCAAGTCGGCTTACAAACAGCAGACAAGTTGGCTCATGAATAGTCACAACTATTCATGGAGTGGTCGACTTATTTCCTGTGGCCAATCACTATAAATACTGATTTTTTTGGACATCTCTATAGACTCATTTAGCGAGACATAACTCAGACAACTCTGAGATAACAAGCATGAAGACATGAACTATAGTTAGGGTATATACAAAGAAGTGAAAAAGAAGTATTGTGTCACTATATTGGGTCTAACCAATTCAGATATATCTACTATAAAAGGTGACATATCACAGTTCAGAGGTGCAGCATAGAGGTGGCATATCACAATGTTTTGACAGTGCATGTTCAGGGCAGAGATCTTACTTCTGGAACAATTATTGGAGGGTGTCTTCATCTTGTTGACCTTGCTGGAAGTGAAAGAGTTGACAAATCTGAGGCCACCGGAGATAAGTCAAAGGAGGCACATCATATTAATAGATCACTTTCAGCTTTAGGAGACGTGATTGCTGCTCTTGCACAAAAGAGTTACCATGTTCCTTACTGAAATAGCAAGCTCACATAACTGCTTCAGGATTCTTTAGGTAACAAATTCAATATTTTCCTTAATGAATAGTTATGGAAGGAAACTACCACTTTTCTCTAGTTTGGGGTGGTAATGATGTTCGAAGTTGTTCTTAAGGTGGACAGGAAAAAAATTTCATGTTTGTGCACATAAGTCCTGAATTATATGCACATAGGGAGACAATCAACACTCTAAAATTTGTAGAGAGGGTTGCAACTGTTGAACTTGGTGCTGCACGTTACAACAAGGAAAGTGGTGAGGTTAGGGAGCTAAAAGAACATGTTTATTCTTGAAAAATATGTTTCTTTCTTAATGATAGTCTTATTTGTTCTCCATGGATCAAAAGGACTAAAAGAAAGGGATATTTTGGTCTGTTTTCTTGAGAACCTATGAGTAGTTGAAGAATATTGATAATGAATGATGTCCTCTAGAGCACTCAAAGGTTTCCTGATATTTGATGTTACATTTTTCTAGCTTGAAGAATGCACTGGAAAAGAAGGTAGTAGAAGTTGAGCAGAGAATGAGGATTGGTGTCTCACCAATAACTATGGATTCGAGGAAAAATCCTGAAATATAGAGAATGAGGACTGGTTTCTCACCAATGCACCAACAAATGCAGACCATTTTGTGATTATATATGTAAACAATCTAATGATATTATCCAAAAAGTGATAGAGATTTTTTTAGGCTTTTAAAATCTCGCGCAATATATAATTGGAACAAACTTTTATTACTAGAATTTGGTGAGACATAACTCGGACAACTCTGAGATAACAAGCACAGAGACATGAACTACAATTAGGGTATATACAGCGGAGTGAGAAAGAATTATTGTGTCACTGTATTGGGTCTAACCAATTCGGATATCTCTACCATAAAAGGTGACATATCACAGTTCAGAGGTGTAGCATAGAGGTGGCATATCATAGTGTTTTGACAGTGCATGTTCATGGCAGAGATCTTACTTCTGTAATAGTTCTTGGAGGGTGTCTTCATTTTGTTGACCTTGCTGGAAGTGAGAGAGTTGAAAAATCCAAGGCCACTGGAGATAGGTTAAAGGAGGCATAACATATTAACAAATCACTTTCAGCTTTAGGAGACGTGATTTCTTCTATTGCACAAAAGAGTTCCCATGTTCCTTACCGAAATAGTAAGCTCACATAACTGCTTCAAGATTCTTTAGGTAACAAATTCAATATTTTCCTTAATGAATAGTTATGGAAGGAAACTACCTCTTTTATCTAGTCTGGGGTGGTAATGATGTTGGACTTTGTTCTTAAGGTGGAAAGGAAAAAAATATCATGTTTGTGCACATAAGTCATGAATTAGATGCACATGGGGAGACAATCAACACTCTAAAATTTGCAGAGAGGGTTGCAATTGTTGAACTTGGTGCTGCATGTTCCAACAAGGAAAGTGGTGAGGTTAGGGAGCTGAAAGAACATGTTTGTGTTAGAATGATTCTTGAAAAATATGTTGCTTTCTGAATGATAGTCTTATTTTTTCTCCATGGATCAAAATGACTAAAAACAAAGGATATTTTGGTCTATTTGCTTGAGAACCTATGAGTAGTTGAAGAATCTTGATAATGAATGATGTCCTCTAGAGCACTCAAATGTTTCCTGATATTTGATGTTGTAGATTGCTAGCTTGAAGAATGCACTGACAAAGAAGGTAGCAGAAGTTGAGCAGAGAATGATGATTGATATCTCACCAATAACTAGGGATTCGAGGAATAGTCCTGAAATACATAGAATGAGGATTGGTTCCTCACCAATGCATCAACAAATGAAGACCATTTTGTGATTATATATGTAAACATCCAACGATATTATCTGAAAAGTGATAGAGATTTTTTTAGGCTTTTAAAATCTCGCACAATATATAATTGGAACCAACATTTATTACTATAAATCAATCAATTACTTCTACATACCACTAAAAGTGGAAAAAACTCTATAACCTTTGATCACCTTAAACATCAAGCACACTAAGAACATCGACAATGGGGTTCTAATAACATCTCTAAAGATCCAAAATTGATAAAGCAAAATTTAATGATGATGAATGTTGTCCTCTAGAGAACTCAAAGGTTTCTTAATCTTTGATGTTTCATATTGTGAGCTTGAAGAGTGCATTGGAAAAGAAGGTAGCAGAAGTTGAGCAGAGAATCAGGATTGGTGTCTCACCAATAACTAGGGATTCGAGGAACAATCCTTAAATATAGAGAATGAGTATGGTTGCTCACCAATGCATCAAAAAATGCAGAACATTTTGTGATTATATATGTAAACAATCCAATGAAATTATCTGAAAAGTGATAGACATTTTTTTAGGCTTTTAAGAGCTCACACAATATATAATTGGAACAAGCTTTTATTACTAGAAATCAATCAATTACTTCTACATACCACTAAAAGTGGCAAAAGCTCTATAACCTTTGATCACCTTGAACATCAAGAACACTAAGAACCTCGAAAATGGGGTTGTAATAACATTGCCAAAGATCCAAAATTGACAAAGCACAATTTAATGATAATGAATGTTGTCCTCTAGAGCACTCAAGGTTTTCCTAATATTTGATGTTGCAGATTGCTAGCTTGAAGAATGCACTGGAAAAGAAGGTAGCAGAAGTTGAGTAGAGAATGAGGATTGGTGTCTCACCAATAAATAGGGAATCGAGGAACAACCCTGAAATACAGAGAATGAGGACTGGTTTCTGACCAATGCATCAACAAATGAAAACCATAAAAATTGGGACACCATAAAAATTGGCAGCTCATTTTTTATAAGAGACATCTAAAAGTGCATTTTTTTATAGGGAAAAGCTTAAAATCCTCCTTTTGGAAAATTCAATCTTCACATTAGGGAAAATTTTCCATCTACATTTCCCATAGAGATATGTAGAGAAATGTTTTTTCAATCATCCCAAAAAAGGGAAAAATAAAAAACCCTTTTGGGAAAATGCATTTCCCTTTATGTTTCGCTGCATTTCCAAAAATAGATATAAGGAAAAATGTTTCTTGGAGCATCCTACAAGAAAAATATACCTTGGGAACATGGGAAACATGGAGGTGCCCCCTCCCACCCTAAGGGACACATCCCCATAGAACAATGGTTTTTTCATTCATTTAGTGGCATTTCTGAGTAATCATTGCTCATTTGTTTATGAATACAAAGTTTATCATATACTGCTATGTTGAATGGTAAGAATGTGTCAAAGCCCTATAACAATAGGATATTCTTCAGATAGAATCAAGGCCAAGGCCTTACAGTTGGGACTAAACTTTCATAGTTGCAATATAAGCATGTGGACAACAACACAATGGAAACTCATTACAATATAGAAACCTTACAAAACCATATTTTCTTGATGATCGGAGAGGCTTTGGTATTTCACTTGCACTAAGCATAGCATATACTGTCATCTATCAGTAAGGAACATCTATAAGACCTCATTTACAGATACTTCCAAAAGTATGCCTTGGAAAGAGCACTTTTATTTTAACAATCAAAGAACTTCTATAACAATTATTGTTGACTAGTGTAAAATAGCTCTGAAAGAATGGAAAGGTGTTGTGGGATATATCTAACATGAAGAAATCAAGAAATAAATAAGTAGGAAGTGATGTTAGCCCATATCATGGTGTAAAATGACCAATATTAAACTTTTTCCATTTCATACTATAACACTAGTGTGTTTGCAGCAAAAAAATGGCACTGTTGAAGGTATAACTATGACAATTTAAAAGAAAATATCCACAGTGAAAAATTTCTAGTTTGAACCATAGATATGAACTTAAAACACATTTTGGATAAGAAAGTACATACTTGTTCAAATGCTGAGCAAAATTCTAGAAACTGCAATGTTGATCCAACAATATCATTTGATGAAAATCCTATGCCTGCAATCAACTGCATTGGCTTCCCTTGAGGAAAAATTATTTCATCCATCTCTTTCTTGTCTTTGCATTTATTCTTCTTCAAATTTACTTTTTATTCAACAACCTCTAACTGAAAGTCAGATACAGAAATAGACTGATCATTGATCCCCTTGATAACGTCTTTCTTTCCAGGTTTGTCTTTATTGTCTGATTTTCTTTTCTTTGTTTGTTTCATATCGACCTTTAGAACATGTTCGCTTTCTATTGGCATCAGATTTCCAACTTTACAATTAATTTCAGAGGAATAAGATAAGATAAGATAATTATATTAATTTCCAACGAATGACCACAAAAGTAGGTCAATGGGACTGCAGAGTACAATGATGTAGATACAAGGAGGAGTACCAAAAGGTATCCTATATGAAGAGAAAGAAATAAGAAATAAAGCAAGAAAAACATAATGCATGAAAACCAAAATGAGGAAAGTCTTGGATTCCAAGTGCAGAGGGCACAAGGTAATGTCCACTAAATCTCTCTCCTAACACTCGAGGTCGAATGCAAAAAAATTCAAGATGGATTGTTGTCCTGAGGGAGGGCTAGGGGAGGATCTCGAGCCTCTGTTACGCCGCTGCCAAGAAGAAGTGATATGTCACTATGACTGGGCGATCTCAACTGCCTGTTAGTAAGAGATATAGTCTGGTAATGACTTAGGGGTTCCCGTGCTAGGGGGATGGCCCCTCTAGCCCGCACTGATCTAGAGCCTAAGGCAACAACGTTATTAACTTGTCGCTTCGTGCCTCTTGCTGACAGGAGCACTGTAAAAAATGACGTAATCCACTACACAGGATATGCTCTAGGAGGAGGCTGGAGAATCTGTGTGCGAAGTCTAGTGGCCTCCTATATGTACAAGGCTAGACATCTCTGGTCTGGGTATCGAAAGAAGCTAGATAAAGTCTGGATCCCTCTGAACAAGCAATGAAATCTCCCACAAATCTCATAGTAAATGGGGTAGTGGAAGATGAAGTGCTCCTCTGACTCAGTCTCTCAGAGGTGGTACAACTGGAAAATCCTGTCTAACCGGGCAATCTGACGGTCAGTGTCAATCCGAAGTTTATGAGAACCTACTCTGATCTGACCCAAGGGAATCAGAAGTGCATGCATCCAATGGCGAAGCGTGTAATGGGGCCGAACAATGATTCCATCCCTCAACAACATGAAGTGCTCAGCATAGAAATCCATCTTCAGACGTAACCCATACTGAGGGTTTATCTAAATAACCTATACATATTTCCTATAAATATCATCTCAGATGATTTTATTCATCTCTTGTTTGGTTGGTAGGAGGTGGCCTGATGCACACAAATAATACTTGAATGGAGGGAGTTGGTCTATCTTGATGCCAACTGGAGCAAGGAGATATGACACTCTAGCATACCAACATCAGGATCGAGCCAAAGGAATCGCTACTACAACAGACTCTGATGAAAGGTAGGGCAAGTATGTATATCGGTCCCGCCCCTTTGCTGTATCCATAAAACAACGAACACGGTGAAGAAGAGAGATGATACCAAACACTGTCTCAAGGTGAAAGGGGTGAGCTCCAAACTCTGCAAGAATGATGGGCTGAGGAACTGTCTTCTTTCACCAAATGATGAGATGAATAAGGGTGATTTGCACTCTCTCTGCAGAAGACCAATCTGACTCTAGTAAGTTAGGACCCCAAACCTCTGAACCATATAGAACTGTGGGTCGAACAATACTTTCCATCAGTGACATCTTGGCTGATATGTCCTAAAAATGATTATGAAAAAATTGTCTCTCGAGAAGGGCAAAGGATCCATTACCCTTGTTGATTTGAGGCTGGTGTGTAGGCCACAAGCTAAAGCGAGGTCCTGTGAATAGTACCCCCAGATAGGTGTATGAGCTGGTGATCTCAATGTCCTCTCCTATAAAAAAGAAATGGAGGTCACAGAGGACTTCTTTGACGTGTTGAAGATCATAACCTTGGTTTTACCTAGGTTAACCATCAACTGTCGAAGATCACTGGAAAGGGCCAAGGCATCCAAATTCCTTTGCAATGTGTCAGGGGATGGGGCTAGAAGGACCACTTCATCTATAAAAAAGAAGATATAAATTAAGACATGAAGTAGAAGGCAACCGTCACCGTCCTGGATGTGTTCACGCAAGAAGAACTCTAGCTCGTCAACATAGATCCAAAATATTGTGGGGGACAAGGGACAAAATTGTTTTACCCCAATAGTGCTCTGGATAAAATCTAATAGCCCATGTACTATGCACAGAAAACCAAGGAATGACTCATATAAGTGCATGATGGCTGACAAGAGGGTCTCTGAGATGCCAATATCTCTGAGTCTCTGGAATAATTCTTCTCTAGGGATCGATTCAAAATGTTTTTGAAAGTATACAAAACAACAATAGACTTTCGAAGAGTGATGTAGTGCCACCTCAATGATGGCCCTAAGTGTAAGGATGTGGTCAATATTCTGGTGCTCAAGTCGAAATCCAGCCTGTCCTCTAGCTCTAAGTTGTTTCTGCTCAAGCTCCTTCAAGATTTGGAGGTGGAGGGATGTAGCATATAGTTTGGAGAATGTGTGGCCCACCATGATAGTCCTATAATTGTTGGGATCTGAGTTGGGCCCCGATTTGTGTATCAGGTGAATGATGTGTTGAGACCATGTCGACGGGAAACCTGTATAGACCACATGGTTGAAGAGATCAAGCAAGTAGGGAACCAGAGCATGAAGAGTGTGTTTAAATAACTCTGCTTAGAAACCATCCTCATCTGCTGCTTTGCTACTGTTCATCACCCAAATGGCCTCTCTGATGTCACTATCATAGAATACGAAACCTGAAGGGGGCGGAGAGGTCATCTAAATCTAGGGTTGCGCTAGGATGTCATAGAGGGTGGACACGTGAGAGAACATGGAGGGAAGGGGAGAGTGGTGGGGGAGGACAGTACGCCAGAAGTGTCTAGGGGAGTGAGCAATAGAGGTACACAAGTCACATCTTCTCTGGGAGACAAAGAGACATTTCTTTCGACAGAGGAGGCCACGATATGAGGCTTTGATGTTGGGGTAGGAGGGGTGAGTATGGATGAATGCATGTCGAAGCTGGTGGTGGAGAGCTTTTCATTCCTCATCATACCATCGATTCATAGGACAAGATTTGGGTTTATGAGAGGTGGAAGTGGGACGACGAGAGTGGGGGTAGGACTTAAGGGTAGAATCCAAAATGATGGATGAGAGATATTTGTACTTGCTCAATGCAGAGTCAAATAGTGAGAATTTGTATCCCTCCTTATAGCAACTCGTGCCCATGAGTTGATGTGTGTTTCTATTTCTTGTTTAAAGGCTTCTTACTGAGATTTGATCTCCTCCTATTTTTTCAGATCAAGAAGTTCAACGTGTAGAGTGTCATTAGAGGGGTGGTGGTGAACTGCTTGCTCCTTGTTGTCCCTCAAGAGCTGCTTCAGTGAACCACTCTCACCTTCCATTACAACTACTCTATTCCTGAGTTCATCAACCTCTCTTTTTGGTGCCTAGTTAGAGGATTCAAGGGTTTCCAATCTCTTAAATAGTTCCTAAAAAGCCCTGTTATCACATTGAAATCCATAATCGGGCAAACGTGACGGTTCCAACAAGATTTGAAAGAAGTCTTTGACGCCTATGTCTATATCGGTAGGAGGTCCTGACGGCATCGTCACCTGTGGTTGATCCTGTTTCTGTGGTTGGGTGCTTGGGGATCCAGGTGTCATGGTGTTGACATCATCAAGCATTATCAAGGTATGGCTATCATCAACGAAAGATAATTCAGTCATGCTGGAACATTAGCTAAACACTCTGAATGTGGCTCCGGAGGCACTTTTTCTTGTGACAGAGTAGGATTCCATCTTCATTAGCGGGCATAATATGGTAGTGTACTATAGGCATATGGTGACCAATCCCTAAGATAATGCTCACTGGTACACCATATTTCTCCTCTATTTATAGAAGCCACAAAGGTTTCCAAGCACTGATCTAATATCAGGAGCCGAAGAGAATGGATCCCAGGGTTGAAGCAAATTCCTTGAACCAAGGACCCATAAGTTTTTAAAGTTAAATACCTAATTCCTATATTCTTTCAGGAAGATGGATCGAGGTCTTCCAACGCATTCTCATGGAATCTAACGCAACTTGGTACAATGTGATTTCGGAAAAATGCATCGATGCACCACGGTTTAATGGACAATGATGATTGCAACATATGCCATGAATGGCTGTGGAAAGGATGCACTCAGACTTGCTGAAAAAATGCAAGACTCTTGCATGAAACCAGAGGATGTTACATTAGTTTGCATGTTGTCAGCATGCTGTCATGTAGTCTTGGTAGACGAGGGTAGAAATATTTTTGATTGCATGAAACAATGCTGTCTGATTACACCTTCAATGGAGCATTATGGTTGCATGGTTGATCTCTTTGGCCGTGTTGGGTACCTCGATGAAGCTCTAGAATTTAACAGCAGAATTCCAATAAAACCAGATGCTACTGTGTGGGGATGTTTTCTCGTTGCCTATAGAGTGCATAAGAATATAGAGCTAGGCAAACAAGCAGTAGGACATCTTTTCCATTTAAACCCTACAAGTGCTACACCTTATGTTCTACTTTCAAACATTTATGTTGCAGCTGACATGTGGGATAAGATTGAAAAGGCAAGAAAAATGATGAGAGACAACGATGTCAAAAAAATGCCTGGATGTAGTTGGATTGAGGTCAATAGGCAGGTTCATGTTTTTATTGTATGAGACAAGTCACACACACAAACAAAAAATATTTATTCGGAACTGGATTTTGATGCATTTTGATGTCAAATATGTTCTTGCATTTTTCAATGGAGGACTTAGACGTGACAATGCAAATGAGGCTACAAGGTGGAATGTTTGACTTCTTTCCTTGTGAGCTAGTCTCTAGAGGAATGAATTTTGTTTGATTTTGGGTTTATTTTAGCCCCTTTTTTCCCCTTGATAGCCCCTATGCTTTCATGAATAGCCATAAAATTTTGTGCGTCTTTACTTGCAGTCACAACCTTATCTTCAAGTTTATCATTTTCATTTTTTGTAATGCAAGGGGATTCTGTTGTATCTAACTTTGTCTCTTTGTCATTTAAAATATTACTTGCCAACTGCCCCTCTTCACAAAGACCCTTTATTAGAAGATCTGTCTCGGCCTTGACCTTGCTTTTTTTCTTGGAATTACTTTTGCTATTTATTATTTTCCATTCAAAGCATGTGTATCAGATATCCTCTTCCCATCATTGTCAATATTACAATCCAGATTTCCCTCATTCAAATTGACCTCCATTTTTACCATATTAATTCTCTTATGATTCTTCTCCACCCTCAGAATTGGAACAAACTCTCTATGTGAATCAAGACCTTTGTCACTTATGGTTTTAGAGCTAGTACTTAATATTTTTTCTTTTTTACCCTGTGAAACAGCTCTTGGAAGAGCAGAGGATTCATCTAATGGCTTTTTCAACTTGTGAACTTTTGAAGGAGTTGAAGACTTGAACAATAACTTTTCAAATTTCCAAACCTTTGATGGAGACACTGGAGGTGAACTATTCTTCTCCTTTAGAGGAGAACTTTCAGTTGCTTCTACAGAACCCATGTAACTCTGAACAAGCTTCAATTTCTTGACAAGGTCCTTCACATCGACATTTCCAGAATGAATAGATTCGAAGAGACTTTTTATTGTGTAAAAATTCAAAGAATTGACATGTTCCTATGTCAGGAAAGAAGAAACTATCAGAAATAAAACACTTGTGTGCGTGAGAGGATAGAAATTAATCAATAGCATTGTAATGGATGGGTTTATGGATGTAAGCCACTGCGAAGCAGGTGGTATAGTAAACTAACCTATTAAGCAAACACTTAGGGAATAATTTTTGTGTGCATGATTCCTTGCCAATGACATTATTGCAAGATGCCATGAATTCTAGTGTCATTTCCAGCACTGCTACAATATCAAGTGAGGTGATCGGAATGAAAAATCCTTGTGAAAGCGTAAAATTAGGAATGCATATGAAGAGAGAGAGAGAGAAAGATCCCCACACACACCTAGTGGTAGGTCTTGCCATTTTCAGAATCATAAATTCTCCCTCCAATAACACGCACTCATGGAGACTTTGTCCGGTTCTGCGCCCCGTCTGAAGCTAAAACTTTCTTTTTGGAATCGCCTGCTTGGGGAGAAGACATGTTCTCTTTTTTGTCTACATGTAAGTCCTTATTGGGATCAAACCTCAAACCCTTTGAGTTGGCCTTTTCATCTCTTTTGTGACGATTTTGTTTTTTGGAAGAGCTTCTTGGGGAGGACAGTTTTGTTGTTGTTGCTGTATGTTTGCTTAAGTCATTAAGTCGTGATATTTGTCACTTTTGAGATGAGATACAACTTCCTTTTTAAGGGTTTGCTTTGGACTCGTCACAGTTTCACCCTCACTGCATTTCGTGCCATGAGTTGCCTTAAATGGGCTCCTTTTGTCCCCGGCCTTTACTTCATTGTAGCCAGTTACAGTACTTGCAATAGCATTACCATTATTCAAGTTGTTCCTCTCTTGAACTCTCTGATTATTGTGGATTTCATTTATAGGAAAAGAAAGCTTCTTCTTTGCGAGGGGAGATGAAGAATGATCGTGAAGTTGTTTTCAATTTTCTTCACCAACAAAGTTTGATGACCCAGTATTTCTACAGCTACCAATGCCTAACCGAGGACTCCTCCTTATTTTCTGAGCTGGAGAAAGGGACATTTTTCCTCTTGACCCTTTATATAATCAATATAGAAACCCAATTATTTGATAACCTGCATTGACATAAACCAGAAAACATGCATATAACATCAAGAAAAAACAATTCCACTGCATAAATGAAACATTTTACAAGCAAATAAAAATTGATGAATATGATAGCTAGTCCACCTTGTAACTACATGTCTAAGAGTATTATCATACATATCAATTGCCAGAAAACATGTGAGCCAAGGTGAAATACAAGACAAGGGACTCCGTTACAAAGTAGCAAAACCATTTTCGGGGTGATTTCAAAGCAGAACCATTTTTAAAAAGAAATATCCAGAGCACTGATAATATAAATGGACATATAAAGAGCTTCAATAATGGGCATCGATAGTTAGATCCAAAAGAAGCAACATATTACCTGCTAAAGTAAAGATCTCCATGGGAAAAAGGCTTCGACTACCACTCCCTATCTCTCTATTTCAATCTAAGAGCTGCTTCATTTTTAGTAAAAACCAGCGGAAGATCCAAAAAAAAGTGATGTGTTTTTGGGTGGGAAAAATGTTATTTTAACAAGTAAAAGGTCTAAAAGTTAAATGAAAAATGAATACTCTCTCCCTCCATTTTTCCAAACATCATTTTTAATATTATGCCTTCCAAATATCAATTTTAATATCATGCCCATTGTTGTTTTGATGCATGTTGAGCGCACTCCGTTAAAAATATTCATGATGGACCACATAATGAGTGGTTCAATAGGTGTTGATCTTAAAAATTTTATGTGATTTATCCCAAAGAATTTTTAAAGAAATTAATTAATTAATTATTTAAATAAAATTGACATAAAATAGTAAATTTATGAGAGGTTTTTGGGTTCCAGGTTTTTGCAACCCATGGTTTTGCTCATGGTATTCCACCTTGCCAACAAGGGGGAATTAACCCGATCGTAGGTCCCAACTAGACCTTCTCTCGTTTGGAATGGCTAATCCAAACAGGTTTTAAGGACTGTTATAAGGGTTAGGGGAATAATGAGTTAGTGGTTAAGGGATTAGGGATTAGGGGCTTAGGGGTTAGGGGAATAGGGGCTTAGGGGTTAGAGGTTTGGGGTTTAGGGGTTAGGGGAATAATGAGTTAGTGGTTAAGGGGTTAAGGATTGGGGGCTTAGGGGTTATGGGGTTAGGGATTAGGGGCTTAGGGTTTAGGGGATTTAGGCACATTTAGGGGTTAGGGGAATAATGAGTCAATGGTTAAGGGATTAGGGATTGGGGTTAGGGGAATAGTGAGTTACTGGTTAAGGGGTTAGGGGATTTAGGTGCATTTAGGGGTTAGGGGAATAATAAGTTAGTGGTTAAGGGATTATGGATTGGGGGCTTAGGGGTTAGGGGATTTAGGCGCAGTTAGGGGTTATGTGAATAATGAGTTAGTGGTTAAGGGATTAGGGATTAGGGGCTTAGGGGTTAGGGGATTTAGCAGTTAAGGATTTTAGGGGTTAGGGGTGAGGGGTTAATGGGTTATCGGTTAAGCGTTAATGGTTTAGGGGTTAGGGGGTTAGGGGTTTAGGTGTTAGTGGTCTAGGGGTTTAAGGGTTTAGAGGTTTATGGTTTAGGGGGTTAAATGGGTTAGTGTTTTAGGGGTTTAGGGGGTTAAATGGGTTAGGGGTTGGGAATTAGGGTTTAAGTGGTTAGGGATTAAGGGTTTAGAGGTTTAGGGGGTTAAATGGGTTAGGATTTAAGGGGTTAAATGGGTTAGGGGTTGGGAATTACGGGTTAAGGGGTTAGATGTTTAGGGTTTAGTGGGTTAAATGGGTTAGGGGTTTAGAGGTTTATGGGGTTAGGGGATTTAGCAGTTAAGGATTTTAGGGGTTAGGGTTTAGGGGGTTAAATGGGTTAGGGTTTTAGGAGTTTGGGGGTTAAATGGGTTAGGGGTTGGGAACTATGGTTTAAGGGGTTACGGGTTACGGGTTAGAGGTTTAGGGTTTAGGGGGTTAAATGGATTAGGGGTTTATAGGTTTAGGATATTAGGGGATATAGTAGTTAAGGATTTTAGGGGTTAGGGGTTAGAGGTTAAGGGGTTAAGGCATTAGAGGTTTAGGGTTTAGGGGGTAAGGGGATTTAGCAGTTAAGGATTTTAGGGTTAAGGGTTAGGGGTTAATGGGGTTAGGGTAGGGGGTTAAGTGGGTTAGGGTTTTAGGGGGTTAAATGGGTTAGGGTTCGGGAATTAGGGTTTAAGGGGTTAGGGGTTAGGGGTTTAGGGGGTTAAATGGGTTAGGGGTTTAAGGGGTTAAATGGGTTAGCGATTAAGGGTTTAGGGGTTAAATGGGTTAGGGGTTTAGAGGTTTACGGTTTAGGTGGTTAAATGGGTTAGGGGTTTAGGGGTATAGGGGGTTAAATGGGTTAGGGGTTGGGAATTTGGGTTTAAGGGGTTAGAGGTTTAGGGTTTAGGGGGTTAAATGGGTTAGGGGTTTAGAGGTTTATGGGGTTAGGGGATTTAACAGTTAAGGATTTTAGGGGTTAGGAGTTCATGGGGTTAGGGTTTTAGGGGTTTAGGGGGTTAAATCAGTTAGGGGTTTGGAATTAGGGTTTAAGGGGTTAGGAGTTAAGGGTTTAGAGGTTTAGGGTTTAGGGGGTTAAATGGGTTAGGGGTTTAGGAGTTTAGGGGGTTAGATGGGTTAGAGGTTAAGGGTTTAGGGGTTAGGGGTTAAGGGTTTAGGGTTAGGGGTTAAATGGGATAGGGGTTTAAAGGTTTAGGGGGTTAAATGGGTTAGGGGTTGGTAATTAGTGTTCAAGGGGTTAGGGGTTAAGATGATAGTTTCGTTGGTCTCTGTTTGTGCACAATAGTTCCTTATTATTTGTGTCTTAGTGTAATAATTTTGTAGGTACTGTTGCTTGTTGCCATGTCTTCTCTATTTATTAACTTCTAGTATTTGTTAGCCATTGCTTTATTTTTATTGATGAAAATGTCTATTGCAAGTAAACCAAATGTATGTTCAATCTCTAGTTTCAAACTCAGCCAGAGTGCTGTCACACAATTTAAGTCCAGAGAATGGCCATCTGATGAAATCTCAATAAACACACTGCACTTGATCCTGACTGATACAGAAAAGATTAAGTTCGAGTGTCCCACATTCATGAGAAAGTGAGAGGATTGGAGGGTAGAGAGAGAGAGATATTGGGGAAGATAGAGGGAGGTAGGAGAGAAAGGGAGAGAGAAGAAGGACAAGAGATAGGACTTAAGAGAGAAGAACCAGTATCATAGAAGAAATAATATGTGACTAGATTACTCTATAGGGAGATGGGAGATAGGGGCACCCTATAACCTACCTAACTAAATGTCTAAACCAAATGTGGTGTAATCATCTGTAATGGTGGTCGATTATACGAGGAGGCACTATATTTTTAATGTGATATGAAAAAAACAAGTACTGAACCTAACCATTTCACATTCACCAATGTTCAGTCTGCATGTGATAATTTGGTGAAGTTGGAACATGGTGAAGGAGTCTTTTTTTGTGATCACCTCCCATGAGGATTCACCAATTGTGGGAACAAAACACTTATGGTTGCATCTTCTAAATCATCATCACTTCCACCAACACCTCATCCAATCACGATAGTATAAAAAGTATCAAGCTCTTGGCAGCGAAAAGGAACATAATTCATGCACCCTCAATCTCTTCTACATACTTGTAGCTCTCCTCCCAAACCAAAGCCACTAGTGTTGTGTGTTAAATGTAAATATGAATATTTAGCCTTAGATTTAAAACAACTCACACTTTTAACATAAATCAATGAAGTTTAAAATTTAAACTTTATGGCCAAATATTAATTTGGCTATCTAATTAATATTACCTTTACTAAAATTATAATGAAGGAATTAGTGTAAAGTTGATAGATGATACATGCAATTATGTTAATTGTAGATGAATCCATCTGCACTGTTAAACTTTAGAGACAAAAGGGTATTCATAATTTTAACACTGTGAATTCAAAGAACCCTTTGTCTCTAAATTTTAACACTGCAAATGGATTCAGAGACGCCTATAGAGAAATGTAACACTTTGGTACCAAAAGTGAAATTTCCATATATGGAGCGACACCATTAAAAATTACTAGCACAAATGACTAATTCATATACTTGTTGTACTTGTTATTTGGCCATGTTTTTATTCTTGGACTATAATAGTGATTTACATTAATCATTATTAATTTTTTCACTTATTGTCTAGTCATATATTTTAATCTTAGACTAACTTAGTCATTTAAGTTAGTCGTTTTTACTTTAGTCACTTATTATCTAGTCATATATTTTATCCCTAGACTAAATTAGTCATTTAAGTTAGTCGCTTTTAGTTTAGTCATTTATTATCTAGTCGTATATTTTATTCCAAGACCAAATTAGTCATTTTTAGTTCGGTCACTTAAAATTTCTCAAATTTAGTAGTAATTCACTTAAAATAGTTGCAGTGACTAACATTTTTAGTCACCTAGTCATTAATTTCATCATTTTTTACTAGTGTTTGATATCCACTCACAACATTAAAAAGAAAAGGAACTAAATTCCTATGGAAAACATAATGTGCAACCAACTTTGAGAAATTAAAAGATATGCTTACACATGCACCAATATTGATAATAGTATACCTAGAAAAGGATTTTACGGTGTGCACGGATTCCTACAAGGAAGGTCTCGGTGGAGTCCTAATGTAGGAATGACATGTGTTCTGTTATGATTCAAGGAAGTTGAATGAGGATGGATGAAATTATGTCACTCATGAATTAGAGTCAGCAACTATAGTGCATGCATTAAAAATGCGGAGGCACTATTTTTTGGGAATAAATTTTATCCTGAGGTCAGATCATGGAGGGTTGAGGTATCTATGTGATTATCCAAATCTGAGTGTGAAATAGGAAATTCCGCTAGCCTTTATTACTCAATTTGATTTTGAAATCAAGTACATCAAATGTAAGGAAAACAAAGTAATCGATGCACTTAACAAAAGGCTACGAGTGGCTCATGTGGTACCCATCACGACTTATGAAGTTAACATCCAAGAAAATATTATGGAGGAAATGAAACAAGATAAGAATTACCAGCAAGTAAAATAATTCTTGCAGTAGTAGCGTGAAGGGGTCACTTAGTTCCCCATCTTCTTGTCATACTTCAAAATCGAGTAAATAATGCATGAGTCCCATGTCCTTCATCTCAAATTCTCTTGCAAGATCCTCTTTTCAATATTTGATCAACTTCTCATCACTGGTTTAAATAAAATCATCGACATATAATACTATAATTAATAAGTTACCTTTAACATCAATATGGTAAAGGTTTGCATCTGCTTCACTTTTGGTGAACCCCAACATAGTGAAATAGTTGTTGATCTATTAGGGGAATTTTAAGGTCTAAAATGGGCCTCCTAAGGAAATAATAAAATAATAGTTAAACCAATAAAATAATATTTATGAATTTTCAATTCACTATTTGCACCACAATTCATGTAACCATAGTTAAATTCAATTCAAAAGTTGCACCAAAATAAATTAATAAAAATTGTATTGATGTGGCTATAAATAAGAATGAGTTTTTAAAGAAAAAGTCATTATCATTGAACAACTGATGCATTTGTCCTTTATACTTAAATAACTTAAAATAAAATATAAAATAAATTTATAAATTCATAATTATATTATATGCTATTAATTAAAATTTATATGATTTAAATTGTATAATAACATATAATTAATATACTATAAAAAAATAATATAAAATAATATAATAGAATAAATATATAGGGATATGCATTGTTTCTTTCAAGAAATATGAAATGACAATAATATATTTTTATTCAAAAAGTGTGAAATGGCATTTATTATGAGTACTTTAATTTGACTTTAAAAGTACTTAGAGCACTACCATGGTTAACCATGAGTTTTTATCCACCATTGAGAATGTGATAAGAAAGTACCTTTAACTCAACTAATGCCACCTCAACCATTAGGGATGATGTGATCCCCTAAAATGTGATTGGTTCTCATAAAGTGAATTTTGATTGTACATTTTCCTTAGGAGGCCCATTTTAGACCTCAAAATTCCCCTAATGATGGTGTACCAAGCATAGGGTGCTTGTTCAAATACATACAACACTCGTCTGAGTCTCCACACATGCGAATATATTTTGAACATCTAAAATCCTTCCAAATTTTCAATGTATGCCTCCTCCTCAATCACCCCATTGAGGAATGTTGTCCTCACATCCATGAGATGGATCTTCCATCCCATCTACACTAGAAGTGCTAAAATTGATTTGATAGAAGAGTACCTTGTTACTAGAGAAAAGGTTTCCTTGTAATTAATTCCCTCCACCTGAGATAGCCCCTTCGCCACAAATCTGACCTTGTGTTTATCGATGCTTCCGTATGCTGCTTGCTTCACCTTGTATATCCATCTCGAAGCTACCACTGACTTGTTCTTTGGTCTTGGGACCACTTCCAAAACATTTTTTCTGACTATGGAATCATATTCCTCTACCATGGCATTAACCCATATTGGTTTTTACACGGATTCCTCTAATCAGGATGTTTTTGTATAAACTAGCTCACTCATTAGATACATGTACCTAGTGTACCGATCTGATGACCTCCTCTGCCTGTGTTGTGATGTGGGTGCTCCCACATTATCTCTAACATCATGCAATAATTTTTTAGCTTCCCTGGTGTGCTTCCTTCCATCTACGGATTTCTCTGCACGAGTGGGAGCTTCCACTCTCTTCTCGTATGCTTGTGGATGCTCCACAACATCATGGGGTTCTTCCTTTGGAGCCAAAATTTCCTGATCTGCATGAAACTAAAGCTCCCGATCAAGGGAGAATTGAATTCCCTTCTCTTCATCGAACTTCAAATATCTACGAGCAACCCTCATCTTGTGAGATGGCAGTTATACCCTCTAGTTGTGAGGTGTATCACTTTACCCCACAAATATGCCCAACTATATTGCCAGTTATAGATTTTTCCTTGCATCCTTGGAAACATGATAGTAAACTAATCAACCAAAGATAATAAAGTGTGACACATCTTGTTTCTTCCCTGAAAAATCTTCTTTTGGTGTACTGATCCTGAGAATCTGATGAGGACTCATGTTTTGCACATATACCATTGTGTTCGATGCTTCATCCCACAAGTGCAGCAATAGGCCCTGATCATGAAACAACGCCCATGCAACTCCAAAAATTCTTATGTTCTTCCCCTTAACAACCCCATTCTATTGTGGTTTATGGGGTGCTATTAACTCTTGTCGAATGCCTTCTTTTTCACAAGATTTCTTGAACTCATTCAATACATATTATCCATCTTTATCGCTATTGACATCCTTCACTTTCCTGCCAATATATTTCTTAACAAGTGATTTAAATTCACATTTTTTTTAGAATGTTTGTTCTTTCTTTTTCATGAATAATATCCAAAAATTACCTGAGAAATCATATACAATTAAGACATAATACCTGTGCTTGGTCGTGCAGCCTATCGAGAAAGTTCCACACACATTTGAGAGAACTCTTTATAGGAATTCTTGCGCTCTACTATCCTTATCATGAAAGGTGGCTTTGGTGTACTTCCCAAGTGTACACCATTTGCATGTATCTCTCTTCTCTAGTGAACCCTTGGGAAGTCCTGTAGAAATATGCGACATGATCTTCAAAGCTCCATTGTGTAAATGGACAAGTCTCCAATGCAATAATTCACCGATGTCTTGGCTATGCACCTTCTTTACTTTCATGCTCAAAGCAACACATTGTTATACATCCAATTTATGGATGTTATTCACCCAAACCCTGATCCGCTTCACATGTCCCGTGGTGGTTTCATGAAGGAAAGCCTTTCCTTTTCTAAATATCACATCATAGCCACAATATTCCAACATAGCAACTGAAACTAAAGTTTTCTTCAAACCTGGAACATACATGGCATCTTTCAATGTGAGAGGAGAACGAGACTCCCTCTGAAAAGTAACTATACCAATACTGGTTGCACTATACCTTCCATCATCTCACATATTGATGTGCATCTAGAGGTCCTTCTCCTCCAAGTCGATGAAAAATTATTTATTTCTCATCGTATGGAATGAGGCTCCACTATCCAAATACCACACACTACCCATCACTGATGTCACCATGCATGAAATGATGGTGAAATACAACCAGAATTGTGAAGATAAAGCTTCACCTACCTCTCTTCCCGAGGATTCTTTCTGGCCTTCTTGAATGGAAAATTTATGGCATATTGTCCTAGTTCATGACAGTGAAAAAATTTAATCTTTGACGAGTCTTTATTCTTGCATGTCTAACCAAAAGCTACTTTGGATTGGGATTTATTCCCTTTCCCTTTCTTTTCATTTCCAACAAAGGCACAATTCTCCTCATCTTCAACCTTGGATGAGGTCCTGTCTTTGGTGTTCCTCCTGAACTCTTCCTATACTAAATATGACCATAATATTTCCTGGTTCGGTAGCTTCTACCTCCTATTATCCAAATCTTGGTAGTTTTTCCAAATATTGGGAAGGTCTAGAAGTGCTAAGCTTACCAGATCATCTGCTACAACTGTAAAACCAACACTTCCAAGTTCATCACGACATTGTGTAAACCTGCTGAGGTATTGCGGTATTATGTCACCCTTCTACATTTTGATATTCTAAAGCTTATCTTTGAGTGCTAGCTTCCCGTGGTCACTACTATTATGGAACAAACCTATCAATTTCTTACACATTGCATATGGATTTTCTTTCCCGTGGAGACACTAGTACATATGGTCAATTTTTCGACACTTTAGTTCCGATAGTTTTGATGTATTGTCAGAAAGTTCCCCAATTTTTCTCAATTTTTTTAATCCCGACAACAAGCGTTGGAATAGTGACGTTTCAGGGGTATCGTTAGAATAGTGACATTTCGGGGTATCATCGGAATAGAGACGTTTTGGGACAAAGCGGTGGAAGTGTGACATTTAGGATGAAAGCGTCAGAATAGTGACGTTTTGGACCAAGTGTCGGAATAGCGAAGTTTTGGACAAAGTGTCGGAAAAACGACATTTTGGACAAAGTGTCAGAGTAGCGATGTTTTGGAGAAAGTATTGGAATAACGACATTTAGGACAAAGTGTCGAAATAGATAATTTTAGGAAAAAAGTGTTGGAATAGCAACGCTTTGTGTGTGATGGTGCCCAAGTAAATGCATTTGGGTCGGGTCATTTGAGGGTGCCCAAGGAATGTGTCTGGGTCAGGTCGTGTCGGGTCATGTGAGGGCACCAAAGGAACGCATCCGAGTAGGGTCATGTGAGGGCTCCCAAGGAAATGCGTTCGGGGTGGTCGGGTTGGGTCTAGTCGAGTCGTGCCGTGTGAGGCCGCCCAAGGGAACACATTCGTGCGGGTCAGGTCGTGTTGTGTGAGGCTTCCCAAGGAAACGCGTTCAGGTAGGTTGGTTCGCGTTGGGTCGGATCATGTGAGGGTGGTCATATAAAAAAATCTAATTTGTGACCACCTGTGTTTCTTATGCACGTTTGTGTGATCAACTTTCTATTTACTTTCTCGTGCGCCCTTCATTCAGGTGGGTAGTGTCGTGCCGTGTTAGGGCGCCACTGGAAACACATTCAGGTTATATCGTGTGAGAGAGGTCGTATCAAAAATTCTAAGTTGTGACCACCCATGTGCCTTGTGCATGTTCATGCGACCCATTTTCCGTTTTCTTCCTCATGCCTTCGATGTTCGGGTGGGTCGGGTTGGGTAGAGCCATACTGTGAGGGAGCCCAAGGAAATGCGTTCGAGCGGGTTAGGTCGAATCGGGTCATTTGAGGGCACCCAAGGAACATGTATGGGTCGAGTCCTATCGGTTTGTGTGAGAGCACCCAAGGAAACACATTCAGGTGGGTCGGGTCGGGTTGGGTCAGGTCATTCCGTGTGAGGCCACCCAAGGAAATTCATTTAGGCGGGTTGGGTCGGGTCGTGTCATGTGAGGGCATCCAGGAAAACGCATTCAAGTGGGTTGGGTCAGGTTGTGTCATGTGATGGCACCCTAGGAAATGCGTTCAGGCAGGTTGGGTTGGGTCGTGTCATGTGAGGGTGCATAAGGAAATGCACTCAGGCGGGTTGTGTCATGTGACGGCACCCAAGAAAATGTGTTGGGGCAGGTTGGGGCTGGTCGGGTTGTGCCGTGTGAGGCATGCCAAGGAAACACATTTGGGTGGGTCGGGTCAGGTCGTATCATGTGAGAGTGCCTAAGGAAACACGTTCAGGTGGGTCGGGTTGTGTCTTTTCATGTGAGGGCACCCAAGAAAATGCGTTCAGGCAGGTCGGGTCGAGTCATGCCGTGTGAGGCCGCTCAAGGAAACACATTTGGGCGGGTCGGGTAGGTTCGTGTCGTGTGAGGACGCCTAAGGAAACGCATTCCTGTAGGTCGGGTCGGGTCATGTCATGTGAGGGTGCCTTGGAAACGCATTCGGGTAGGTTGGGACGGGTCAACTCATAATGTGAGGGTGCCTAAGGAAATGCGTTTGGGTGGGCTAGGTTGGTTCAGGTGGGGTCATGTGAGGGTGCCCTAGGAAACATGTTCGTGCAGGTTTGGTTGGGTCGTGTGAGGGCAGCTAAGGAAACGTGTTCGGGTCGGGATGGGTCGGGTCATGTGAGGGCGCCCAGGGAAACATGTTCATGTGGGTTGGGTCGGGTCAGGTCATGTGAGGGAACCCAAGGAAACACATTCAGGCGGGTCACGTCGGGTGTTGTGAGGGCGCCCAAGGAAATGCGTTCGGGTAGGTTGGGTCGGGTTAGGTCGTGTGAGGGTGCCCAAGGAAATGCGTTCGGGCGGGCAGAGTTGGTTTGGATCGGGTCATGTGAGGGCACCCGAGGAAATGCGTTCGGGTAGGTTGGGTTGGGTCAGGTCGTGTGAGGGTGCCCAAGGAAATGCATTCGGGTGGGCAGAGTCTGTTTGGGTTGGGTTGTATGAGGGCGTGCACCTTAGGAAATGCGTTCATGTGGGTCGGGTCGGGTCATGTGAGGGCACCTAAGGAAACGCGTTCGGGTAGAGTCTGGTCAGGTTGTGTGAGGGCGCCCAGGGAAACACGTTCAGGTGGGTTGGGTCGGGTCATGTGAGGGTGCCCAGGGAAACACATCGGGCGGGTCGGGTCATGTGAGGGTGCCCAGGAAAACGCGTTTGGGCGGGTTGGGTCAGGTCATGCGTGTGATGGTTCTTGAGGAAACATGTTCGAGTAGGTTCGGTCGGGTTAGGTTGTGTGAGGGCGCCCAAGGAAATGCGTTCGGGCAAGCTAGGTTGATTCAGGTCAAGTCGTGTGAGGGAGACCAAGGCAACGCATTCATGCGGGTCGGGTCGGGTCATGTGAGGGAACCTAAGGAAATGCGTTCAGGTCGGGACGTGTGAGGACACACAGGGAAATGTGTTCAGGGGGGTCGGGTCGTGTCGGGTTGCATTCTGTGAGGTTGGCCGTATCAAAAATGCTAAGTTGCGACTAACACCCGGGTTCCTTGTGCACACTTGTGCGATCCGTTTATGACTATCCGATCATAGCAGATCATTGATTAAATCACATGGAAAGGCCATTAGATTCTTAAATAATTTTCCGAGTTCTTTCACTCGCTTATTTTGACAGAAAATTCCTTCTCTCGATGAGATTGAATCAATAAATTCCTCATAGGGATTTAATCCAAAAACAATGGATGATTTAATGACCCCTAACCCCTAACTCCTTAAACCCTAATTCCTGAACCCTAACCCATTTAACCCCCTAAACCCCTAAAAATCTAACCCATTCAACCCTCTAAACCCTAACCCCTAAAATCCTTAGCTGCTAGATCCCCTAACCCCCTAAACCTCTAAACCCCTAACCCATTTAACCCCCTAAACCCTAAACCTCTAACCCCTTAACCCATAACCCCTTAAAACCTAATTCCCAACCCCTAAACCATTTAAACCCCTAATCCCTAATTCCTAATCACTTATCCACTAACTCAATATTCACCTAACACCTAACTGCGCCTAAATCACCTAACCCATAAGCCCCCAATCCATAATCCCTTAGTCACTAACTCATTATCGACCCTTAACGCCTAAATGCGCCTAAATATCCTAACTGTTAATCCCCCAATCCCTAAACCCTTAACCACTAACTCATTATTTCCCTAACCCCAATCACTAATCCCTTAACCACTAACTCATTATTCCCCTAACCCCTAAATGTGCCTAAATCCCCTAACCCATAAGCCCCCAATCCCTAACCCCTTAACCACTAACTCATTATTCTCCTAACCCATAAACCCTAAACCTCTAAACCCTAATCCCCTATTCACCTAACCCTTAAGCCCCTTATCCCTAATCCCTTAACCACTAACTCATTATTCCCATAACCCTTATAACAGTCCTTAAAACCCATTAGGATTAGCCATTCCAAACAAGAGCAGGTTTAGTTGGACCTACGATCGGGCTAATTCCCCCTTGCTGGCAAGGTGGAATTTTTTCCCTGTCAACAAACCTATAGTCATTAATCCCTCTATCATATACTTAAACACTATTGTTTTGTAAATGTGACCCTTGACTATGGCATGAAAACCATATGAACCCTCAAACTCTATACCATTAACCCCTAACCCCTCAAACCCTAATTCCTGACCCCTAACCCATTTAACCCCTAAGCTCCTAAAACCCTAACCCATTTAACCCCCTAAACCCTAAAATCCTTAACTACTAAATCCCCTAGCACCTAAACCTCTAAACCCCTAACCCATTTAACCCCATAATCCCTAAACCTCTAAGCCCTTAACCCATAACCCCTAAAACCCTAATTCCCAACCCCTAACCCATTTAACCCCCTAATGCATAATCCCTAATCCCTTAACCACTAACTCATTATTCAGATAACCCCTAAATGTGCCTAAATCCCCTAACCCCTAAGCCCCCAATCCCTAATCCCTTGACCACTAACTCATTATTTGACCCCTAACCCCTAAATGCGCCTAAATCCTCTGACCCCCCAATCCCTAAACCCTTAACCACTAACTCATTATTCCCCTAACCCCAATCCCTTATCCCTTAACCAATAACTCATTATTCCCCTAACCCTAAATGCGCCTAAATCCCCTTACCCCTAAGCCCCCAATCCCTATCCCCTTAACCACTAAATCATTATTCTCCTAACCCATGAACCCTAAACATATAACCCCTAATCCTCTATTCCCCTAACCCGTAAATCCCTAATGCCTAATCCCTTAACCACTAACTCATTATTCCCCTAACCCTTATAAAAATCCTTAAAACTCATTGGGATTAGCCATTCCAAATGAGAGCATTTCTAGTTGGGAACTACGATCGTGTTAATTCCCCCTAGCTGGCAAGGTGGAATTTTTTCCCTGTCAACAACCCTATATTCCTTAATCCCTCTAACATATACTTAAACGCTCTTTTTTTGTAAATGTGACCCTTTACTATTCCATGAAAACCCTCCAAAAAAATCTTAAATGATGGGAATTCATATTCATGCGTGAAGCTAGTGGAATGTGACAAGTCCTCCAAGATACATCCAAATATTTTATTTGTGCCTTAGGGAATGTGAAATAATGGGGCAAGGGGACACAAGGGTAGCATGGATGGGTATAATTCAGAGTTACAAGTATGGTTTACTATGATCTATAATCATAGCATTAGATAATGAGAAGGGGTCTTAGGACCTAATTTCATAGGGGCTAGGGGACCTAGAGGGAAGGTAGTGAGAGAAATCGATAGGGGAACCCCCTATAGTGGTGATAAGGGGATTAGGAGTGCATTTATCACAAACCATAATCCCTTAACCCATAACCATTGAATTCCATATCCCCTTAACGCCCAATCCATAATCCCTTAACCCCTACACTCATAACTCATAACCCATAAACCCCTTGACTCATTAAATCTTAAGAAAATAGCCCCTAACCTATAATCCATGAACCTCTTAAGCCATAACTCCTTATCCTCTTAACTTGTAACCCTTAACCCCTAATCCTTCACCCTTAAACACATTAAATTCTAATTACCCCTTAAACACCTAAATCCCCTAAATCTTAAGTCCTTAACTGCTAAATCCTCCGACTCTAAAGCCCTTGGACCTTAACTCTTGACCCTTGAAGCCCTTAAACACTAAGTATCCAAGGCTAAAAATAACACCTGAAACCAACACATTAACTTCCTAGGAGAACCCTTCACCTCTAATTGAGCATATTGGAAACATTTGATTTTTAGAAAATAAAATGATTTTATCCACCCTAGTGCTTGAAATAACCTCAAATTATCCTTGAGTAGTGAGCTAAAGGGTGAATTTGGGGCAATAATAAAGTTACATCATGTTTAAATTCCGTTTACATTGCAAGGTTGTTCTCCAATAGGGTTGAAGCATCATCACAAGGAAGCATGGCACATTTTTGTGGGGGAGCGATTAAAGTTGTAACAAAATTCAAGTGATTTACAACTCCAATATAAATGACATCATTGTATGTTTGTGTCAGGTTGTTAGAAAGGTTATTTATAGAAAATACATTCAATTTACTTGTACTTCATCTTTTTAGGGCCTCGACTATAATATGGATTTTGTACCAGGAACACTTCATGCAAATGAAAGGGGGCATTTTTGTTTAACCACATACACGCAAGAGCATTAGATGCTGCCCTTCAAATCCCCTTTGGTGCATTCAAAATGGGTTTACATTTGCATCAAGTTGAAACTAATCATAATGACCTTCGTCTTCTTAAATAACATATGCTAGAGTTTCCATATATACGAGATATAATTAAAGGATCACCTCATCTGTAGATGACCCCATTTATTATGAGATTCAAGGGATATTCTATTGTCTTTATCAACATTTGGACAGGTCGTTATCTACATTCTTTAAATACATGTCTAGAAATTTTTATGAGGGAGGTACTTGGATTTAGATATTTATATAAGGCCTTATGTGGCCTTCCCCTTTAGAACTCTTCCAAGGGGGTCACCTCCTTCCATATTTCCTTGCCTACTTAGGGCCAAATTGATAAAGAAAGACTCAAACTTCTTCAACTACCAAATTATTGAGGCATCATACCTCTTCCTGACCTTGACCTCAAATAGACATCTTTCTTCAGAGACACCTTGAGGATTTCCAACCATATATATATCACAAGTTGGATGTACTGAGGGCAAGTTGAGTCTGGTCAGGTTGTGTATTGAGGGCGCCTAGTGAAACGTTTTTGGGCGGGTAACAGTTTCCTGCACTCCAAGTAGATGCTTATCCAATTACGAAATGATGGAATTATTATATATTCCTCCCATCATATGCTTCATAAGCCTAGAAATTTCAGTAAGTTCATCTCCTAGCTTCTTTGTAAATATGTTTCTCCGAGAAACACAACAAGCAAGAACTAAATAACCAAACTTGCACTAAAACCATCTAAGGATAAAAATTCAATCAGAAGGTTCAAGTCAGAATGTTTCCCTCTAATTAATTGTTCTTAAACCACAGATATCTCGAATTAAAAAGCCATTCCAACTGAGTTGGGATCATATGAAGATGGAGGAAATTTCTCCAAGATAAAGTGATCAAATTCATTCCTACCAACGATGATCTCACCTCATCTTTAAAGCTCATTTTTCGTAGTTTGTAAATTTATTGTTTTGAGCCATGGTTTTGCAAAGAATTTTGTGAGAATATGGGGAAGTATTTGTAGAAACGGAGAGAGGTATTTCTTCCCAACACTATCATATAAAATAACCTCCTTTACTTTTGAAAAATATGTTACTCTTTGGGAGATATACCCAAAACAAATCGTGTTGCAGAGGTGTTGCACATCCCTTGCCTACTGAGTCTCAATCATATTGAAACTACCAGTTGTCAAATATTTAACCCATTTAACCCCCTAAACCCTAACCTCTAAACCCTTAACCCCTAACCCCTTAAACACTAATTCTTAACCCCTAACCCATTTAACCTTGTAAACCCCTAAAACCCTAACCCATTTAACCCCCTAAACCTTAACCCCTAAAATCCTTAACTGCTAAATCCCATAACGTCCTAAACCCTAGCCCTTGAAACCCTTAACTACAAAATCCCATAACCCCCTAAACCTCTAAACCCCTAACCCATTTAACCCCATAAACCCTAAACCTCTAAACCCTTAACCCCTAACCCCTTAAACCCTAATTCCTGACCCCTAACCCATTTTACCCCCTAATCCATAATCCCTTAACCATTAACTCATTATTCGCCTAACCCCTAATTGTGCCTAAATCCCCTAACCCCTAAGCCCTCAATCCCTAATCCCTTAAACACTAACTCATTATTCGACCCCTAACCCCTAAATGCACCTAAATCTCCTAACCCCTAACCCCCCAATCCCTAAACCCTTAACCACTAACTCATTATTCCCCTAGCCTTGATCCCTAATCCTTTAACCACTAACTCATTATTCCCCTAACCCCTAAGCCCCCAATCCCTAACCCCTTAACCACTAATTCATTATTCTCCTAACCCCTAAACCCTAAGCCTCTAACCCCTAATCCCCTATTCCCTTAACCCCTAAGCCTATAATCCCTAATCCCCTAACCACTAACTCATTATTCCCCTAACCCTTATAACAGTCCTTAAAACCCATTGGGATTAGCCGTTCAAAATGAGAGTAGGTCTAGCTGGGACCTACTATCAGGTATCCACTAAGTATCCAAGGCTGAAAATAACATCCCAAACCAACATATGGACCTCCTAGGAGAATCCTTCACCTCTAATTGAGCATATTGGAAACATTTTATTTTTAGAGAACTAGGTATTGGTTATGAGGATATCATGTGTTTGTGGCTAATGCCATTATTACCATGTATACCAAACATAGAAAAATTAGATAATTTGCCAAGCCTTGATTTGAATCGCTCACAATATCCACACTTCATGTTGATATGGAGCTTGTAGTTCTCTCTCACACAAGGAGGTAGAGATGAATAGATCACTCACAAAGACAAGGCCTCTCTAGCGATTAAAGTTGTAACAAAATTCATCAAGTGATTTACACATCCAATATAAATGACATTATTGTATGTTTATGTCAGGTTGTTAGAAAGGTTATTTATAGACAATACATTCAATTTACTTGGACTTCATCTAATTTTTAGGGCCTCGACTATAATATGGATTTTGTACAAAGAAAATTTCATGCAAATGAAAGGGGGCATTTTTTTTAACCACATACGCACAAGAGAATCATATGATGCCCTTTAGACCCCCCTTGGTTGATGTTGAAATTCAAATTTTCTCAATTTAATCAAGGAAAAATCAAATTAAGAATTTCTTGTTGTGATTTTCAACAGAAAAGAACAATGGTTTATCAATATCAGCAAGCACCATGGTTTATCAATCCAACCAAGCACTTATATGTTCAATCACTTGCTGTTCACGCTCAGGCTTTGTTATATCTGGGAAAAGAAAATTGATGGAGGAGGAGCCACTCTTTGGTGTAATTCCCTCGGTGTGATGTTCTCGCATAGGTTTACTTCTTGAGAATTCTATTCAACACCAAAAATTTTGGACTCCCTTCTCTCATATTTTGTATTTAATGTTGTTTGGGGTTGCCTCCAAGTGTGACTAAGAGGGCACTCTTACCCCTCCCTTGCATTTCCTTCCCCAAAAAGTTACCCTTTTAGGGAACGAAACATAGATGGCACCGCCATGCATTAATGGCTAACTTGCTCTGACTCTAACCTGTGTGCCTCTTCCTTGGGTTTTTAAGAGTCACTTAAATGTTTTATTACATGTATGTTGATAAATATAACATAGAAAATTAATTAATTAATCAATTAACATTATAGTCTAACTAGTAATTTTTAGTTAAATTTACTAATTCATAAATAATCAATTGACATTAATTATTTTAAAGCATTATTCTTTAACTTAGCATTAATACATTATTAAACCATTGATGCACAATGAGTAGTAACACGTGTCCACGCCTCAATATCATTATCGGAACATGAATTAACTTTTACTAGTAATAATTTTATTAGAATAACCACACCGAGTTTCCATGCAAGCAATCTAAAATTATGATGAGATGCTCAATTACACAAAAGTGTTTATAGAGATCATATTTAATGCAAGGGTGTTACATCGATTAGGTAGATCACCATAGGAGGGGTATTGTCTAGACCCAAAATGGAAATCAGCTACTAAGAAAAGGAGACTTGTCACACACTTATCGAATCAAGAGTGTGGATAGGTGTGTTCGATGTAAGCATTAAACTGAACCTTTTACTTGTGGAATATTGATGAAGCGAACGATACATATGCAAATAAGTATTGATTTGAAATTTCATTTGGTGAAATGTAATTTACCTTGTGGAATTTGAGACCCCTAGCTTAACCTAAATACCGCCCCTTTTTTTTAATTCCAAAAATGCTTATCCTAATTACCTTACTACCTATTTTCCAGCAATGCTTACCTAATTACCTTACCGCATTTTTTCCAACAATTCATAGCCTAATTACCTTACCACATTTTTTCCAGCAATGCCCGACGACCATCACATGAACCTACAAATTAATCACATTGTAGAATCGCTGAGACAGTAGTTGAGAAGATGTTGGTTCAGTGCTTTAGTTGAGAAGACATTGGTTCTGGGGTTTAGCTGAGAAGACGTTGGTTTAGGAGTTTAGTAGGGGACCCGTTGGTAGGAGTTTAGTAGGGGACCAGCACCTAAGCAGAGACAGCTACTGGCCTGAATAGGAAATAAGGTGCAATCAACCTTTGTCAACCAAAAAAATGGTAAGGACCCTAATATGTTTGATTGGTATTTATTTTCTATTTAAACTCTTCTTATGTGTCTGCATGTTCATTATTCTATAATTTTAGGGCATATGGTTGTATTTCTAAGATTCAGGGATCCCAGGTTTGTGTTTTTGAAATTAAAAAAACATAATTGGTACATACCTAAGCCACAGATAGAATACCAATGAAAAATTGTGATTTTAGTAAGACATATATATAACACAAATCCTAATATACAAGACTCCCTAGAGTTAAATAAAATTCCTAAATCCCATAATTCATCATCATTTTGTACCTTCTTATAAATTTATGCACAATTTATACATACACCAATTTATCATCTTTCTGTTTCAAAATACTTGTCATGTTGGTTCAATTTTTTATCCATCTTCATTCAAGTATTTTAAGAGTACATAATCCTCTTTTCTGAAAAAGAAGCATGTTATTGGTGACAGGCTTTTGAAAACATATTGAGAGATTGCATGATATTTTCTACATTATCATAAATGGCCCACCATAGGCAAGAGGTTTCATTTAGATGTCAGTATAAATAATAGTGGTAAAGATCATCAATATTTCAAAAGAAACTAAAGAGAATCTTCATGTGAAACCTTTGTTGTTTCTGCTGCTACTTGTGTTACTGTTGTAGGTACAAATGTTGCGGCGATAGATGACGTCAGCCTTGCTTCACAGTCAGAACTCACTCTAGAGTCTCTTTGAGAAATTATATGGCTCAAAATGAATTGATTGTGCTTGACTGCAGCTGTTGGGAAAGAAGCAGCCTCTTCAGAATATAATCTATCATGCTCTATACAACTTATTGTTTCTTCGGTAGAACTGAATATGTACTCTCCCCCTCTTCTTCATATGATTTGATAATAAGAAGGAGAGTGTTCAAATGGAATACTTGAACTTATGGTCAAGAAATAATTTTAAATTTCAACATCATGACTATCCTGAACAACAACCATTGACCCCTAAAAAAACTACCACATGAGACGTAGACAAAGGTATAGAACCAATAGAGGCGTGCATTGTCAACCTTCTAAAATTCAACCTGATAGTTTCAACAATCCCTTCTATTATATGACTCTTCCTCTTCTTTTTGTGTCTATTCTCAATGCTCAACTGTCCTTCAATTCCCATGCCACCATTTTGGGAATCTATCTTATCATTAGTGCCAACCCAAGAAATAGTAGTTCTAGTCATACAAGAAGAAACAAAATAAGTCAAAAGTCTGATCATTTTATAAGGCACAAAAAGTGCTAACAAACTCCAACCATTAATGGTTCCATGAATACATTTCGACACAACAAAGGGACAAAATGACAATTTAGACTTAGATTCCTCTTGAGGAGTTACCTAGGGTAATGATGGACTGTAAGAAGTTCAATACATTTTTCTTTCCATTACACACATTTCAGGTCACGAGGTTAGAGAAATATGCCTTGATGGAGTTATTTTAGGAGAGTCTAAAGGTTCCTTGAAACATTGGTTTGTTGAACCCCCTCGTGAATGGGAGTTGACATACTCCATATAAGAGATGGTGACATAAATGGATATGGTAAACTCATAATGGCTTATGTATTGTCCATATACCCAACCATGCCCATATTAGGAGAGATTTCTAATCTACTAACTAAAAAATAACCTTTTGTAACTACCATGTGAACTTACCTCATGCCTGTAACTCCTGAATTACAGAAAATCGTGGCATGGCTGATAGTCCTCCTACCATCTCCAAACATAGTGCTAGCTAAAAATGATGACATAATCAATCGTGAATTTTTGGGAATGTGAACCTCATAAGCATTACTAAATATTTTTTCCATGATTTTTTGTTGCTGCCAAATTCCAAGATTGTTCCCACAACATCTCCCTTTGATTGGATGAAACATTACCACTATAAGTTGTTGAAAAACCACATTGGAGACATTATCAGATTTTTGGACTACGTGTAGTTAGGAATTTCAAGTTCTATGAAGAGATTCTTCACAACAATACATTCCAATAACGAAAGTGACCACAATTAGGAATGATAAAAAATGTTTGAGTAGAAAAAATTATGCCAATAATATCATCGGAAATTGTTGTCATCAAAGGTTCTTCCGGTAGAGATCCCTAGTTAAGAAAATAAATTCATTATAGAATTATCATTAATCTCTCTAAAGAGCATGACACATTCTTATTTCCTTCATTGTCATCAAATAATAGTTATTCCTTCAAAAATATTATTTCAGAAATATAACTCTCTATTTTCATGTTGGTTCTAGTTGTTCTAAAACAATGTTCAGATTCCAAGTTCATAAGATCATATTTAGTAATACTATTGTTTATTTATATGCTATTTCTATTTACTTCAATATTCTCTCGATATTCTAGATTCATATGAGCACTTTGTTGTTTGAGATCATCCTCTATTTTTGTGGCAGTCCCCATTGATTTACAAATTCCACATTCATAAGACCAGAATGCCTAACCCATGCTAACAATGATATATTAACCACAATTTTGAAATTATAAGTTTTAATGTTCAATTTTCTTAGCACACCTATCAACTATATTCATGCTAAACTATGCAATTTTCATTGCCTTCTAATAACCAACAATCACATTTTTTTCCATAGGAACTGTTAGGTCATTAATTTTAGGATGATAGGTCAATTCTAGTGTAATATAAGATCATTTATCAATCATTTAAAGTTCCTATACCAATGTATATTTCTTGTCAATATCTCCATTCTTCGCTACCATGCTCATTTTGGCTAAGTACAATGGTTTCTACAAGCATCATTTTCATTTTCCTACACATTCAATATTAGTTCATTAGATTGTTGTTTAAGTTGAGGCTTCTAATTTGTGTTGATCGGTGGAGTGCCCAATAAAAGAGGAATGAGATATTATTTCCCTCATTATATTTTTATACTTGATTATGAAGCTAAATAAATTACAACACTACAACTTATTTTCCAACAGAGTTGTACTATGCTAGGGTATTAACTATTTAGTGATCAAATTATTAATTGTCACAAGGCTCCTTTATCTTCACAAGTCTTCACTAGTAAATTATCACATGTATATATCTAGTTGTTAGAGCCCTCCATCACATGAGTTTAGATGTTTTTGGTGTCTTATCCCTTACTGCTTAAAATGTAAGACTAGGGAAAGGCTTCTAATCACAAATTTTTCCATCTTCCAATTGGTAGTTCTTCAATTTAGCTCCCACGGGAATGAAAATAGGATTATCATATAACCGAGCCTGAAATGGAGATAAATATTCACATACATTCCTTTGAGCATGATACAATCCTTCAAATCCTAATGCAATCCTTCAAATACAAGCCTGAGACAATCCTTATATCTATATACATGAACCACAATAAAAATTTTGAGCATGATCTTAGTAATGTTCCACAGTCTGAGGGTTAATTCGAGGTTAGTACTGCTCCACAGTCAATCTACATTCCAAGCTGCAACAATGCTATAATCTTAAGGTCATCACAACACTGCTTCGCTGATTGAGGGAGAAGATCTGTATTACTATGATAAATCACAAAATGAGGTCCTGAAATATATTGCAGTGAGCCACCAAAAATAATTTGAGTTGTTGTACTAATAATATACAGGTTTGAGGAGTATTATGTCACTGTGTGGAAGGCTGAGCACCAGCCTATGAGTAATCCAATGAAAAATAGCTCAGCTTTAAGGAGAACAGGCCTACAAATTTAAGGTAGAGCATGTATGAGGTTATACTTTTATCACATGTCTGAGATAATTTTTTATTTCAATTTTGAGGATTAATTATTTCACAGGTCCTAGGGTTGTTCCACTATATGGGAGCCTTGTCCAGTAAATAATCCAAGCTTCTGTAGTGGAATTTACCCCCACGTTGTTATTTAATTCCAGGAAGTCACAGGAGCACCAGGTCATATGTCTAGAGTGCTAAGGCTCTGTGACAGAGATTCTGTGGCTAAGAACTAGGTTCTGTGGCTGCTTCAGTTATCAAATAATCCAAGTAATTTTTATAACCCAAGAAAAAATCTTGCTCGACCTTTATTTCTCCTATAATTTATCTCTAAATAATGATCACCGAACTAGATGATTGAAAATGAGTTTTGTCACTTGTATTCATACAGATTTCGACCTCCAATGAAGGGACACATCTCATTTAGGGGGACAAGATTTAATTGTGAGTGTAGGTCAGCTTATAATAAAAATATATTTCTCAATCTTCAAAATTCATTTTCTCTTCGAGTATTGGGAATTTGAGGGCAAGTGAGGGCTTGCTGGAAATTTGTAAAACTCCTCTTTAAGATGATATAGGTCTCATTGTGGAAATATGCCTCCAAGGTGTCAAAAATTATTTTTCCTTATGAGTGCTCTTGAATTTGTATATGCAAGGTGTTTGGGATAGAATGGGTTTTAAGGGATGTTTCCACTTGTCATGTATTTTGTTATGTCATCATATTTCATCAAGTCTATCATCATGTATGTCATTAATTGTGAAGTATCCATCAATTCAAGTCATCATAAAGTGTACCATCATTCATGTCATCATCAATTTAAATGTCTAGGACAAATTTAGGGTGTCTTCACATGAGGGCTTGTATATTAGGCACACAATTAGCACTTGACATATTCATGATTAGTCCTTTCATTACTAGGGCATTATGGTCAATGGATATTTAGGACAACACTTATTTATTAGTTTCTTTACATCTTCGTAATGGAATAATTAATATCTTGGCATCTTCATAAGGTTAGAGAAACCTTAGCATCTTCCTTAATGGCATCCTTAGCACCTAGGGATTGCATGAGGTTCATAGAATTCACAAGAGAATTTTCCATCTCAACCAATGAGATATTGACATCAATGACAACCTTGATTAACATATTTCAGTTTCTTGATCACCACATTATGAAAATGAGAAAGCTTACATTTGTACACATCTTCTTTTGGAAACTTGAGTAAAACACAAAAACATTGGAACCCCCAGTAGCATCATTCCACATCTCTATTACAATGATAATTCCCTATCTACTATATCCGTATAACATCATGGCCAACTAAAACACAAAAAAAAAAATCATATGAAATAGAGGACCACCTACATAATAAGAATAAAAAAGACACTGAAATTTGGTGAAACGCTTCAGATTCTGATAATCCCTGATCTCTGAAACATTTCATTCTAAAAAATGGAGTATCTGATCAAACTTGGCAACTTGCTACAACCATATTTGAAATTTTATCAGCCAAATTATTTTGTTCCCTCAAGATGTGTGAGATAGATAATCAATTAAAGGACATCATCAATGACCTGGTACCTTCCATCCAATTCACCAATGTTGGAGCCTCTAAAGCATGTCTCTATTTTTCCCACTCAACAATCCCTTTTGAATCACCATAGACATCAATCTCTGATATTTCCATCTATCCGGCACAAAAGAGGACACCCCACAGAGCAAATATCTCACCTCTTGACTTGGATCCTTTGCCACTGAACCATTTGAAATAAAAGTAGTTTCTAGGCCTCAAAACTTTATACAAGTTTATCTTTGTCATCTTCTCCTTAATATGACATCTCTTTAAAGAATTCCACAGCCTTAATGGAGGTGCTCCTCACATCTTGAATAGTACAATCAAAGAGAACAATGTTTCTCACTTTCCATATCCCCATATGACAGTTGTGTTTCTCTCTCTCCATATGCCCCATATGACATAGAATGATAGTGCTTTGTATGACTTATATCCCCAAAACCAAAGTGTAAGGCATGAATCAATAGAGGACCTATCCCATGATACACTCATGTTAAGGATATGGCCTACCCCTATCCATATCACAGCTGCAAAGGGACACCTTAGAAAAATGTGAGGCACATGTGCACAGATCTCTTAATCCCTCCCTTCGAAGATTCTACTATCATCTATTACAGGTTGGGTACTTCAATAATCATATATCATGGAGACAAGGGGTGGCCATATTGGTTTCCCCTCCTTATAAATGTGCCTCTAACTTGTTGTGTTGTATGTTGATTTGAAAACTTAGAGAAGACACTAGCTTAATATTTTTGATTTATTGTTTATTCTCTTTAAACTCGAATGTAAATTAATGGTAAAGTTGTACTCTTTAATGCACAAATTTTATGTATTATAAAGGTAAATTTAGAAATTATTTCAGTTTTCATTTTGTGTTTTCAAGTTAGATATTGTTTTCAAGTTTTCACATTTCTAATTTTATTGCAATGTGGAAAACTTATTGTGGCACGGAAAAAACCCCGGGACAAGTAAAAAAATAAAAAATTTAGTTTAATATGAGTTTCTTTATATTTAACAAAAAAAAATTATATATTTCATGGTTCTTATTATTTTTTAATTTGGCAGGATGATCACAGAAAGGGGCCAGCCGAAGAACATGTAAAGTGACAACCTTGCTCTATCTTCAGGTATTTTAATTCTTTACTTAATTGAAATAATTTTAATTTTGTTCAAATATGCAAATGCTTGGCCATGGTGCGTGTGATGAGCCCTCAATGAGGAAGATTTGTATTCATCTCCATGTCCATTTGTGTTGCTGCAAAAAAAGATGCTAAATGCAAATAAGGAACTTGAGCATTTGGTAGACATTATGCCTCAAACACCTGAATTAGAAAAAAGGATAAGACAAGTTATGAACCAACTAGTTACATATAAGGTAATAACAAAAAATCAAAAGGATATTTTTATTTTTCTCCATGAGATCAATTGTGATAGGTTGATTTATAATTTTTACATTAACTAAACTATAAAAAAAAATCTTTTATATGTAGCATTTTCTGGAACCTATTGTCCCCGATGTTGGTGATAGTGGGAGACAAAGGTAAGATATTCCCGAGGAACCCTCTCATATACCTTGTACGCCTTTAGGTAGCAGCCAAGAAACGCACCTCGAAGAAGACACAATGCCAACCGTTGAACATGGTGGTAGTGATGAGGCTGATATGGCCAAATTTATTATTTCATTTCCTGGATCTACACGTGTCATCTCCACAGGGACCATTCCAGGCACATTTTTGGTGAACAATGAAGGTGTTGCTATAAAACAAGTACAACTCCTAGGTAAGTTTTAATATTTTAACTATTGCATGTACTCTATCTAAAACATATTTTATCATGATTATTATTTTTAAATTAATGATAATATTGTTTTCTGTGTAGGAAACAATGATTTCTACAGGGCCTTGGAGAGCAAGGCGTTGGTAATTTTTGGCCCAACCATACGCACAAAGTGGAATTCCCAGAATTCCAATCTGAAAAATAACTTCTAGATTATCTAGAAGGCCTTTTTGGGGTGACCACATTTGATGGAACAGTGGTTGCTCGGAAAGTTGGAAAATATCTAAAATATACATCGGACACCTATAGGACACAATTGCAAATTAACTCTAGGTACGAGCATCCTCTCATAGTTTTAGATAGGGAGCAGAGAGCACTCATCGATGACGGAAAAGAGAAAAAGGCCAAGAAAGAAGGAAAAATGCTAACTGGACCCGCAAAGTAAATTACAACTTTAATTTTCTCTATCTCTAAAATAAAAGTGTGCTACATAACTGACTTCAAGCTTTTGATGATAGGTTGCCTAACACCTCGAAGGTAACCAAAGCTAGGATTGACAAAAAAGGCCAGCATAAGCTAGGTCAGGGCAGCTACTTGAAATTAGCCAAAATAATTGTAAGTAGCTAAACATCTTATAATTAATTGTATCGTCTTCCAACATTTTTGTAATCCCATTAAATAACATTAAAAACACACAATCATATGCAATGTAGGGTGACGACTTTGGAACGTAAACCACAAAGGAAGACAGATAGATCACTTTATGTTCCGGCTATCAAGCCGTAGTTGAACGTCGTAACATATTTCGACATGTCCCAAGATCCAAAATGTCTGATAAGGTAAAACGTTAACCTTTCAATATGTTTGTTTTCATCCATAAATTTAATGTCTAACAACTTTGTTTAAATTTAGGGAGAAACACTTTCAACGAGCCAAAAAATCAAGTTGTAGAGCAGTGTTGAGAGTGAAATACTTCTAGAATATGGTCCTCACGTGCAACCTGATCATACCAGTGGGGACCAAGCCAGTAATTTTGCTATTAGTGAGGCCCACGATGGTAATTAATTTCTACTTATAATTTTTTCTAATTATACATTGAGAGTTGTTTCCTTATAAAATTTTTTGTTTAAATGACAGATAATTTTGTACTTGAGCATCCTACCACCAGAGAGGAACACAGGAAAACGGTTCCAACAGTGACAACTGGTGCACTAGGTAAATAATGTCATTGCAATTTTTTTTATTAATATTACCGAACTACTTCAATGATATTTAAAAACTAGCAATTAAAATTTAATATTATTTATTTTTGTGGGCGATCTCCCTTCACTGCATGAGACCAGACATCGTGACTACCCAACTAGGTCAACTATGCAGGAAAGGCATGAAACAAAAGTAGAGAACAATGTTGGTGATGATGTAGTTATGAGATTTAGAAATAGGAATAAGAAAAATAAAATTTGATAATGTAAAATATTGTATTATTATAAGACAAATTTTACCATACTTGGAACCTTTTTTGCGTTATATAAAAACTCATTTATCATACTATTTTTATGCTAAGCATGTTCAATGTTTTATTGCGTTCTTTTTGTTTCATTCCTTTTTAATTAGTTATTGAATTTTTTTTTACTCATGAAAGTAAGAAATGAAATATAGATTGGACATTGGGGAATTGAGAGTGATATGGGGGGGGGGGAGGGGCCATAGGAGCTTCCACCTTCACGTGGTTGGCCCTGTTTAGTAGAGAATAATTTAGTAGAGCAATTTAATCTTGGAGAAAACCTCCCTCGATCCAACGTAGCAACAAAAAATTCATTGTTGACTTATTTTCTACTCTTTTAGATCATGGGAGGCTTGTTCCAAGTTCAGGTGACTCCAATAAATTGTTCTTGAAACGAAGAGGAGCTTATTCAGGTATGTTTTGACATTGTCAACATATGTTCTAACATTAGGATAAGAATGCATCTTAGAGTAAAAAATACTACAAATATTACTTTTATTTATTTTATAGATAACTATGGATTTTGAATGACTTGGCAACGCAGGTACAAATCCTCGTGCATCATGAGCAATAAACTTGTCAACCAGGGTCATGTCCAGGATATTTTTGCTTTTGCACTTGACCAAGTTCATAGTGTCACATTTTGTAAGTTCCTTTATAGTTCATAATTCAATATGAAGCTTCTTCATGATTATTTTCTGGTTTTATGTATGTGTTTTTTCCTCTATTTGATTGTAAGTTTGAACATGATTTTAAACATTGAAACATTCTTTTTTTTTATACTATTATTTCATGTGAATTTTCCTATGAATAAATAACATAGTTACAATCATAGTTTAATATTTTAGAGTGTGTAAGGTTTTAGCACCATCTTGGTGGTTTACATCACATTTTGACTTGGCAACATGCATTCTTCCTATTTCGACTATGTGCAAGAAGAATGATGCTAGAATCATGTCCCCATCAAATTTTAGTTTGGGACTCAGAAAATAATCTGGTGACATCATGGAATCATGGTATGGTGTCCCTATAATTGGAGACCGAGTACACTTTGTTTATACAAAGTGTAGGTAATAACCACCTTGACAGGAGGATCAAAATCCCTATAAAATCCAAAATTATCCCAAACTTAGGGCCTATTTCTTAGGTGTCTCTCAATCATACAAAAAGGTACTCCTAGTAGGTTGAGCTATTTTAAATGAAGCACAAACATGTGTAGCTTTATAGGGAAGCAAACCAAACTCCAAAATACTAGTGACATAATTGACATAAAAGACACAAGGATGGGGGCATGTGTTGAAGTAATCTAACCCCAAATAATTTTTTGGGCGCAATGACCACATAATGGTACCAAACCACACATAGAATGGATCCAAACTCTCTATCATTTTAGGCACCACAGCCAGCGAAATCTACCCCACAATAGTTTACCATATATATAAAATATAGCAAGAAAAGAAACAGGGTAAGGAGAATACCCTTGTTTTCCTAGGCCCGTATACATGTCTCGTCTAGTCCAGTAGAGAGTGAGTGCCATCAACTTTGATCATAGGGAGCATAACATACTTTTTGATATAGGGTTTGAGCAATTTCCAAATCCCATAGATATGACAACCATAATATATCAACACATAACTTCAAAAAGAAACATGCCATACTTTGTAAATGCATAAAAAATAGTGTTGTCATAATAACCATCATGATGAAACCATATTATGAAATAGTGCTCAAAAGTTTGTCAAAATATATAATCAATGTGTTTTCAATGCATCATATGTATACTAAAAATAAAACTGAAAGTTGTCCAAAAACTCATTATGTAAGTACCATTATTGTCCAAAACCAACAGCCATCAAACACAAAAAATAGTTAAAACTCATATATGTTACGTGATGCAACCTTTATTTTCTATTATTTTCTACCTATCCTTCTTTTCTGATGTGTGAGCTTGCCTTAGCATGTTGTTGATCATGGTGATGGGAATGTGAGGTGATAGAATGAGAGGATTTATGAGACGATCTAGACTTAGTTGCCATCGCTTCTTTTTGTCCTTTTCCTATCTCAGGTTCAAGGGTTTTAGCTTTTCCACGCAGTGTAAAATGGACATGTGAGGCCATAGAGATAACATGATGAACTAGTTGTGTAGGTGGAGGAGGTGGCGGAAGTGGTAAAGATATGGAAAGCCATCCTTGGGATTGGTGTTGAGGAGGATAAACAACATCCTGCTAGCCATTATTAGTTGGGATGATAATATAATCTAGTGCACGTGGAGAAAATAGAATACCAGTGCTAGGACGTTGAGGAGGTAGGTGGTATGCTTGTTGGTATACTAAATTAAGGAAAATAGTCTATAATAATTGGTTGAAATCGTTGGAATCTATATCAAAATCTATTGAAAACATCAATATTTTGTTTCCTCCTTACCATGGACTTGTCCCACTGCCTCTTTTATTTCTAGCGACGAACCTCTCTAAAGTTGTGTGCAGTGAAGTACAGCGTGAGAGGGAGTTGGTCACAATTGTAGGTGACAACGGTCAAATTCGCAAGTAGGTCTAAGGTATGAGGATAGGTTGGAGGGTTGTCCAACTATAGTCCATGGAAGGAAAGGATCAAGTGGCAATATGATTCACCTCAAAAGTGGTAAGTTGCATATAATGTCATATCACCATAACCAATGTCTCACTGTAATGACATTATTGGGTTTATGAGTCTGCTAAGAGGTTGTTCCAAGTATTTATGCAAGGCACTAAAGGCTAAATGTAAGGAAAAATGTCTTCTCTAGGAATAATTTGGCTTTTAGCAAGTACAATACAAGAAAATTTGTAGGTTCAAATAATGGTACGTAGAGGACTATCACAAAAGATAATTTTATTAATATCCACAAATGACCAAACAAGCAGGTTAATGAGCACCAAAATTACAAAAGTAGAGATAAGCAGTGGGAGAGCAAAAGAAACTCCTAAAAGCCTAATAAGTAAGGAAAAAAGCTATGCAATAAAACAATAAACTCCAAGGATGACAAAGGATGATAGATGGTATTGTTTTTTAGGTTGAAAAATCCAAGGATGCCAAAGCCAACATTTTCCTTTGAAGATAAAACTATTTTTTTCATTGAAGTCATGATCTTCCTAAGAACAACTCCAAAACAATATGCTCACCGACTATTTTTTTCTTATTGCTTCAGATCTTAGTTTCAACACCAATATATATATTTATCTAGCCTTTGTTCTTAGGGCACAGTCACTAATGTTTCTTGAGACAAATATCTTTTCATTGAGTGAACTTATATTATTTTCATATTGACGACTTCCTGGACTATATATCTCAAAATAGGACTTTTACACATTATTGAATAATATTTTAGAACAGGCCTAAAAAGCCTTCGACTGAAGTTAGCCTAGTTTCCTCTACCAGATGATGACTATTTCTATTACAGAGATCTAAAAAATGTTTTGTTGTCTTTAATTGGGCCATTAATCTGAAATTTGAGGTCTAGACTCTTCTATAAGGTGACTTCCTTTTCCTGGAGTAGACTAACTATAGCTTTCATTACTGATTTGGGCATCCAACCTTTTGTTACATCTCTCCATAGGTACTTCAACAGCTCTCTGAAATGTTGTGGTCTTCCTCCTTAATCTCTTATCCTATATGTTGTCTTGATAGGTACCTACAACACCATTTTTAGGCTTGTTTTAGCCCTTCAATCAACCACTTCAGATCTGTGACCTAGACTCCATGGGTCTGTGATCTCTTTGGCTTGTTTCAGTAGGAAGAACCACTTCAGAATATGCCGAGAGAAACTCCCTCTTCATCAGACTTGACTTCTCTTTGACATGGCTTAATAATCTTGGAATATGAAACCTAAAAAAGGTATGTCCTTCTTTAATTCTTTCACTTTTTTAGCCCAGGTCTATGGCCCCAACAACAAAAATATTAACTATAGATATGCCCAGAACTCAGAATTTCTTCCCTATAGGAGATCAACCTTCCTTTAGCTTGAATACTGAACCTTTGGAACTAGAGAACAAAGCCTCTCTACTTTCAAAACCTATTTCGGACTTCTTGAACATGTCTGCGAGATTTGATACTATGACTCGGGCTAGTTGTCATGCCCAGAATTCTGATTTATTACTTCTAGGAGCTTGGTCCTAGCCAATAGTATTCTCTTGATGGTATTTAAGCCTTTAAGGATGCTAAGGATCTTAAGGATCATCATGACTAAATTACAATTATGAAGGCCAACACTAGTTACATTCTTCAACACCAATCCCATTGGGACAATGTAGAGTTGGTTCTCATAGAGTGTGGATTGATATTGACCACTATACTAATTGACTAGATAAGATCCACCAACTTTTCCATATTAGAGAGATTGAGACGGAGGAGCATTTAATCTTTCGCTTCCACATTTATTATTAGATCCATGGGAGATTTCATTGCCTGTTTAGGGGGATCCAGACCCTATCTAGTTTCTTATGATACCTAACCAAAGATGTCTATCCCTTTACATACATGAACCCCTCAGACTCCGTCTCCACATTCTCCAATGTTCTTCTAGAACAGATCTTGTTCAAGGGATATATGTTTCTTTAGAATAATTCCATCAGCTATGGGATCTAAGAGATAGAATAATAGTAACATTTCCTTGAAATCTAGATTAGTGTGGACTTGAAAGACCATTCCCCTTCCCTAAAAACTTACAGACATCACCAGACTAGATCTCTTACTAGTAGATTGTCGAGGTCCACTAGACACTAGTGACGAGTTACTTCTTTACAGCAACAATGCAAAAAAGGGTCTAGTTCTTTCCCAAGCTCTCCCTCTAGGCACCATTATATCTTTGTTTCTTTTCATTCAACTTTGAGCATTAATAGAGATTGCTCTAATGGGCCATGACCTAGCCCCTGGCTCCTTTCTATGACTTCCATTTGACTTTATTGTCCAATTTCAGCAAATCAAGCTAAAGGTTGTCCAATTGGACTTTCTTTCTCTTTTCATAAAATTCAAGATAGATATGATAGAAGTCCTCTAGAACTTTCTCAGGGGTCTCATATTTATGAATGATTCCCTTTAAGTCAAAATTATGCATGTTACTTGTACTGATTGTAGTAGTCAGTTTGAATTTCATTAAAATGCCCACTTGAAGTGCATTATCCATATTCTCTTCAGACAGTGACACCTCTACATGGACCTTGGTATCAATATTTTATTCCTTATAGTCCCTTATGAATGGCTCTTTAATCTTATCATTCCCAGTCGTCAATGCTTTTAGAAACTCCTTGTAATCCTGAGTCCACTTGCGAACAGGCAACTCTGTAATTCTTAATGTTTTCTCATTAATATCCTCTATGATGCCACTAATCATGTAAGACACACAATTATCCTTTACATATAGTTTATTAAATTGTACCCTTAAAACCCTTGTACCAAGGTGCCAAGCCAATGGTGTAATTTCTAGTGCTCTGGGATGTTGAAATGTCCCTTAATCCTAGGCCAATCAATATATCATAATAAAGTGATAAAAAAGATCCATATCGTAGGATAGGCTCAGACCATATCCAGATCCGTAAGATTGTATAGTTTATATGAGTATAGTGTTTCCCTAATCTACATTTTCCCATATTGGTCTTTTATAAATAGTACGTTTCAGTGTTACTCTAGTGTATACTACAATGTCCATATTCATCATACAGGTTAATGATAGAGTAATAGCATACAATATTCTACCTAATAAATCATCTTGTATTCCAATAGCTAATGTGGTCATAGGTGTAATGTAAGATCAATACTGAGATATGCTTGTTCCTGTTCTAGCTCAATATCATTGAATACCCTCTTTCTAGCTTTAATTAGTGAATAGAGTTGGATTAGCTTAAGTTGAGTAATGTATTCACCCTTATCTCTCTTCTATGATTCCCATGTATTAGTTACAATCATAACAGTTATATGGAACTAAAATAAGATTGGTATAAGAGACCATATCATACCTATAATACCCATCTTAAGCTTAGTAAATATCACTATATCACCTTAATTAAGCTAGTAGTAAGATCTATTGAATCTATAAGCTTATTGATTCACTATGTTATTAGTACTAATGAATCAAGTCCATTGAATCAATGACCAATATTTATTGATGTAACTACATGTAATTTAATAACACATATTCATATAAACATGATATCCTTAATACAGGTCTTAGATTAGAGAGACCAGGAAATCCATATTCAAGCTAAGCTCCTTTTTATGACGTAATTATCTATGTTTCCCTATTCATTTCATACCTTATTAACAATGACCAGAATCATCGTAATAAGTATATAGCCTTACTAACTCTATGCCAAAATGTGTATCTAAACCTTAAGTAGAAACACAGTTTGACTGCTAATGTTGATATAATAGTTGATCTTGTATGATTGGTTAATATTAGCATTTATTTGAGTGAACCATTACACAAGCCATAGTGAAAGCACTCTACCTATATCATGAGCATATGAAGTTGATCTCTATAGCAGTCTATGTTTCCCTATTCAACATTATCTAAGCTATATCTCAACCATATTCAAGCTATTACATAGATCAGTCTAAGCTTAGTAATTGAAGTTAGACTCTTATGTGATTCATATCCTAATACTAATGATAAAGCAATGGAATTAGAACATAGTTTATATCCCAGGGTAATAAAAGAGCTAACACAATTAGTTGGTACTAGTGATGTTGCATGTGTTATGTGTAATTGAGCAAGCATAACTAATCTGAATACATACAATAGCTTGGTTATCATTCTACATGCTCCATCTAAACTAAACCATACTATATATGGAATCAGGTTTCATCATGTTCATGTTACATTGTGCTATAACCATTACTATTTACATATAACTTGTGCAATTTGATAGAACAGAGTAGTTGCAACTAATACACATACTATGTGTATCACTTTAAGCTATGAGTATTACTCTCCTTATTATGATTACTAAGCAGGTTATGGTTATATTAGTAATATACACCCTTTTATAACTACAGGTAAGCTTACTATAATTTTTATACATATCCAAGCATTATCCATAATATATATGGTATTCAAGCTCTAAGCTTAAGAAATAGGTGAAATATGAGCAATATCATATTTAATCTTTACATATATCATGGGCATACTACGTTACTTGATCACCTGGAAACACTCTAATGAATACATGGTTCTTATTCTATTTATATTGTCTGTACATGGATACTGTATCTCCCTAATATTTGATATGATGAAGATGTGGTATTAGTTAATATTCAACATCAGGCTTGAACTCTACTTGTTGTAATCAAGTTCCGGTTACTAGTACTCATGAAATGGTGATAGGTAATGACATAACCAATGTGATAACTATGTAAAATGATTCGCTTATCAAGGCTTGATTATGATTGATATTATATTAGTAACCATAATTACGAGAATAACATGATTTATTAACCTGTTATAAGCTTTGAACATGATATCTTAGAGTACTTGCTATGTATTTTGAATATAAGCATATCCCTATTGTACAAGTTGTTGTGGAGGTAAATCCCCTCTGCGGACAGGGGCGATCCCTACTAACCCAGACCGGGTCTAGCAACAATCAATCACGCTATAGTGCAGGTTCCTAATTGCAAATAAACGAACTAGCAATGAAGGCTTACCTGGAATCCAATGCAGTCGTTGTAGAAGAGGTGGCGCTCCCGCTCCTCAACTCTGGCAGATCACGATCCCCACGATCTTCGTGATGGGACACCTGCACATGTGAGAAACAAAACAAACGCAAGCGTAAAATCCAGTAGATGCAACTATATGTCAGTCAGAAAGGACATAAATCATCATCATAAATAACAACAAGAGTGGAACCATAACCAATAGTCGTTCATTAATAATCAATCAAAGGAAAATTACAACCATAGTTCTGACACTGAATTCTCCTTCGGAGGGGTCGCCAGCAGAACACGTATCGAAAAGCCTGTCAAGGATGGGACAAACTTCTCTCTTCGGACCTTGAGAGTAGTCTCCTTGCTTGAAATTGGCCTTAAGGGAATTATGGAGGCTCTTGCAGCATAAAGCTCTTGGAAATTTGGGAACTTGAAGACTAGCTTGCCATGGAGATGGGCAAGCTTTTATAGATGGAGGAAGAGGAGTTGGGATCCCTATAATCATGGGATTGGCCCTATCATCAAGGAAGCTTCCATGAGAGGTGGCAAACCACTTCCTCTCAATGGAAATCCGTAGCCAAACCTCCCAACTCAAGATAGATATCAGTTCCTGGATCAGTTAGGATGAAACTTCCGCCATTTATTTTTAAAAAACACCTCTCAAATTGTCTGGCGCGAGTGCGACTCTGGGACAAAGCACCAACTGGCGCGACCTCTTTGAAGTATTTTCCCCATTGGCGCAGGTGCTGAACTGCCTGCTCGCGCCAATGCTAAAAGGGCCATTTTTTGGGTTTTTCACAAGGAGATGTCTTCAGGGAAATGAAATCTCTTGTTCAGAGGGATGTCATGAAAATGGTTTCAAGCCATGTTACTACTCACAGGTCACAAAATGAGCCCTCCAATGTGCGGGATGGGGATTATAGGGATAGTGACAAATTACCGTGTAACGGATTCCCCCTAAAGCATGAGGCCCGAGAGAGAGAGAGGGGTGAAATGCTTTACGAGAACGTGTCCAACTGAAAACTTCGCCGTCGGAAAACTTGCGCAAAGAAATACAACTGATATCTTAGATACATGATATATATGCGCTATGGGTGCAACCATCCATAACAGAGTATATAATAATCCAGATCCAAGGTATGGATGCAGCCATCCAGTGTGGATCGATAAATAGACTCAGGTATGGTCGCAGCCATCCAGTAAGTGAGTCATGTAATCAATCATAATAATCCACAAAATCGTAGCCTCGATTACAATAGACACAATCTAGGGTCTTGCGCTCCATCTCGACCCGAACGAAGTACAAGTTCAAGCATGCGAATATGTGAGCTAAAGTCGAACATGCAAGAACATCGTCTGATTACCAGCCAATGATGAAAGCTGTTAATAGATGCGAGAGGTACCACCAATAATGACAATGGCCCTCAAGGTACTATAGGTACAATCTACGGCATGTGAATCAATGAGCTGGCGTCGAACACCCGTAGAATCACTCGATCAGAGGCCAATGATTAAAAACTCGTGTCGAATGCGAAGAACCTGCCATTGAGGCATGCAGGCTCCAAGGTACCAGAAGGGAGTCTCTAGATCAGTTTCCCGGATAATGAACTGGAGTCAACAGGAAGTGATCTTGACTGAAGGTGGGCCATAGTGTTTCCCACATCATCGATACGAAACAGAGGAACATAATGTTTTTGTGAATCGTGATCAGATGAGCATCAGAGGGAGGTTGATATTTGTAGAGGTCAACTTCTCTTGAACATATGAATGGCACGACAGTGGAATTGGCATTATTTGACATCAAAAGATCAGAGGTCATAGTGACGAGGAAAAGAGCAGATGAGAGGTCAAAAGGGATTACCCAAACCCACGAAGGCAAGTGAAAAACGAGATGAGATGTCCCCAACCTGACACGAATGCAGAAAAGTGCCATGTTCAAGAGCGACATACTGTCGAAACGACAATGATGTTGGTTCCATTTTTCCCCGCCATTTCTAGCGAGTACCCCAATTATTTTTGAGGACAAGCTTGAAGGGGATAGTATATGCTTGTGATATAAGTCCATCCTATTACATTTAATGAGCCCTAGGAAGGAGCGACTCAAATAACTTCATTTCAACTGAATCCGATGTCATCAGGGTTTAACGAGTCTGACAAAGGAAGAACTCAGCGTCTTTTCATGTTTAGAGAGTTTGAAAAGACAGCTAAAAAGTAAACTCCAATGGTCCCTTTTCATAAATAGTTCCTCAGATCTAAAAAGGTATAAAACTATGTCTGAGAAAACCTCCTAGTTGCGATAGGCTAGGGTATTCCTTTTTCGTAAATAATCTATCCCAGCCCGAAAAAGGGGTAAACGTATACTGGGTAGATGTCGTTTCGTGTCCACTTTAATGAGATCGAAACGAAAAGGGCCTCGGCAATCTTTTCATGTTTAGAGAGTCAGAAAAGAGCTGAAAGTTGACTCCAAAATGACTTTTTCGTGTTTTTACTGAGTCCGAAAAAGTATAAAATACAACTCGTCTCACCGTTTAAGTCACGTACAAACCTGTTGCTACACACAGAGGCAAGCGTAAAATCCATTTTTGACAAAATATATTAAAATATTGATAAAAAATGACTTTTTAAACCTAATTAGAGTTCAAAAATTTATAAATAAGTCTCAAATGGTAAAAACAAAATTAATTTTACTATTTACCTCATTGGAGAACAACAGTGGTCCGTTTGGTGTGCAAACTTCTGACGGTGATTGCGACTAATCTAGGCTACTATTCAGATTCACGTTCGTTCCAGGTAAGAGGTGCTTCCCTGTACTCCATTTTAATCCATTTTTTAATAGTTTTCCATTGCTCATTAGATTTATGTGGAAGGATTTCAAAATTTAGGGCTCCGCCCATTGGCGCGGGTATCGGGCACGGACCTGCGCCAATGGGATTTTATATACACAGGGCTCGCGCCAATGGCGGAACCGAATTTTTCGCCAAAAATTTCTGAATTATGAGTAATTTAAGTGAATTTTTTAAGCATGACAGAGATCTAATCAAGGGTTCTGATCATGTTGATGCAGGCAATCGAGAAAAATGGTGATTGAATGGAGAGAGCGGGAGCATGGGGAAGAGGATGAATTAGCCATGGAGAATGAAACTTGTATGAATGCCCTTAGAAATTGTGGACTAAATAAATTCTTCCTGACACCTTGCTTACGAGCTCAACCTGAGCTTCTACAGTACCTGATTAGTATTTTGGATGTAGATGAACAAGTGTTCAAGCTGCGGGATCAAGTATTGGAACTGGAGGTTTCTGACGTATACTTCATAATCGGACTGTCGCGTAGAGGTCCGGTGCCCATATTGACAGGGAGCAGACCATTTGGTGAAAAGATGGAACAGGTAATGGCGAGGGTGTGCCCAGGGGCACAAACCGGATCTGGAAGCAGAAAGGTAGACATTCACACCATCGAGGATCTAGCACTCAGAGTAGTGCTACACACCATTACACGGGCTGCAGGAGCGCAGGCCCCGCATGAAGCCACCAAAGCCCAACTCATACTCTCCTCTGAGTGTATGAGTCCCACACTGTTTGATTGGGCCACAACAGTGACAGTCAACATGAAGAGGTAGCTGACAAAATGCAAGCAAGCCAAACTGAAACAGTTTGGATACGGTTCTATCCTGGTATCGTTCATTCTGGAATGACTACCAATCTTCCAAGGCTAAGGGGCCATAGTAGCTGAGTCGATACCACGAGAGCCGAGAATGGATTGCTGGGAAGCACTGATGCCCAGATCGGGAGGAGGCCAACAGATGTCCTGGAGGCCGTATTTTTTTGGGTGGCTACGGCGTCAGTTGATCGTAGTCAAAGACTGGCCATATGCAGGAACCAATTTCACTGGTGATCGAGATCTTCTACTCCCGGAGGGAGATGATTGGGATGAGGAGTTGGGTAAGACCATCTTTTTTATTTTTATGCACTTATGATTTTTTTGTATTACATGTTCGTTCTAAAGACAGTTGTTATGTGTATGCAGATGTTGGCCCAGAGTGACCTGTCAGCATGTCTCCTATCTGACGGAGAACTCAGCCCGTAGCTGACCCTCAGGCGGAGGGTGCTGAGGGGGAAGAGTTAATTTAGAACCTTGAGGGGATTGCCCGGGGGATTCCAAACTATGCCCGACTGGCAGATGTCCCACTAGCATACCAGAGACATACGGTGGGAGTGCCTAGTCGCCTCCACCACATCCTAAGACGGCTAGTGCGTGCGTTGACTTGTTATCATGAGCACCACGCAGATTAGACACCTAGGGTTTATTTCATGCGTATTTTTTGAGAGACATGTCATCTCTGGATGTATTAAGATGAACATGTATATTTTTTGATTTTATGTGATGCACACTATGTAAACATTTCGATATCTATATATATATATATCTATTTCTAGATGGATCTTTCTTTTTACATGTGATGTTGTTTTACAAATTGCGCAAATGTCTATCTAAAACCAAATTAGCTACTGCATCTGTTAGTGTATTCATATGCCTGGGTATATGTTGATATGTGATATAGTCAAAATTTCTTTCCAGTAAACGAATACGTAGATACAGACGTAAAATGGATGGGTTTCTGACCGAATAATGACCGCTAAGCTGTAATACTACAAGTTGTGAGTCTAGATACACAAGTAATTCACGGATACCAAGGTTTACAACGTCAGTTAATAATTCTAATACAGCACTATATTCCGCGATGTTATTTGTAGCACGTCCCAGACACACACCTTGCAGGTTGACCAACTCACCAACAGGATCGTAAATTACCCAGGTTGCCGAAGACAGATTCCTGGTACTGCGGGAGGCACCATCCGCGAAACCAACAAACGGATTGACGGACATCTGCACAATCAGGAAGACCCGATCAACAAAAAGATGTTTACATCGTACACCACACCACACATGCACACAAATGAAATAACACACTTATGTACATACACCACACCAAAAATGACTTCAAGCGTAGTATTTTTTTAGGTACAACCCATTTCTGGGTTGTGCCAGCGGTACTCCTTCATAATCTATAAGCTCATAAGCCCCATTCTTCAATAATCGTTTAACTATATAGGGCCCATGCCACATGGGTTGGAGCTTACCGGCCCCAAGCTTGTCATGTTCTTGATCGTATAGGAGGACGAGGTCCCCTTCAACAAAGGAATGTGGAGAAACTGATGGATCGAAGTGAGCTTTGACCCGCTTCTTTTGTGCTTCAATGAATAAAGTAGCCAAACGGTGGGTTTCATCTAACCATTCTAGATACAAAAGACGCTCTTCCTCAGCAGAAGTATCGGGTAGAAGCTCCACAGCTAATTTCAAATAAGGAATCTCGCATTCAACCGGAAGAGTTGCTTCCATACCATACACCAATTGAAATGGTGTGAATCGAGTTGCACTCTTTGCAGACGTTTGGTAGGCCCATAGAGCTGAGAAAAATTGGAGGTACCAATTGGATTTGTGAATACCAACTATTCGTTGAAGCATAGTGACCAGAACCTTGTTCACTGCTTCAACCTGGCCATTTGCCTGAGGGTAATATGGCATTGAGCTATCGTGGCGTAAGCCCAATCTTGAAGTCATCTCGGCCATCATATAATCTCGGAAATGAGTACCATGGTCGGTGACGATGGCCTGAGGGACCTTGAAACGTGCAATGATGTGGTTGAAGATGAATTGGGCAATTGTCTTACCGTCGGCAGCTAGTGTAGGCATCGCTTCGGCCCACTTGGTGAAGTAGTCGACAGCGACGATTATATACACATGCCCCCCGGTCGAATGAGGGTTACACGTCATAAAATCTACGCCCCATTTCGCAAAAGGGACGACGGTAATAACAGGATGCAAAGGGAGAGGCGGTGCGCGCATATTGCACTGAATCACCTGGCACGCATGGCATTTACGGACTGCAACGATACAGTCTTTGAATATGGATGGCCAGAAGTAACCTGCTCGCAGAATTTTCTGGGCAGTGGCATATCCATACATATGTCCACCACAGGCGCCACTGTGGCAGTCATTTAGTACCCTTTCAGCCTCTTCCAAGGTTAGGCACCGACGGAGCACCGAATCTACTCCAACGCGGTATAAGGTATCTCCTACGATGTGGTAGGGTTGAGATTGATGCCGAATTCGACGTCGGGCATCTTTAGTCAACTCAGACCAAAATGTGGAGGTCTGAAGATACAAAATTATGTCCCCATACCAAGGGTCGCGAGTACTGATAAGGAAAAGAGTTTCATCCGGGATATGATCCTTGGAGTGTGAAGGAGTGGAGTCTGTTGGGAGTGAGCATATAAGATCCGCGAAAACCAGCGATTTGGTTGACTTAGCAGTAGTGAACTCTAAGTCAAACTCCTGCAGGATAACAATCCATTTGGAGTATTTTCCCCCCAGTAATTTTCGAGAAAGAATATATGTCATGGGGTTGCAATCCGAAACCACGGTTATCGTACGCAACAGGATGTAGTGGCGAAAGCGTTGCACATCGTGTACTGCAGCTAATGCCAACTTCTCGACGTGAGCATAACGCGTTTCTGTGTCGAGAAGGTTCCGTGACAGATAATAAACGACATGTTCATTTCCATCATCGTCATCCTGCACCAGAACCATAGCTATGGTGCTAAACGCGGCGGCGAGATACAAAGTGAAATCGCGGTCATAATCAGGAGGACGAAGCAAAGGAGCATTAACAAGTAACGTCTTCAGCTTCTCAAAGGATTGTTGATCAATTTCGTCCCAATGGAAGGGAACGTTCTTCTTTAATAGGCACGTGAATCCTTTGGCTACCTTTGCGTAGTTCGGGATAAAGTGTCGAAGGAAGTTTGCTTTTCCCTGCAGACTTTGTAACTGATATAATGAGGAGGGTGATGGGAGATTGATGACAACCTCGACCTTTAAAGGGTCGAGGCGAATTCCGTCTTTGGAGACTATGAATCCCAAAATACGGCCAGAATCCACGTAAAAGACGCATTTATGAGGATTAAGCCTAATACTGTAGCGCCTACAGCGAAGGAAAACCTGGCGGAGGTGTTCAGGGTGGTCCTCTCGCCTAGCTGAATGAGCTGGCAAGTCGTCCAGATAAGGCTGAACGATATGGTGTATGTCGTGGAAAGCATAAGACATCGCACGCTGAAAAGTGGCTCCAGCATTCTTCAAGCCAAATGGGAGCTTTTTATACGCGAAAGTACCCCACGGACAGATGAATGCAGTCTTGTGTTGATCCTTAGGTAAAATATTGATCTGATTATAGCCCGAGAAGCCATCCATCAAGGAATAAATCTCACTTCCGGCACATTCGTCAATAATTTGGTCTATGAACGGAGTGGGATAGTTATCCTTTGGACAGGCACGATTAATATCGCGATAATCAACACAGACCCTAATAGTACTCTACTTTTTATCGACAGGGACAATGTTGGAAACCCATTCTGTAAGGGGGATGGGATAAATAAAGCCCTCGTTCAGAAGTTTTTCAACTTCTTCCTTAATTGCAGCGGCTTTGCAAGGATGCACTGGGCGTAAGTGTTGGCGCATGGGCTTCGCACCAGAGTAGGTTGGAATCTCATGCACTACGATACTGGGATCGATCCCAGGCATTTCCTCGTAAGACCAGGCGAACACATCTCTGAATTATTTAAAGAGATCAGTATAGACCTGTATCTCATCAGGAGAACAAGTCACTCCCACGTGTATATTCTCAACGATCCCCGCTTTAACGGAGATGTTGATCGGGATGGTTTGAGTGATATTACTCAGGTTTCCTTCCGAAAGAACCTCATGCGTCAAAATGGGCATTTGGAGAGGAGGAGTAGGAACCTAAGATGCATAATGCTCTAGACAATCTGACATTTCCCCCAGGCAGGGCATAAAGGAGGAACGATGATGTCCATCGCTCCAAGGCAGCTCTTCAAGAGACATGGTTTCAATAATGGCTTCATCGGAAGGAAAGGTCTCCTTGAGAGGATTAGGCGAATCGGCCTGACCAAGCCAGGGGGATTGAGAGTAGACATCTAGAGCCATGCTCAAAGGAGCATGCTGAGGAGGGGGAGGATCAGATGCAGCAACAATTTCACAGTAGCTAATCTCTACTGGAGTTAAGGGCATTGATTTTCCAAACTCAAACACCTACTCAGGCATAGGGATGAGCCAGGGGTCATCAGACCTGGAGATCATGTTAACTTGATCGGTGTGCGGTGGTGGTGCGGGAAAAATACCCATGAGGATGGGGTCCTTGAAGAGACCGGGTCCTACACTGTCAAGGGGATTTGGGATCTGATCCATGTATAGAACGTTGTTCTCAAAGGTGGAGGTGAAGAAGGACAACTGATCCACCGTAACAATTTTTCCCTCGTGAGGGAACTTAAGAAGTCGAAAAATGGTGGATGGCACACATAGCATGGCATGAGTCCAACTGCGGCCGAGAAGTATATTGTAGTTAAGCTTGGCGTCAACCACTTCTACTTCTACGTTGAATGTCTTCCCCTGTAAAGTGATCGCTAAACTCTCGAGAACACCCAGGGGTTTGGATTCCCGACCATCGAATGCCTCTAGGGCATTTGGAGATGATGAAAGGGCCAGAGAGCCAATGGCCTTCCAGCAAGCAGACGACATGACACAGGTAGAGGCACCTTCATCCACAATGACCCTATGGATGTTAAGACCATTGATCCCATCTTGAATAACAAGAACAATATGATGGGGAAGTCGGGGGGTGAAATTCTCTAAGTTGAAGGTGAGAAGACTTGAATCGGCGGGATCAATGCCACCAATTGTAGACGACAAAGCCTTCCATTGCGAAGGACAACTTTGAAGAACTTCTAGTGGAGACATAGCAAAAGGTGCCTGTGCCAAATCCTCAACAATACTGTAGTGTTGAGCGGCACGGGCATTCGAATTGTAAGAAGATCTTCGTAAAACACCTTTAGAAGGTGGCTTCACAATAGGTTCAGGGGTAGGCTTCTCAATTTCCAACGAACCGGATACAGGTGGGGGAGGTGGTCCATCCGCAACTACCTTCCCAGGTGCCTACCATGATTCATTGTAATCCTTCGAACGTGTGGCAATAGAGATAGGTGCAGCACCATTCATCATAAAAACTTGGGACCCAAATGGTGCAGATGGCGAAGGTTGTTCAACTATCTGGGTCTGCTGAGACAGGAATGGTTCTTTAAGAACTTCCGGAGTCCCTTTAGAGCCTTTGAGAAGTTGACTAACTTCAGATCGTCGTCGACAATCCCTGGTATAATGGTCTCCTTCACAAATGAGGCAGGGGTACTTCGGTTTACATTGAGAACCATCCTCAGTACGAGGTTGGGATTCTGGCTTTGGGGCATCGGATTTGGATTTACCTTTGCCCTTATTTTTTCCCTTGGAGGCTTTCTCCATAGGATTGGCCTAAATGGCGTTAACCTCTACAGTTTTGCCAGAATCGGTAGGGGCGGGAGGAGCAGAATTATTGGATGAGTTGGACTTCTGCTTCCCATTCGAGGATTTCGTCGAATTCTAAGATACGGAGCCAATAACACCATCCACCGCTGGGGTAGGTAGGGCTTTAGAGGTTCCAGACCGTGGAGCATCAGGCAAGATATCATACAGCGTGTCGGATTGAGAGTATACAAGATCCAGATATTGAGCATGCGCTATGGCTTGTTCTTCAATCACACATGCTCCCATAGCAATATCTTGGGTGATTTTGTTAACAAAGGAGGTGGTGAACCAATGAGTTAGTATCTGATCAGGTATATGAAACTTGATCAGCCTACGATGACGTCGCCACTCATGAATGTGATCAGAAATGTGGGTGGCTTTGTCCTGCTTCAAAGAAGTCAGGAGGTGCGTCCCGGCTTCGTAACGAACCGGTAACTGAAAATGAGTCAGAAAATCCATGGCTAAGGTATTGAAATCTTGAAAGATTCCATGGGCTAATTCGATATACCACTTAGCTGCAGCGCCAGTCAAAGTGCACTGGAAGAGGCGAAGACGAACTGAATCATCCACCCAAGAATTGGACGAACACCAAATATGGTAGCCCATCACATGAGCTTGGGGGTCCTCCCCAGCTTTACCCTCAAAATTGGGGCAATCGCCGGGCACCTTGGTAGGAACCAGAGGCCAATAAGGATTATGCAGTATTGGATCATTAATTAATTTTGAAACATCTGATAACTCCAAGGTAGCCAGGAACGGCAATGGCGGATTAGACGGCATACCTGGCCCTGGGTAAGGACCAGTACCTGTACTCCACGCTGGTTGGGAATATCCTTGCCCCCATGGGTTCTGTCCAGCCGGATTCTGACCATAGGGGGTGTAGGTGTTATAACCAGCTTGATTCGGCTGCTAGTAACCAGCGTACGGGGGTTGATAACCAAAGTATGGACCCTGATAAGGAGTCGGCCCCGTGTAAGCAGCATTTGGATTTGGCTTTTGAGTATAGGTATAATCGGGTTGTTGAGGAAGATAGTTAGACCCTTGGGGCTGGCTATAATTCGGTCGATATTGACCATGAGAATAGTAGCCGCCCTGAGGTTGAGTGGGCTACTGGTAGGTGGGACCCTGCTGAGCCTGATAATTAGGGTACAGCGGTTGATTTGGCTGTGGCATCGAATAATTCGGTTGTTGTGCAGGGTTAATAGGATGGACAGGCTGGCCTGGTTGAGCAGGTTGACCTGGCTGAGGGGGTTGCCCTGGGTTAACAAGTTGACCCGGATGAACAGGTTGAGCCGGTTGTGCAGGTTGACCTGGCTGTTGAGAAGCACCAGGTTGCACCGGATGAACCGGTTGGCCTGGAGGCAGAACACCGGGTTGTGCCGGATAGACTGGTTGGCCTGGTGGAGGAATGGAGCTAGGTGGTGGATGGTAACCGGTTTGGCCTGCAGCAGGACCATAAGATGGTCCTGGCTGGTGTGCAACGTTTGGATTAACAAGATACTGAGGTTGAATGGGTTGAGATGGCTGGATTTGCCCCCCAGGACCATATACCGGCCCCGGTTGGTACCCTGGCTGAAACTGCACAGGTTGACTGGAAGGGTTGTAATAATGTCCTTGCGGACCGTAAGATGGCCCTTGCTGGCCCGCAGGATAACCTTGCATGGGCTGCCCCTGCGAGTCATAAGGATAGCCAGGTTGGCCCGAAGGTTGGCCTTGGAAAGGTTGCCCTTGCGGGTTATAAGTCTGGTTATAAGGTAAACCTTGAGCATGGAGGTGAGCCTCAGGAGCGGGTAGATGTAAAATTTCCCCGTGCTCATCATACTGACCTAGAAAGGCATACACGGGTGTACCATCCTGTGAATAATGTGAAAAATAAGAACAGTTGGGATCTTGGGAGGATGGTCCAACCTCAGGGTTCGGTTGTTGTAGGGACAACCGATACTCCTCCGGAAAGATGTTCTCCGGCATAGCAGTCGCTATATGAATGTCTTCAGGAGGCGACATAGCCCTCGCGGAGGGTGCCGTAACAGCGGGTGCAGATGCGGCCACACAGACAGTGGGCCGAGTGGGTACAGAAGTGACGGGTGTCTGAGGAGACATCCCCAATGAAGGAGCAACCGGCCTCATAGAAGGAGCTGACACCCCCATAGAGGCTGCGGCGGCAATAATCTGACCCAAGGATCTATACCCTGGTGGTAATGAGGGACCGAATGATGACATAACAGCTGGTTCAGGGCTGTCTCCTGGAAATAATCTCCGAGGGAAGAGCTGGTAATCTTCACCAGACGTTGGGATTTCCTCACTGGAATCACTCATGTTTGAGCCTGCCGCTAGATCTTATAATAGACGGCGAGGACTAGGAGGAAAAACAGCAGCTATAAAGGGCGAACCTGATGTAAGAGAAAGGAACTCAACCCCTATTCTCAATTTAGACCAAGGGTCAAAAAAGGGCCAATTGAACTCAACTGGTCCCCCAAAGGGTTGCTCAGAAACAATGGGCTGCTGAAGTTCAGCAGAGGATTGAGAAACCTCTGATGAATCGTCCGTATATGGACTACCAGTAGATGAAACTGAGGGTTCCGCCACTGTGGTAGTAACAACAAGAGAAAAATATCAAACACACACACGGTCTGAAAAGAGTCAAGACACACAATCAAATGGCCAACAAGCAGAATCTAACAGGGCGTGTGATCGCGGGTGATTAATTTTTTACCATATTGAAAAATAAGAAACTTCACCATTTCATGTTTTAAGAGTCGAGAAACGGTTGAAAAGGTGACTCTATCTCTTTCAGATTTGACACAAGCGTGAAAGGACAAGCGCTTGGTGATCCTTGCAAATTTAGGGAGTCATATAGGATCAAAATGACTACTCAGGAATACTAGGCAAAGGGTGTACCAAATAACCGTGAACTGCAATATACACCTTGGTTTCAAAATGATTGAGAAATCAACCAAGGACTTTCCGTACGTGCAAGCAATCTCCCCGAATGCTGTGTCCGGTGTATCACGGGTATAGGGCGGCAGACTCGGCTTCCTATGGATAAAGGATTGAAACCTAGTGGGGTCTCCCTTTATATACACGACGGTACGGGGAGCACAAGTCCGTACTAGCGCTATCTAAAGCCAAGAGGCGAACGACAGCTACTAGGTTTAAAGACGTCGGAACACGTCTCTAGCCTAGACCTCTGAATGTGTTTCGTTAGATTTCAATGCTGCCTTAGTGTAAATTGAGTAAATTTTAAAGTTTATCTTCAATTACGTTTCAGTTTCCAGGCCCTAGCGAATGTAATGTCTAGAAATCTCTTAAATGCAATCTATATGCCACAGTATATCATTTCATTCGATGAAAGCTACTTATGAGAGAGTTGAGAGCTTTTCACACAACAACGAAATGAACAGAAAACAACCAATGATGTCTCTAATGCAGCTAATGAAAACTAAAAAGCTTTTCGTTGAAAGTTACCAATCACTACTAACACCGAAAAGATCTAATTCTCATTAACTAATGAAAAGCAAAAGAGATTTTTTTTTATTTTCAATGTTTTAGAGAAAAGTGCACTAAAAAATGAAAAATAATGCAAAGGCAATTCGAGAAATGATGACAAGAGAGCAAAACCAAGCAAATTCCACTCAATGGAAATCACAATCAGACCTCAAATCGACCAAAATTCCCTCAATGTGAAAGAATCCCAAAGACTCAAAATGAGCCATGTAATCTAGGCCCAAGACGAGATGAGGCGAAATTCGAATGAAGACGGAAACAATCACTCAACACAAAGCAATGAGACAATAGAAAACCACCAAATAAATGCTAAGAAGCAATCAGAAGGTTGACTGAACCGAAAGAGACCAAAAACTCCTAAGGAAGGCTCGACACACAACAACCCCTAGATGACCTAGGGCTAAAATGCAAAATCGATGGAAGTGGGCAAACAGCCAAAGGATGAAGATAACAGCCAGTCAATCCAGGCTCCAAAACACTCAAAAAGTGGAAAATTCAAGACCAAACACACAGATCAGGCTCAGGAAGCTCAGAACTGAGCAAACCCTAGTAGCTCACAGGATTGGCGCGATTGTGAGGCTAAAACTAGTGCCAGAGACGAATTGGTGTGGGTAATACACAAGCAACATGCGCCAATGGGCACGAATGTCAGGTTAAAAAGCACGCCAGTCGAGTTTCCCAGTCAAAAATAAAAAAGAAGCAATCCAACAAGCAGACCAGTGAATGATCAAGCTATCAAAGACCCAAATCCACGAAAAGAACCAGCCCAAAAGAACAGGTCAAGCAAGGAGAATCAAGAATCAACCAAAAAGGCAAGACAATGCTCCAAGGGTTCAGTTTACAAACTAAACCGGAGATTGACTGAAGCGGCTTTGATCTACTTCGCAATTTCAGAGCAAAAACGTTTCGAAGGCTATCTGGCCAACTTCAGGCTCCGTCTATAGCTTATAAAACGAACGACAACAACCCAACGAATCCCCAGCGGAGTTGCCAATTTGTTGTGGAGGTAAATCCCCTCTGCGGACAGAGGCAATCCCTACTAGCCCAGACCGGGTCTAGCAATAATCAAACACGCTATAGTGCAGGTTCCTAATTGCAAATAAACCAACTAGCGATGAAGGCTTACTTGGAATCCAACGTTGTCGTTGTAGAAGAGGTGGCACTCCCATTCCTCAACTCTGGCAGATCACGATCCCCACGATCTCCGTGATGGGACACCTGCACATGCGAGAAAAAAAACAAACGCAAGCATAAAATCCATTAGATGCAACTATATGTCAGTCAGAAAGGACATAACTCATCATCATAAATAACAACAAGAGTGGAACCATAACCAATAGTCGTTCATTAATAATCAATCAAAGGAAAATTAAAACCATAGTTCTGACGCTGAATTCTCCTTCGGAGGGGTCGCCAGCAGAACACGTCTCGAAAAGCCTGTCAAGGATGGGAAAAACTTCTCTCTTCAGACCTTGAGGGTAGTCTCCTTGCTTGAAATTGGCCTTAAGGGAATTATGGAGGCTCTTGCAGCATAAGGCTCTTGGAAATTTGGGAACTTGAAGACTAGCTTGCCATGGAGATGGGCAAGCTTTTATAGATGGAGGAAGAGGAGTTGAGATCCCTATAATCATGGGATTGGCCCTATCATCAAGGAAGCTTCCATGAGAGGTGGCAAACCACTTCCTCTCTATGGAAATCCGTAGCCAAACCTCCCAACTCAAGATAGATATCAATTCCTGGATCAGTTAGGACGAAACTTCCGCCATTTATTTTTAAAAAACACCTCTCAAATTGGCTGGCGCGAGAGCGACTCTGGGACAGTGCGCCAACTGGCGCGACCTCTTTGAAGTATTTTCCCCATTGGCACGGGTGCTGAACTGCCTGCTCGCGCCAATTCTCAAAGGGCCATTTTTTGGGTTTTTCACAAGGAGATGTCTTCAAGGCAATGAAAGCTCTTGTTCAGAGGGATGTCATGAAAGTGGTTTCAAGCCATGTTACTGCTCACAGGTCACAAAATGAGCCCTCCAATGTGTGGGACGGGGATTGCAGGGACAGTAACAAATTACTGTGTAACACAAGTTAAGTTGGGCCCGTAACTCCTATGGATATGATAGAAGCTTATACATACAAGCAATAATAGTGATACTAGTTACTATTGTGTTGTTAGTATTCTCCTTAATAAGTTGAGCTTCCATTTCTTACTTAATATGTAGTATTAACACAATTTACACTTGGTATTAGCACTATGTAGTTGGAGTCATAGGTTCCAACTTCTTACTTATTCCAGTTATGGTGATATAACCACCATTTTATCGTATCCATATTATCGCATTCCCTTGGGTTGTAGTTAGGTACAAAGGAACTCCAACCAATTCCAATTAATTCACTTCCAGTTACAAGGACCATTGGAATAATTGTCACAAACCATGTTGGCTCAAATTTTTGGCCATCTTAATTCATGTAGTCCAAGAGTGCATCATCATCTTTTGGGAACAAGAAGCGTGTTATTGGTGACAAGCATGTGAAGACATATCGAGTGCTTTCATGATATTTTCCACCCTGGGCTCTATTACTAAATTTCCCAAGTGGAGCAAGGAGGTTAATGTTGTTACTTCAAACAAAATCTTGTGCCATTCCAATAATTGTGCTAGCAAGACTCTACTCACCGTGATGGTAAGAAGAATGCTCTGAGACATAACCCTAGAATTGAGAAACATTTTCTTGCATAAAAAAAATTATCTTGAAAGAGAAAAACAATATTTTCCTTTTCCCTGGTTTCAAACCATCAACCATGAATGGGATGGATCTTTGCAAATCAGCCATGGAAAGTAGGATCAGTTCCTTGTTTACAAAGTTGATGTACTTGATAAGTGTGGAAGTCTAGTCTGAGTATGTTCCTGACTCAAAATGTCTTAGCTAGTTCTTTTTTGCCTCTATTTTCTTCTTGTTGAAGGCCAATTCAATTGCATCTCCATCTTCCTCATGTATCCACATGAAGTCTTTTTGAAAATATTTTCCAAATTTGTAAAATATTATTTCCCCTCTTTAGAAGTACTTGTACCAAGACCTTTATAGTGCTTTATGGTCCATCCTAATGCTGATCCACCCAGATATTCTCTCCATGATTCATACTTAGGCATGGTATAGAAAGACAATACCCATCCATTTTTATGGGTTGCATTGAAAATAGGAGTAATGAATTCAACAAGAAATGAAGGAATTTTGAGTAGAGATGGCCAAAAATAGTGTATGAAGTTTATCAACAATCCTTTTATGTCTGAACCATCATGATACTGATATTTCATAATCATAAGATGGCATATCTCAGAGATATGACACTGTCATATTCCTTTCCATGCTTCAGACTAAGGATTTGCTTGATATGTTGAATCTCAACATTTTCCATTATCTGTTTATGGTTGGATTCCATTACATTCAACAAATTACCTCTGAGGGGAAACACACCATAATGATTTCGATCAACAATAGCCAACCCTACCATTGCAAGGGCCTTGGATAAA